>CANJKZ010000172.1:320000-697500 GCA_947471745.1 Closterium sp. Naga37s-1 | reverse complement strand
CCACAGAGAGAGACAAAGGACGTGATGGTGCCGCCGTCTGCTTCGATGCGCTGCTTCATGTCCATGGCCAGCATGTGGTCTGGAGAGGAGTGGGGGGAGAGGGAGAGGCGAGAGGGGAATATCAGGTTTGACCAGGTTTGACCAGGTTTGGCCAGGTTTAAAGGGCTGGTGGTCCCGCCGTCTGCCTCTATGCGCTGCTTCATGTCCATGGCCAGCATGTGGTCTGGGCTCAGAATAACGGAGAAGACAGGGGGGAAGGACGTGTTAGGCAACAGGGAAGTTCTGTCTGAGTGTCAGGGAGCAGCAGAATGAATGAAGACTAAGAAACCCGGCAAACAGCATACAGCACAGACACACACACAGCACCCAGAGTACCTAGCCCAGACTCAAGAGCACAGAGTATATACGGCATCAATAAACCCCACCCTCCCTCTCTCTCACCAATGAGGTGACTTTTGAGTCGACTCAAAAGTCACTCAAGAGCACAGAGTATACGGCATACAATAAACCCCACCCTCCCTCTCTCTCACCAATGCCAATGCCCGGCCCAGGTCCAGCCCAGTCCCATTTCACAGAGCACACTGACCCGACAGGCCTTGGCTGGTCTATGAGCCATCTCAAAAGCACAACACACAGCACGGCACACACTAAGGCCCTGTCCTCCATCCACCACCTTCCCTCCCCCCACCCTCCCCTCCGCTCACCAATCCCAGGGTCCAGCCCCATTTCGCAGAGCACCGTGACCCCGCTGGCCTTGGCTGGCTCGTCCAGCTGCGCCATCTGTGAGCTCACGTACGATGCCGTCACCAGGTGCTTGCTCGCCTGGGTGGGAAGGGGAGGGAAAAAGGGAGAAGAAGAGCATGGAACGACATGACATGAGCATGGAACAACATGAGGTCTATCTAGCTTTCGCTGAAAAGGGTAAGGGGAGCGAGGCTGGGAGGGTGAAGGGAGATTTGAGAGAGAGGAGAGCAAGGGGCAGAAACAGGAGGCGACAGGGGTGTGAAGGGAGGATCGAAAAATCGGAAGCAGGGTCGGAGTAGGGAAGGAGAGGAAATGCTAATGCGAGTGCGAGTGCGAGTGAAAGAGCGTAAATACCTTGACGCAAGCATTGGCGACAGTGATGTGGCATGCAGGCGGCTTTTGAGTTGACTCAAAAGTAACGAGTGCAAGAGCGAAGGAGCAAGAGCGTACACACCTTGACGCAAGCATTGGCGACAGTGATGTGGCATGCAGGCGGCAGCATGCTGATGACCACATCGGCCTGAGGGGAGGAAAAGGAGGGGAGGAAAAGGACACGTGTCACGCACGCACGCAGGCAAACAAAACAAGAACAAGGTGACTTTCGCGTCGTCGACTCAAGTGCCACAAAGAACAAAACACAGGAGAAGAAGCGGAGCACTCTTGATGCTCTCTGCTCAGAAGAAGAAGAAGCAGAGCACCGGTAAAAGAGGCTGACAGACGGAAGAGATGGTAAAACACGTCCCTTCCTTCCCCCTCTCTCCCCCCTCTCACAAGAAGCCCGGTAAAACAGGCCAACAGACGGAAGAGATGGCCAACAGGGGAAGCAGCAGATCGTGAAGCACTGAACACTAAAGCAGTTGGCATTGGTTGAGTGGTGGTGGTGGTGAGCACTGAACACACATGATGGCAGGCAGGCAGTGCCTTGTTCTCCCCCACTCAACCAGTGCCGCTTGCTTGCTCTCACATGCTCTCATGATGGCAGAACGTTGGGTAATGATGGCTCCAAGCTCTCACCTGTGCAACAGCAGCGTCAAGCTTGGCAGTGTCGCTGATATCCAGCTCCATGGGGTGCGTGTGCTCGAAGCCCTCCACTGCCTGGTGGTGTGCGGTGAGGTGCGGTGAGGTAGGGTGGGATATGTTGAAGTACAGTGAGTGAGGGATTGTGAGGTATGGGGAGGGGCTGTGATTGGACTCTGCAGCATGGAGTGTGTCTGCCCAAACTCCTACGTGCATGCGTAAATACTATGCATACATGCACACATACATGCATGCGTGCACACACACACGAACGAGTGCATGTCAACAGATCGGGACCCCTTCACCCTGCCCTTCCCTTGCACTGCCCTCATCTTCACAACCACCGCTCACCTTCACAGCCTCTTCCAGGAACATAGACGCCACAGTCACATGCATGCATGCACACACGCAGAGACATACATGCACGAACACGCCCCCACACACCCACACATACATGCATCCAGACATCCTCACCTTCACAGCCTCTTCCAGGAACATAGACGCCACAGTCACATGCAGAGCCTCATGCCTCTTCTCCCCCTCGCCCACCTCCTCCTCCCCCCACCACCTCTCCCCATCGCCAAACCGCACCAGCGTATCTATCACAGGCACCACCATCCTCCCCGCACCCAGCACCAGCACCCTCCACTTATACTCCACCTCCTTCCCCTCCTCCACCCCCACCCCCAAACCCACTCCCTCATCCACATTCCCGTTCTCCCCACCCGTTGTAGCACCCGCATCAGCACCAGCAGCAGTAGCAGCAGCAGCAGCAGCAGCAGCAGCAGCATCGGCAGCGGCTTGAGTCTCCTTGTCAAGAGCAGCGGCAGCAGCAGCTTTCATAGCAGCGAGCGCGTCAGCGGAAACGGCGCGGGGGCTATTGGTGTGCGAGTCAAGGGGGTTCTCGGGCACCTCCGCCTTCTGCGCTATCTCTGCAAGTGCGTTCACTATCCCTGCTAGCTGCTCCTCCGATGTGGCAGACACCTGGGGGATATTCGGGGGAAAGGGGTGGAAAGAGGCAGCGTGAGCTGTTGGTGTGCGAGTCGAGGGGGTTCTCCGGCACGTGTCCCTCCGCCTTCTGCGCTATCTCTGCAAGTGCGTTCACTATCCCTGCTAGCTGCTCTTCCGATGTGGCCGACACCTGGAGGGTAGATTAGAAGGGAGGGAGGGAGCAGCAGCAGCAGCAGAAGGGAGGGAGGGGGCAGAAGCAGCAGCAGCAGAAGCGGATTGGGATTCCTCCTTGGCAAGAGCAGCAGCGGCAGCGGCAGCTTTCACAGCAGCAAGGGCGTCAGCAGAGACGGCGCGGGGGCGTGCCCCTCCGCCTTCTGCGCTATCTCTGCAAGTGCGCTCACTATCCCTGCTAGCTGCTCTTCCGATGTGGCCGACACCTACGGTAGGTTTGAAAAGTGGAGGAGAAAGGTGTGGGGAGGTGAGGGGGAGGTGTGTGGGTCACGCACGATCATGTCGACAGCAAGCATGTTTAGTACAGCCGAACAAGTCACACATGTTCTCTCTTCTCCCCACCCCCAAGTCCACCCTCAAACCCCTCTCCACCCACCTTTACCTGGATCTCAGCAAAAGAGCTGGACGCATGAACCTCCCTCCATCAAACTGCACTTCAACCATAGTTACCTGGATCTCAGCAAAGGAGCTGGAGTCGACGGACTGCCCCACGAGGCACGTGGCGAGCTGGAAGGTGCCGCCCGCGCGCTCTATCACGTCCAACGCATCGTTGATCAGGAACCGGTCGAACAGGTGCCCGTTCAGGGACACCTGCAGCGGTGGAGTGCGGTGAGGCGAGGTGCGGGTGCGTGGGGTGGAGTGGGGTGTGTGGTGGGATGGGTGGGGAGGAGAGGAGAAAGGGAGAGGAAAGGGAGGGAGGAGGAGGGGCGGGAAGGAGGGGAAAGGAGAGGAGGGGAGAAGGGAGGAGGAGAGGAGAGGAGAGGACGTGCAATTATAGTGACGAGCGCGCTTCCCTCTCCTGGAGAATACGAGAGAGACAGACAGCCACTCGTTGGGGATGGATGGGAATCGTTGGAAGTCGTTGGGAACTGTTGGGGATTGTTTAAAAGTGTTGCAGATTCCGACCTGCAAGGGCCTGTTTTGGTGTTGCTCTGAGACGCCCCAATCACACACGAGGGTGTAAACAAACACACAAACACGAGCTTGGAGGTGTGACGTGCAGCACCCGAGGTGGGAAAGGAGAGGTAAGAGTGATAGGAGGGAAGAGGAGTCAGAGGAGAGAGAGGAGAGCGGAGCGGGTGCGAGAAGGACGAGGAGGATGGGGAGGAGGAGATGAGAGTGAGAAAATTGGGTGCTGCAGTGGGCGTCCCTTCCCCTTTTGAAAACCTCCCATCACAAACTGTCCGTGCCTGCCTTAGTTGTTTTACAACCACGCCAAATGCTTTTGCCACCAAAAGCCAACTCCCTACTCTTGTGCCTTGAGGGCGGCAAGCAGCAGAGGAGGCACCGAAGGCAGAAAGTAGCAGGGACAGATGGAGCAGGGGAGATTCTCAGCGAGGGAAGGGGGTGATGGAGTCAGCTAGGGTGAGGCAGGCCCGTGGGTCACACGAGCCGGGGGAAGCTTCACGTGCCAGTGGTGCTGGTGCTGGTGATAGTGGTGGCAGTGCTGCTGTTGCTGCTGCGGCTGCTGCTGCTGCTGCTGCTGCTGGTGGTGGTGAGTGCGTGAGTGCAACTGAGCGTGGTGAGTATACGGGTGCAGCAGGCCAGGAGGAAGCCGTTTCAAACTCTGCAATGCCCTGCCACTGCTGCTACTACTACTGCTACTAGAGCTACCGAAGTTGCCGCAACTGCTGCAGCCAATATTGCAAGTGCAGCAACTCGTGCAACTGTTTCTGCTATGGTTGCTAGGCACGCCCTTGGCTTTGAAACGGTGCTGAAGACTCAACAGCACCAGGTGCCTGTGCCCCTGCTGCTGTTGTAGCCTCTTGCACACCAGGTGAACGCGGGTTTTGACTAGAGGCGCAGCACAGGTGGCAGCATGGTTTATCGTGGTAGCAGCAGGGATTGAAGGGTCTATAGCACAGCCTTTCTTTGGGACAAACTTGGAAGCAAGCTCGGGCTTGGGCTCAGGCTCGGGCACAGTCTCGGTCTCAGGCTCGGGATCAGGCTTGGAGACAGAGGGTTTCAAGGAGAGGGTTTGGAGGTTTGGGGGTTTGCAGCTTGGAGTTTTGAATGGGTTATTTCTAGCAGATCTCAGCATCTTGTGAAACAAGGGGTGTGACGGCAACAAGGAAATGCATGGCACAGTTCCGGAAGACAAGCAGAAAGGTTTTGGAAGGGGATTTGGAGGGGGTGGGAGGGGCAGAGGGAGCAACAGAGGGGTGAAAAGAGGAGTATTAATAAGTGCAAGAAGGACAGAAAGAAAAAGAAAGAAACAAAGAAAGAAAGAAAGAAAGAAAGAACATGTAAACAACCATGTTAGGCCGTACCGTCTGAGGTGTGTCATTGCAAGGTTTTGGTGGATTGGACTCACCAACATGTTCAGGATCAAATTCAGGTCAACACTAGGATAGTGCAGCACAACGGGAGGAGGTCACACCAGGTGAATCCTAGCAGCCCAAAAGTCAGTGCAGTGAGAGAAGGCTCAGTGGAACACGGCTCGCGCACACAGAGAGCACACAGTGAGACTGGAGGTCGAGCAAGCGGCGAGGAGAGTAAGAGGGGGCATACATACCAGAGTGGTGTACTTCTTGTCTGATGGGACTGCCTCCGCCCTGCCATCATGCACACGGCACACGGCACATGGCACACGGCACACGACACACGGCACACAGCACGCAGCACACACACAGAGATGCTGTGAGAGTTCGTTCAAACGGAGTGTGCTATTGGAGCAGCAAACGAGTACAATGAATGTGAATGTGAGGGCACGCTGGAGTAGAATCAACACTCGCCTTTGTTATTGAAGCAGGTGTCACTGGCAGCTTGAACTGATTATACTCAAAAATTCAGACACAGGTGCAACCAAATAGGTGACGACGATTCAAGAAACAAACTACTCACTGAACCTTCCTTCCAAGCAGCCCTCGGAAGCACCTCAAAAGAGACAGCTCAGCAGCAGAAGAACCATCACCACCACCACCACCACCACCACCACCACCACCACCACCACCACCACCACCACCACCACACCACCACCACCACCACCACCACCACCACCACCACCACCACCACCACCACCACCACCACCACCACCACCACCACCACCACCACCACCACCACCACCACCACCACCACCACCACCACCACCACCACCACCACCACACCACCACCACCACCACCACCACCACCACCACCACCACCACCACCACCACCACACCACCACCACCACCACCACCACCACCACCACCACCACCACCACCACCACCACCACCACCACCACCACCACCACCACCACCACCACCACCACCACCACCACCACCACCACCACCACCACCACCACCACCACCACCACCACCACCACCACCACCACCACCACCACCACCACCACCACCACCACCACCACCACCACCACCACCACCACCACCACCACCACCACCACCACCACCACCACCACCACCACCACCACCACCACCACCACCACCACCACCACCACCACCACCACCACCACCACCACCACCACCACCACCACCACCACCACCACCACCACCACCACCACCACCACCACCACCACCACCACCACCACCACCACCACCACCACCACCACCACCACCACCACCACCACCACCACCACCACCACCACCACCACCACCACCACCACCACCACCACCACCACCACCACCACCACCACCACCACACCACCACCACCACCACCACCACCACCACCACCACCACCACCACCACCACCACCACCACCACCACCACCACCACCACCACCACCACCACCACCACCACCACCACCACCACCACCACCACCACCACCACCACCACCACCACCACCACCACCACCACCACCACCACCACCACCACCACCACCACCACCACCACCACCACCACCACCACCACCACCACCACCACCACCACCACCACCACCACCACCACCACCACCACCACCACCACCACCACCACCACCACCACCACCACCACCACCACCACCACCACCACCACCACCACCACCACCACCACCACCACCACCACCACCACCACCACCACCACCACCACCACCACCACCACCACCACCACCACCACCACCACCACCACCACCACCACCACCACCACCACCACCACCACCACCACCACCACCACCACCACCACCACCACCACCACCACCACCACCACCACCACCACCACCACCACCACCACCACCACCACCACCACCACCACCACCACCACCACCACCACCACCACCACCACCACCACCACCACCACCACCACCACCACCACCACCACCACCACCACCACCACCACCACCACCACCACCACCACCACCACCACCACCACCACCACCACCACCACCACCACCACCACCACCACCACCACCACCACCACCACCACCACCACCACCACCACCACCACCACCACCACCACCACCACCACCACCACCACCACCACCACCACCACCACCACCACCACCACCAGTGCCACCGCCACCGCCACTAACCCCAACCAATAGCAAGCACTCACTCGGCCTTGCAAGCAGGAGCGATGCGGTGGTGTACTGAAAGAGCGGGCACCGTGACTTGACTAGGTGCCCCTTACCTGGCAACGCAGCAAGGAGCTCAAGGCAAGCAAGGAGCACTCACTCACAGCAAACGGCACGGCACTCACTCGGCCTTGCGCGCAGCGGCGATGCGGTGGATGTACTCAAAGAGCGGGCAGAGGGAGGGAGCTGCTGCGAGGTGCCTCTTCCATGTCAGCGCAACAAGGATTATTTTTAGGCGCCTAGAAATTTTTTAGGCGCCTTTTGAGGCGATTTTTGAGGCGCCTCAAAAAGCGCAACAAGGAGCTAAAAGAAAGGAGCACTCACTCGGCCTTGCGAGCAGCGGCGATGCGGTGGATGTACTCAAAGAGCGGGCAGAGGTGCCCCCCGTACGTGATGCATGCGCGCTGCATGGCGGCCGGAGCGTCCTCGGGCGTGCGGGAGAAGGCGAGGTGGCGCAGGAAGGGGAAGAGCGCCTGGCCGAAGTGGTTGGTGGCTTCTTTTGGGAGCTCGGAGGGAAGAATGTCGACTGCTACGAAGAAGATTCCTGGACCTTCGAGGTCATCGTGCGTGGTGTTTTTGATGGGGTCGTAGCTGGAGGGAGGAGGGAAGTAGGGGAAGAGGGGAGAAGGGGAAGAAGGGAGGAGGGAGAGTAGAGAAGGGAAGAGAGAATGGAGGTGCGGGGTGGGAGAAGGCGAGGTGGCGCAGGAAGGGGAAGAGCGCCTGGCCGAAGCGGTTGGTGGACGGCTTCCTTTGGGAAGCACCGATCGGATCCGACAGCAGAATGTCCGATTCCACTGATTTTTTAGGCGCCTCAAAAAGGGAAGCTCCGATCCGACAGCAGCACACAGCAGAATGTCCACCGCCACCAAGAAGATCCGTGGGTTTGAGGCGCCTCAAAACTAGACTTCTCACACGCGGTTAATATGTAGAATGTGTACTGCAACCAAGACGATCCCTGGCCTGGGCCTTCGAGACCGTCGTGCGTGGTGTCCTTTATGGGATCGTAGCTGGTGTAGGGGGGGAGGGGTGGGGGAGGAGGAGAGGAGGGGATGCGGGGAGGAGGGGAGGAGGGGAAAGGAAGGAGGAGAACGGAGAGGCGAAGGAGAGGAGAGGCAAGTATGGCTTGAACGACAAGGAAAGCCCCAAACAGCAGCACACATCTCACACACCGGAAGAAGGGGCGTTCGATCTCAGTGGAGTGGTTGAGGCTTTCCACGGACCCCCTCACGTCGTACGTGATGTCCGCCACTCCCACCAGCCGCACACACCACACCGCAAGGAGAACACCGCACCAAAGGCCACTCATGTGAAGCCCAAGCAGCAACGCACCGGAAGAAGGGGCGTTCGATCTCGGTGGAGTGGGTGAGGCTCTCCACGGACCCCCCCACGTCGCACGTGATGTCCGCCACTCCCACCAGCCGCATCGGCACTGCCCGCCCCTCGCTGTCCGTGGCCGTGGCGAGGGCTTTGAGCTGCTCGTTGGACAGCAGGCGGGGAAAGCGATGCTCCCAATACATGCAGTTCACTGGTGGGGGGGGGGGGGGGGTGCGGGTGGGGGAGACAGGGAGGGAACGGGTTGATAGCACTGCCCGCCCCTCACTGTCCGTGGCGGTTGCGAGGGCTTTCACCTGCTCGTTCGAGAGCAGGCGGGGAAAGCGATGCTCCCAATACATGCAGTTCACTGGTGGGGGGGGAAATGGGGGAGACGAGGGGTATGGGGGTTGGATCGAAAGCAAGGGGAGTTGTACATCGTGCATGGCGCATGGAGAAGGCATGGCAGCACGGGGCATGGCAGCACACGAGGCATGGCAGCTGGGGAGCACAGGACGTACCGATGACGGTGGCATAGGGTGCGATGGTCTCATGGAAGATGGGACGGTACTGGTCCGGATGGGCGTAGTAATGCTCCTGCGTGACCACGACATGGGATGAGATGATGAGATAGCATGGGATTGGATGGAATGGGATGGTATGTGAACAACATGGGCTAGAGATGGGAAGCTACGCGTGGGAAAGGAAAAGCATTGCAGCCAAGCTAAAAAGTCGCCTTGACTAAGTGAGTTGTGGTACTTTATCAAAGGGCTCACCTTATCAAAGGTGGGGTGCGCAGCCTTGTCGATGGGCTCAACCATGTCCTTCGCCTCCACCACACACGCAAGCAAGCCCGTCCGTCGTGCAGCATCAACCTAGCCACTCTCTCAGCCAGCTGACTTCCTCTCAAGCTCACCTTATCAAAGGTGGGGTGCGCAGCCTTGTCAATGGGCTCAACCATGTCCTTCCTTCGCCTCCACCACAAACGCACCCACAAGCTGCTACAATACAACAGCCAGCTACCCAGCTAGCTAGTTGACCAGTAGAGCCCACACGGCCAGCTGCCTCACCTTATCAAAGGTGGGGTGCGCAGCCTTGTCAATGGGCTCTACCATGTCCTTCGCCTCCACCACACACGCATAGATCACCTTCTGTGCTGGGTCCAACCCATGGCCCTGGGATGGGGGGAGAGAGAGGAATAGTGAGGGTGAGAGAGGGAGAGGAAGGGTGAGGAAGGGAGAGTATTGAGAGGAAGGGACAGCAAGTGAGAAGGGGAGAGAGCAAGGGCGAGAGTGATGGGACTAGGGAGAGGGAGAGTGGGGTTTTGGGGGAGGACAGGAGGGTTTAGGGAGAGTGTGCAGCAGGGTTCTTAAAGCCCTGCAATATGAAAAAGAAAAAGAAAGAAAGAAAGAAGGAATCACCAGTGACACGCACACGACTGGATTGCCTTCCTACACGCGCCCTGAATCCGAATCTCTAAAACCCTGAACCCTGAATCCCCCTCAACTTCCCCTTCCCCCCCACACCCACCCCTCAACTTCCCCTTCCCCCCCCACCCCCTCCCCCCTCTCCACCCCACCCAAAGGCTCCCTCCCCTCCCCCCACCCTCCTTCCTCCCCCCACACACAAGGGGAAGGGCGGCGGACTCACATGCGCGGGGGGCTTGCGCGCGAGCAGCTGCGGCAGGTCCGCAGGCTTCACAAAGTGGTGCGGCAACAGGCGGAATATCTCCTGCGCGCCCTGCGCCACTGCGCGCACAGAAGGGGGTGGAAGGGGGATGAAAGAGGAGTGGATGGGTTTTCTATGAATCACCCGACTCAAACACAGCAGGCAGAATATCTCCTGCGCGCCCTGCGCCACTGCGCGCACAGAAGGGGGTGGAAGGGGGATGGAAGAGGAGTGGATGGGTTTTCTATGAATCACCCGACTCAAACACAGCAGGCAGAATATCTCCTGCGCGCCCTGCGCCACTGCGCGCTCCAGGTGGGGATAGGCAGGAAGGGGGAAGGGGGAACGGGAAACGGACAAGAGGCAAGGCGCAAGGAGCAGGGGGCAAAGGGGGAAAGGGAAAAAGGCCCAAAGTGTTGTGCAGGAATACGACTAAGGTGGCTCAAAGGCCAGACTAAGGTGGCTCAAACACAGTAGGCGGAATCTCCTGCGCGCCTTGGAACACTGCGCGCATCGGAGGGGGAACCCAGCAGTAATGGGGACGAGGGAAGGGGAAAGGGAGCAGGGAACAGGGTACAAGGTTCAGGGTTTAAGGGCGGATAGGAAGATTTACGAGTGAAAATGCTTCCAGCGTAACACTGGGCATGTATGTGTGTATAAAAGCACAGTAATGTTTCCTAAACCCTCTGAACCCGAAACCCTGAATGCAGAATAACTTACACCGCACCTGATGTATGTGTGCTACAATCCCTTCGTCACCGTCCCCCACTCCCAACACCCCCTTCCCCTCCCTCCCACATAGCCCTTTTTCCTCCCTCCTTTCCCCTCTCCCCTTCCTCCCCCCCCCCCCCCCCCCCTTCTTTCCGCGCACCTTTCCCTTCCCTCCCCCCTCCCTGCGCGCGCACCTTTCCCCGTGCCAGTGAAGACGAACACGAGCGGCGCGAGCGCGGGCGGCACTTTGCCCCCCCCTCCCCCCCCCCCCCTTTTCCCCCATTCCCCTTCCCCTTTCCGTCGACTCCCCCCACCCGCCCCCCCCCCCTTTCCGCGCACCTTTCCCCGTGCCAGTGAAGACGAACACGAGCGGCGCGAGCGCGGGCGGCAGCCCGTGCGTGGAGATGTCGTCGCCCGCGGCGACCACGGCGGCCTTGGCGGCGGAGAGCGAGGGGTACATGTAGGCCGAGGCGATGGAGAGGAACGGCGTGTGGTGGCCCAGATTCAGGTAGCCTGGACACGAGGGGAGAGGGGGGAAAGGGGGGTTGGGGGAGAAGCAGGGGGGGGGGGGAAGGGGAAGGGGGCGGGGGAGAGGGAGAGAGGGGGGAGAGGGGAGAGAGGGGCATGGAGCGAGGGGTACATGTAGGCGGACGCGATGGAGAGGAACGGCGTGTGGTGGCCCAGATTCAGGTAGCCTGGACACGAGGGGAGAGGGGGGAAAGGGAGAAGCGGGGGAGGAGGGAGAAGGGACGGGCGTGGGAAAGACGGGGAAGAGGGTGAGGGAGCGGGAGAGACGAGAGGGGGGAAGGGAGGGCGAAAGGAAGAAGGGGGCACGAGAGGAGGCAAGCAGCGAAGAATATGGTAGGGCTTCGAGGCGCCTTGCTGCTTCACTGAAACGAAGAAGAATGCGACGTTGCTGAGAGTGAAGAAATTGCAGAAATGGAATCTGCTGTGTTTCCTTTCTTTCAAAAAGAAAAGAAAAAAGAAAGAAAAAAAACCTTCCCGTGTTCCAACAATGCGTTTCTGAAAGTGAATAACACGTGTTGGGAGTTGGAGAAACGACAAGCACACCCCTCCCTTTTCCAAAGCACCAACCAGCCTCCACCCATTCCCCGTGTCCCGCCCTCTTCAGGCTATTTCCCCCCCACTTTCCCCTCACGCCCCCACCCACCTCCCCCTCGTCCCCTCCCCACCCACCCCCTCCCCGTCCCCCTTCCCGCGCACTCCCCCCCTCTTCCCCAAACGTACGTTCCCCCAGTCCGCGCAGGCAGTCGATCATGCCCGCGCGCCCCGCGTACTCCCCGAACGCCACCACGCGCCGCCCGTCGTCGCCCACGATGAGCTCGTAGTCGTACAGCGACACGCGCTTCGCGAGGATCTGCGGGGGACGCGGGGGGAGGGGGGAGGAGGAGGGGGAGATTGCAGGGTGTGAGAGTCGGGTAAGCGCAGTTGAAGCGACAGGCGAAGAGCGCGCCACAATGATCTCGTTGTCATACGAGCTGGTTTTTGAGAATTCTCAAAAACCACAATGATCTCGTTGTCATACGAGCTGGTTTTTGAGAATTCTCAAAAACCACAATGATCTCGTTGTCATACGAGCTGGTTTTTGAGAATTCTCAAAAACCACAATGATCTCGTTGTCATACGAGCTGGTTTTTGAGAATTCTCAAAAACCACAATGATCTCGTTGTCATACGAGCTGGTTTTTGAGAATTCTCAAAAACCACAATGATCTCGTTGTCATACGAGCTGGTTTTTGAGAATTCTCAAAAACCACAATGATCTCGTTGTCATACAGCAAGACGCGCTTCGCGAGGATCTGCGCGGGACACGGGGGAAAGTGAGAGGGAACGCCGTTCGAGCGGACCCCATATAGCGCAGCGGAAACACTACTACCACTTCATTACACCACAAGAACGACAGGTGGCACACTGCTGCTACAGGTGCAACACGCGCTACATGGGCCACAGGCGCTACAGATGTGCTGCAAGTATCGCACCTCGTCGAGCAGCGGGAGGTTCTCCTCTTGTCCCTTGTGCGTGTGGGAGAAGAAGGTGTAGGAGCGGTCGGGGAGCAGCGTACCCAGCTGCGGGGAGAATGGTATAGAGTGGTCGAGAGGGGTGGAAAGGGTACAGGGGTGAGCGGGATAGAGAGGAGTAGAGAGAGAGAGGGAGAAAAAGAATGGAAAAAAAAAAAAAAAAAAAAAAAAAAAAAAAAAAAAAAAAAAAAAAAAAAAAAAAAAAAAAAAAAACACACACACACACACACACACACACAAAAACAAAAACGCACATGAGAAAAATACGGAAACGGGCAAGACGAGTGACAGGAGGAAGAGGAAGGACGGTGTTGGTAAATCAGGAATGTATGATAGCATTTGGAGTCTTCAATTAACCATCACTCGCTGGGTCAAAGCGGGTCAAACCCGCATCCCCATATCTCCGTTTCGCGTCTCCGAGAGCGTATATCGCGCAGCCGCTTACCGGCGGCTGCTTGACGCCGAGAATAAGGCCACACTCGGAGAGGTCGTCAGACATCTCGCATCCCACGTCCTCGTACTGGGAATCCGCGAACACGCGCTTGCTGCTCGGCTGCACGATGATGCGAATTGACCCGGCGGCCGCTCGCCCGCCGTGCGCCGCGCGCCCCGCGGCGGACCCGTTCGCGGAAGCGGCGAGGAGGCGCGCGCACTGCGCGGGGGTGAGCGGCGCGCGGCGCTCCCACTTGTAGCGGCCCTCGTGGAGCACGCCAATTACGCCGTTGCCGTGCATGATGGCGAAAGAGGTAATAGCGGAACTGCGTGCAACGGGGATGGAAATCGCGAGTGCTTGAAGTTGGGATGTGTCCGGTAACGAGTTGTTTCAAGCGGAAGTTGAAGGCGATACGAGTTTGAATCTAGTAGGAAGGATTAGTGAGTCGTGAAAAAAAGGTAAGGAGAGAAGAAGGGGAAGCGGAACACTGGACATAAAAACCGAGTATACTTCGGAATACAAGCGATGATTTATAGGGAACGGAGAAGCGCGTATAACGACGACTGGACGGAGAAGTCCGACTTGAGTCGAGAGAAGACGTCTCGACGGCTAGAGGGCGCTAGAAAGCCAGGCAGGAAAGTCGCCAAGAAACAGGCTCCGAACATCGATAATGAAACAGGCGCCAAGGAAACGACTTCGCAAAGTCTGGGGGTCGTTTATAGCAACTCAAAGAACATGGGGAACTTGAAGGATACGTAATTTACGATAGGTAGCGCGGTGGGAATCTCACATCGTGTCGGGTATGTAACTGATCAGTTAAGCGGTCGTTGCGCTCCTGATAAGCTCGTGACGACTAAGATTTGAATAGCGCGCTATGTCGGGACCTACTAACGGTAATACGAATTAGTAGGACGTTGCCAAAGAGGATAAAAATATTAAGATGTTCTCGTTTCGGTTTGATCCAGCGAGCAACTCTATGTGCATGACAGACCATGAGAGTGCCTTATGGTCTTCCTTTCTCGTTCCTCCAAAACCAGGTCCCTCCTGCCCCGCGAGTGCTTCTAGAAGCTCCCGATGGTCGTAATCACACCAGCGACTAGGAAACATTGGTTGTCCAAAGCGCGATTCCGCCGCCTCGAACGATTTTCTAGGCCACCACCACGTGGAACGGACTGCTGCGAGTGGGACAGAGTGCGGTGTGGCGGCACAGCACAGCACGGCAACTCAAATCAACTCATCTCATCACATGTCCCATCCGACACTACACCATCCCTACTCCACCATCTCATCTCGCTTGCCGCATCGCCCATTTCGCTTCACCATGTCGCCACGTCACCCTCCACGGCCTGGCTGGAACTACTTTCACGGCATAACCATCTATCCTGACCAGCGAAGTCGCGAAGCTTTCGCACGGGCCCGATGCTCTGCAACTGACTCACACTGAGTTACCAGACGCTCTTCGTTTCCGTTCGTGTGCTCGCAGGAAAACGAAAATCTCTAAGGTGTGCAGACTAGGTCGTGAAATTTCGCTTGCTGAAATTGCAAAGTCTTGCCTGTCCGCACGCGCCTCGGCTATCCATTTCAACAAACGACTGTATGACGTGGCGAAGCTCTGCGGCCTACTTAGAGCACGCCGTTGCTGACCAGTTCCACCAAACGCTTTCGCAGCCACGCATGGTTTATGGAGGCTGAACCGCGATGCGAATGACTCGGAGTGGTCCCGCTAAACCTGGATGCCATGTCGGCAGAACTGACAGGATAATGAATTTCCTTCGCTGGATTCTTGCGGCGCCCCTGTCAGTCAGTAACAACCGTCGATTTTTACATTGAAGCAACAGAGTCGCCGATGTTGATGACGCTGAAAAGTGCAAAACTGATTCATTTGTGCCCACATGGACTTCGCGGCTTCAGTTTAGACCTCACACTCCAGTCAGCTAGGTGGTTACTGTCAGTGGTCAGATCATTCAGGTCAGAGTGCCGCGATGGCAGCTATAGCATGGCTAAAAGTACACCAAATGGCGAAACATTCTTACGGCAACATTCGTACCCAGAAACCATGCCAACTATAATGCAAAGAAATAGATTTAACTCGTGTCACTTCTAGTATGAAATCTCTTCAAGGCAAGCCAGAGCCCTGTAGGAATAAATCTTCAACTCGCATTGTAGTTGGAGAGGGGAATCTACATCTACTACACCTCAATCTGCCAAAAGTTGCGCTAAGGGCAGCCTCACTACCACAATAATACACCACTCCTAAACACAGCGCATAGATTGCGACACAACGCTTAGATTGCAAATTATTTACAGCTTCACGGCACGTACAATAAGATACACAACAGCAATGCCATGTGGGATTCAATTTTCAGATCTGAAAAAAGCCTCAATCTCTTCTAGGGACCTGCCCTTTGTTTCTGGAACACAATACCATATGAAAGCCACCCCCACGGCAGCCACCGATCCATACAGCCACACCGTTCCTGGTTCGCAAGGCATGAGGGAACACCAGGGAGGGCAGGAGAGAAAGGTATATACTGGTAAATCATGAACACATAAGGAAGTGTGGGAAGTGGCGATACAGAGGGGGGGCGGGCCAAACCACCTGAACCAAACCAGACACGATGAAATAAAGCAATGAAAATAAGATGAAGAAAAAAACACCAGTAAGCAATCACCGGGAAACCATCTAAGATCATCAACCTTAATACAACCATAGGACTGCACCATACACCGTCCCATTGACTTTTGAGTCGACTCAAAATGACTTTTGAGGTGACTTTTGAGTCAACTCAGAAGTCACTTGGAAACCATCTAAAATCATCGACCTTAATACAACCATAGGACTGCACCATACACCGCACCATTGCCGACGTGCGATCCATCCATGGACTCACCATAGGAGCTCCATGCAAAGAGAGAGGCAAAGGTTTGTGTGATGAGAAAGCAGAGAGACCAGTTGCAGAGCACCACTAGGCTGCCTGCCAGCGATCGCATGTGCGCTGGAATGATCTGCAGGGTAGAGCGGGAGAGGGGCGTGGTGAGAGGGGTGTGGCGAGAGGTGCAGGGTTAGGTTTGAGGCACGTGGACACCAGAGCACCACCAGGCTGCCTGCCAGTGAACGCATGTGCGCTGGAATGATCTGCAGGGTAGAGCGGGCGAGGACAGTGAGGGGGGCGTGGTGAGGTTCGAGGCGAGGCATGTCAAGACCAGAGCACCACCAGGCTGCCTGCCAGCGATCGCATGTGCGCTGGAATGATCTGCAGGAGAGGAGAGGAGAGAGCGAGAGAGAGTAAGGTGAGAGGGGCACGGTAAGCCTCGAGCGAGCGCGGTCAGTGGGCGAGAGCATGCGAGAACGATTTGCAGGAGAAAGCGAGCGAGCAAGATCAGTCACAGTCATGACTCATGGTGACAGCCAGTGAGAGGAGAATGGTGGGGGCCACACCACACGGTAAGCTTTGAAACACGTCCAGAGACCAGAACACCACGAGGTTTTCATCCAGAGAACACCCTACTTATTTCCCCTTTCCACCACCTCTTTACGCAAGTTCTGATTTTAAGTTGAACATTTACTCAAACTGGTTCTCTAAGAATAAGCACAAGTTCGCAATAAACCAGGCTCCTTCCTTTCACCCGATCCATGGGGTTTGTTTCGTTGTCCTAAGAACCATACGAGTTGATGGAAGTAAGACCTCCGCAGCCCACCTGTCCGCTACTGACAGCTCCTACACCACAAGGTTTCCATCCAGAGAACACCCCACTTATTTCCCCTTTCCCCGACCTCTTCCATGCTCCCTTCTCTCTCCCCACCCTCACTTACCTCGGACATAATAATCCAAGGGATGCCGCCCATGCCCATGGAGAAGAAGACAATGTACGCCATGCAGCCGGAGAAGGCGAGGAGGGGCGCAGAGGAGGCAGGGAGGAAGGGATGGTGTGTGTGTGGGAGGTAGAAGGAGAGGCCGAGGAGGAGGCAGGAGAGGGACATGCCGGAGGAAGAGAGGAGCAGCAGCACGCGCCGACCTGCCCTGTCCAGGAGGAGAGCTGAGCAGACCGTGAAAAGGACCTGCGGGGGGGAAGTGGAGAGGGGATGCGGATGGGGGGGATAGGAAGGGAGGGAAAAATCGGCGAAATTAGAGGGATGCGAGGGGGGGAGGGGAGAAGGGGATGGTGTGTGTGTGGGAGGAAGGGATGGTGCGCGTGTGGGAGGTAGAAGGAGAGGCCGAGGAGGAGGCAGGAGAGGGACATGCCGGAGGAGGAGAGGAGCAGCAGCACGCGCCGACCTGCCCTGTCCAGGAGGAGAGCTCAGCAGACCGTGAAAAGGACCTGTGGGGAGGGAGGGGAGGGAGGGGAGGGATGGAGGGGGGAGGGAAGGGAGAGGGAGTTGGTGAGTTGTGTGAGATGAGAGGTAGGGCCGAATCCAGGAGTTTTGAGTTGATTCAAAACTCTGCCCTGTCCAGGTGCGGCGCTGAGCAGACCGTAAAACAAACCTGTGGGGAGTGGGATGGGGTGAAGGTGGTCGGGTCGGTGATGTGTGGAGTGAGATCAGGTGTATGGGACGACTAGGATGGGGGGAGGGGGAGGGGGAGGGGGAATGGGGACGGGGGGGATGCCGGGGATGGGAAGGGGGGGGAAGAAAACGTGACTTAGTGTGTGGAGTGGGATGGAGCGTAGGAGACAACGATGGTAGATGCTGTGATAGACATAGCGATAGCTGGTTTCCCATCGTCGTGGCTTCTCTTACCTATGTTTTTGTTTTGGTCTTCAGGCCCATTAAGGCTTCAAATTTCGTGGCTTTAAGCTTCCTTGTCCTCTACCCGAAACCCTGAACCCTACCCACCCCCCCCCCCCCCCCCCCTCCCTCCCCCCTTTCCCCTACCTCCACCCATCCTACCCAACTTCGTTTACAAAGAACGAAGTCTGATATTCATTCTGCGGCTTACCTGCACGGCAGCGATCCCGAAGCTGGGGAGGTTGGGGTTGGTGAAGCCAGCGTTGCGGAAGATGGTCGCTGCAAAGAAGACTATGGCGTTGATTCCCGCACACTGCTGCAGCACCATCAGCCCCACGCACAGCTGGCGGTGATATGAGGGTACGAGGGGGCGTTGATGCCCGCACACTGCTGCAGCACCATCAGCCCCACGCACAGCTGGCGTCATGGGGGTATTGGGGAGGACGAGGGAGGAGTGTCGGGGGGATGTGGGAAGCTATGGCATCTTAAAGACTAATTGAAATAAATAAAAAGCCCTCAGCACCATCAAATCCATGAGTCGCTTTTGAGAGCTCTCAAAAGAGACACAGCTGGCGATTTGAGGATCAGGGGATTGGGGGTTGTGGGGATCGTGGGGCCTCTGGGGTGTGTGGGGGGTCTGGGGGGAAAGGAGAGGACTGGCATGGGAAAGGCGAAACCTTCTTTACTAGAAAAAGGAGAAAAAAAGAAACGCGAGCCATGCGTGCAAGTCAATAGGCGTGGCGGGGGGAAAGGAGAGTACTGGCATGGGAAAGGCGAAACATCTATTACTTCAAAAAAAGGCATGCTAGCCATGCGCGCAAGTCAATAGGCCGCTCATAACAATGTGGGCGGGCGTTCCCCCAAGTCATACCCATCCCCCCCCAACGCACACGCACTCCCCCAAGGCACATGGCAGCATACCATAACAGGTCTTCTGGCATGCCCGAACAGCAGCTCTTTTGACAAGCCCCACACGCCCTTGCTTTTGAGAGTCGACTCGAAATTCAACTCAGAAATTACCCCATGGTACGCCCATTCCCATAGGCACGTGGCAGCATACCATAAAAGGTCTTCTGGCATGCCCGAACAGCAACTCCTTTGACAAGTCCCACACGCCCTTGCTACCAGCTCCGCTTTTACCACCTCGAACCACTCCCAATCCCACTCCACCACTCTCCACTCCTCCCTGCTCTGCTTCACCACTTCCGCTCCCGCCTTCCCTCTCCCAGCTCTCTCCTGTCTCCTCCCCACCCTTCTCCTGCTGTACGCCTTGCAATATCTCCTCACACTCCGCAGCAACTGCAGCAACAGCAGCACCAGCACCAATGCCACTACCACCACCACCATCACCACCGCCACCGCCACCAGCAGCAGCAGCAGCACCATGCGCGCCCCTCAGTCGCAGCAGCACTCGCAGCACCTCCTCTCGCCCCGCTCCCCTCCTGGCCAGCCACCTAGGACTCTCCGGCGCTGCTGCCACGCCCAATAGGAGAGCGACAGCTGGCAGCGCTCCTGGTAACGCATGGGTTTAGGGGGACGCGAGAGAGGATGGAGGGGGAGATGTGGGATGCGGGAGGGCGGGAAGATGCGGGATGCGGGGGGGGGGGGGGGAGGGGGGGATGCTGAACGAAAGCGGGAAGGGAATGCGGGATGAGCAGGGGGGAAGGCGGGATGAGAATGGGGAAAATGCGGGATGAGGGGGGAAGTTTCCCCCCCAGCATTTTGAGACGTCTCAAAAGTCCCCCCCCCCCCCAGCATAACAGCTTCGATGATGGCTGGCCGGCTGGCCCTCCAGGTGATTCCATTCCAAATGAGTGAAGTGCACGTCTGCGGGGTTTGTGAATCTGTGAGCTTGTGAATCTGTGGTCTGATCTGAGGGTCTGTGGGTTTGTGAATCTGAGACTTTGAGCATGGTAAGGGCATGGCAGGGCTGTCTGTGGGTCTAAGGGCATGTCTGCACCTGCTGCGACCAGGCTGGCTGGACGGAAAAGAGCAAGCACAGAGCGAGAGAACGGGATCCGGAGGAGGGAATGGGAGGGAGGAAGCGAGGAAAGAAAAGACAGACTGAGAGCAGCGAGGGGCCGCCAGGGGAGGGCGAGGCCGGCGGAGTAGACTCCGAGCATGCCCACCGTGATTGCCAGCTGGTTCAGATTCAGATTCAGATTCAGATTCAGATTCAGATTCAGATTCAGATTCAGCCAGAATACAGTCTTATCTGACGGTATGAAAGTCTGGGTGTCTGTGTGCCTCTGTTTCTGTGTGTCTCGGGGTTTGACTGAACAGACAAAGAGCCGGCAGCACGGAGCGAGAGAGGGAGAGTGGAAGGGAAATCATCCAGTGCTTCGTTCGGAATCTAATACAAAGGACCGATTGAGTGGAAGGGAAGGGAGTAGCCAAGCCAAAGCCAAGGACTGACCGAAAGCAGCGAAGGGCCGCCAGGGGAGGGCGAGGCCGGCGGAGTAGACTCCGAGCATGCCCACTGTGATTGCCAGCTGGTTCAGACTCCCCAACGCGCCCCTCCACGCGTTGGGGGCCACCTCTGCTATGTACACTGGCACCTGGGGGGGAGAGGGGGAGGGGGAGGCGGTGGAAGAGGGGGAACAGGCAGGAGGGAAACAGGCCAAGGGAAGACAGGACACTCTCGAGCCGACTCAAAGGCCAGCGTGTGCGCCTCCGTGCGTGGGGCCCGCCTCCATGCGTGGGGGCCCGCCTCCGCTATGTACACTGGCACGAGCGGGAAGGGGAAGGAGAGGGGGGGCAGGGGGAAGCGGGAGAGACAGGTTAATTATGAGCTGACTCAGCGTGCGCCTCCATGCGTGGGGGCCCGCCTCCGCTATGTACACTGGCACCTGGGGGGGAAGGTGGTGCGGGTGTGGCAGGGGCAAGACAGGGTACCTTCTAACCGAAACAGCGCGTCCCACCATGCATGATGCCATGCATGATGCCACATACCAGAATGCAGTCAAGAAGAGGGTCTACGAGACGACAAGGGAAGCTTACCACAAAGGGAGGCCTACCACGTAGGAAGCGAGGCCCACACCCAGGCCATTGATGACCCGAGAGGAGAGGAGGAGAGGCAGCGACTGGTGCAGAGGGGGAGAAGAGGGGGGTGGTGGGGAGTGTGGAGGGGGAGGAAGGAAAGGATGGGGGGAAGGGAAGAAGGAGAAGCAAGGAGCACTGTCACTGTTTCAGTTTTCGACAATGAGTGACTGTATGGGCAAATGACTGTATGGGTGAATGAGTGTATGGTGAAGTGACTATATGCATGTGCATGTGTGCAGTAGAAGAACTATGGCAAGGCTATGCCTCTGGGAGTGAGAGTAACCAACCAGTGGGAAAAACTCACGCCAGTGATGTCAGAAACAGGTCTTGCAAAGACAACAAAAAAAAGACAGGACATTACCAGAAAAGGAAGAAGGGAAGTAAGCAGTGTCACGAGTGACCATTGTGTCTCTATTGAAATCACTTTTGAGAATTCTCAAGAGGAAATTACCTGCGCCAAGGCTATTCCCCCCCATCCCGCCGCCAGCAGCAGCGCAGCCAGCGCCAATGCCCCCCTGCGCCCCACTCCTTCCGCCACTGCCCCTGCGCCCACCGCCCCCAGCATTGCGCCCACTGTTATGAGCGAGGAGAAGAGCGATGCGAGCGCGGGGGACAGGCGCAGGTCCGCGGAGAGAGAGGCGAGCGCGGGGGAGGTGTAGCCCACCTGCGGAGGAGGGGAGCGGGGAGTGGGGGAAGGTGGGATGGGAGGTGGGGGGGAGAACGGGGAGGTTGAGGGAAGAAAGAGGGGAAGGGGAGCAAAATGGGAGAGGAGAGGGGGCAAAAGTCTGAGAAAGATACGCCAATGTGGAGGGGGAAAGTCGGAGAAGAGAGAACGGGATGATGGTGCGGGGGGCGGGTCCGCGGAGAACGAGGGGAGGAAGTGGGATGTAACCCCCATTTCGGGGGAAGAAGAACGTGTGAGGTATAGCCCATCTCCCCTGCTCGCTTCCTCTCTCTCCCTCCCTCCGCCATTCATCTCCCTCACCGCATATCCGAACGAGAAGGCGCCAAGACACGCGAAGCAGCACCACAGGAGAGTCGGCAAGAGGCCCTCATACTGCTGCTGCTGCTGCTGCTGCTGCTCTCCCCGCAGTCCTCCTTCCGCGTTGCGCCCTTGGGAATGCCGAAGCAGAGGCTCCTCCAGCGGCCTGACCGGCGACGAAGGCTCGTCAGCGAGTGGCGTCGTCGTTTTCTCCTCGCCTGTCGCTTCGCGCAACTCGCTTTTGCTGACGTGCCTGGCTGCTAGCCCGGCCATCGCCGCAAGCTCAACACATTAACAGAAGAAAATAAAACGAGGCGACGGCAGACTAATTAAAGCCGCACACTTTCCGCAATGAAGGTCCAAACAATCTAACATGAATAACGCATCGAATCTTGTCAGCCTGAGGCACACTGGTCGTGGCAGATGGTCTTGCCTCGACGTCTCCTCTCCTGCTCCTCCTACTGCTCTGCCGCTGGTGTTCTCGAGATTGCCGCGTGCTTCTCTTCTGTGGCTTGATGATCGTCATCAGTTCGGCCGCGCCTTGCGCTGGCTTTTCAGCGGAAAGTATCAGTTTTTAATCTGCTTCCTTTAGAGGAACTACACCACCTCGGTCGGAATCAATTTTAGGAGGTTGAGAATTTGAAATGCATCAGCACAGTAAAAAGAACAAGGAATCATGAATTTGAGGAAAATGGGCTACAACAGCATGCACAAAATCTCTAAATCATTTCAGAACGGGATGAAAATACAAGATTCAAGAACCTGTCACCCACTGGAACCGGACGGGACCTTCACATCAGCTAGTAACCTCGCAGCCATGGCTCCTGATCTCCTCTCTTCCCACTCCTCACTCCCATTCTCTTGACCCGATGATGCCAAACCCCCCTCACTCTCTCCTCGTCTTGCAAGGGTCTCCTGATAAACCTTCCGTGCAAATATCTGGTCGTCTTGGCCGCACGGGCTCGGGAAAAACTCGTCAACTGGCGGTCGAGCAAACACACCGTCCCCCTCGCTCTCCCCTCCTCCGCTCATACCCTCCTCGTCTTCCTCTTCTGTTGTTTCCTCTTGCTCCCCGTCTCTCTCCCCTACAACTTTCTCACGAACTTCTTCCTTTTCCCCATCCTCCGGATGCTCTTTGCAGGGCGGTTTTACTGGTTTCGCTGCGTTGTCTAGAAGGCTGGTGATGTGGACACATGGCAGGCCCTGATTCGTCATCAAAGATTGCACCTCCTCAAGAATCGTTCTTACTTCAGGCTGGACGGCGGGAAAGAGAGAGAGGAAGGACGTGGGGAGCGCAGGAGGGGAGAGAAAGCGGGGGAAAGTTAGGGACGGGAGGGGGAGTGGCGAATGGGATTGGAAAGTGTTCTGATGCTTGTTAAAACACAATGAGAAGAGGGTGGGTGGCCACGTGAGGGAATTAGGTCTGCGATGTATAGGTAAATGTGGACACGGGACGGGAGGCAGGTGCTACAATTTCTAATTGAGCTTCGAGTACAGTGTGGTGCATTATTGGCAAACTTGACAGTTTCAGCAGTTTCCGCGAAAGGCAGTGAGGGAAGTGCGGGCACAGTGGGTTGCAGAAAGGGGGTAGGTCAGGAAGGCACATACAGGCAGTATGGGTGCGGCCTTGCGTTTCATGATGAACACATCAATGGACGGGTGCTGGTACTCTGCATGCAGCTGTAAGACACATGCACACATGCCCACATGCACACATGCACACATGCACACATGCACACATGCACACATGCCCACATGCACACATGCACACATGCACACATGCCCACATGCACACATGCCCACATGCACACATGCACACATGCCCACATGCACACATGCACACATGCACACATGCCCACATGCACACATGCACACATGCCCACATGCACACATGCATACATGCCCACATGCACACATGCACACATGCCCACATGCACACATGCACACATGCACACATGCCCACATGCCCACATGCACACATGCACACATGCCCACATGCCCACATGCACAGCAGCACAGCAGCAGACAGATGATGAAGGACACTGAACATTCTTCGGAACAGGAGCACTTTGTAATGCACACAGAGACGCGGAGATAAGCGGATTGGAGACGGCAGCTTGAAATCAGTGGTGTACCAGAGAATTCATGGGAGGAGGAGGAGGAGGAGGAGGAGGAGGAGGAGGAGGAGGAGGAGGAGGAGGAGGAGGAGGAGGAGGAGGAGGAGGAGGAGGAGGAGGAGGAGGAGGAGGAGGCAGGGGGGTGTCAAGCGAGAAAGGGGAATTGAAGGAACGGACCAGCAGGACAGCCCAGCAAATGCGAAGAATGTTTCAAGGCTGGCCTTGGTAGCAGGGACCTTCTTGACGTCGAACATCTGGCGCGCGTATGACTTTTGAGTCGACTCAAAAGTCACCTCGCATGCGTGCAGGCGGTCATGCACTGTGGCCGAGCATGAGATGAGACTAGCCGCGGGCCACAATTCCAAGCTCACCTTGGTAGCAGGGACGATCTTGACGTCAAACATCTGCTTCGCGCGTGTTTCGAGTCGACTAGAAAAACACTGGCCAGGGGGGAGACTGGAAGAGTGACAAGACAGACTCGAGCCTTTCAAGGCTCACCTTAGTAGCAGGGACCTTCTTGACGTCGAACATCTGCTTCGCGTATGCATGCAGGCGGTCATGCACTGTGGCCGAGCGGAACTCGTACCCCAACTGCACACATGCACGCAGCGCACGCACGCAAGGAGGAAGCAAGAAGGAAAGCAAGCACGGATGCAATGCAAGCATGCAGGCAAGAAAGCAGGCAGGCAGTTTTGTGTAATTCGCACTCAAGCGCACAGAGAGAGAAAAGGAGGGCAAGAGAGGAGGAGGGAAGGGAGAGGAGAGGAGAGTAGATGGGATGGAAGGAGCGGGAGAAGCGGGAGGAGAGGGAATGGTGAAAGGGGGACAGAAGAGTGGAAGAGAGATCTAAGTGGCAGCATCGCATAGCGCCGAATGTTTAGGGCTTCGAGCGGCTGCCAGGGAACACTGGTGGCATGGGGACCTTGGGAGCAACACCAGCAGCTGGGATGTGAGACCGGGGTGTCAAACGGAGGAAAGAGAAATGCTTTGCCACAAAGCGGCGGGGAAAATCTGGAGAGAAGTTGTGTAAACGCTGCTGGACAGGGGACTGGGAAGACATGGGCATATGGAATAAGAAGAAAGAGGGCAGAACTGGGGAATTAGGAGCTTACGAGAATGGGGGTGCAGCTTTTGAGGCGCCTCAAAAGCAGAGGACTGGGAAGATATGGGCGTATGGAATAAGAAGCGAGGGGGCAGAACAGAACTGGGGAATGAGGAGCTTACGAGAATGGGGGTGCGGGGGTGGGAGAGGGAAAGCATGGTTGCTAGGAGAGCCGGGACAGAGTCTTCTACGTACACCTGGCGTGTGGATGAGGAGAGGAGATGAAATGAACACATGCATGAACACATGGATAGACATGCATGGACGAAAGTTGACTTTTGAGTCGACTCAAAAGTCAACTGAGAGCCGGGACAGAGTCTTCTACGTACACCTGGTGTGTGGATGAGGAGAGGAGATGAAATGAACACATGCATGAACACATGGATAGACACGCATGGACGAAATGTGAAAGGTCAAACACATGGGAAAACACAAGGGGGAATGCAATGCAAGGGTGAACTAGGCAGAAGAATGGTAAGGCAGAGGAAGGGGGGGGTATGAAGAGGGGATGAGAGTGCGATTAGCAAAGGGGCAGGGTGAAGAAACGGAGAGAAAACAATGGAAGTGTTACTGCAGCAAGAGAGGAAGGGAGGGGAAAGGAAAGAGGAGAACGGGGGAAGGGTGGAGGGGGGAGGGCAGGGGGGGCGGGCAGGGGGGGCGGGGGGAAAGAGGGAGAGAGGGGGGCAGGAGAGAGGAGAGGGGGGGTACTTAGTCAGTACTACTGACCACGTCAGTGGCAACAATGGCATCAAAAGGTGGGCCGACTTGGGCTATGTGTTGTGCGTTGCCCCACCATAGCTCTGCTACCTCCACTGATCCCACACTGCCTGCCACACACTTACACATGCATTCACTCACTCACTCACGCACGCACGCACGCACGCACACGCTCGCAAATGCCCACGCACGCACACGCACACACACACACACACACGCCATAAGAGACGAACGGTGCACTGTACTGGCAAGTGCTCTTAGGCGCTGTACACTTCTTCCACCACCCACAATCCGGTCTGTAAAAAATATCTAAAACCAACTCCACTCACCATCCACCATTCATCATCCACCATCCACCCATCCACCCATCCACCCATCCACGCATCCAGCCACCACCCACCATCCAAAACCTGGCATCCAGCCACCACCCACCATCAATCCAACCATTGCCTACCCTACCACTACCAGCAGCACCCAACACCAACCACCTTCCCACCACCCGCCCGCGGCCCACCCAGCGCAAAGCACACGGCACGGCACGGCACGCACCGAGGAAGGAGTCAGCAGCAGCGTCCATGGAAGCCTGGGACTGCAGGCGGGTCCACAGCAGAGGCAGCACCAGTGCTGTGATACGATTCTCCATACACCCACCCCCTATCCACCACCACCCAGCACACGGAACGGCACGCACCGAGGAAGGAGTCAGCAGCAGCGTCCATGGAAGCCTGGGACTGCAGGCGGGTCACATTGCGGAACAGCAGAGGCAGCACCAGCGCCTCGTCTGTGAGCACCGTGTCACACCCCAGCAGCGCAAACCCTGCCATGTCGAGGGGGGGGTGTTGTGCTGCCGTTTTATAAAACTGTGTGATTGCGGTGTGATGTAAACAGCAGAGGCAGCACCAGCGCCTCGTCTGTGAGCACCACGTCACACCCCAGCAGCGCAAACCCTGCCGCGCACGAGGGGGGTTGTGGCCGTTTTATACATCCAGTGCGATTGCGGTGTGAACAGCAGAGGCAGCATCAGCGCCTCGTCTGTCAGTCAGCACTGTGTCACACCCCAGCAGCGCAATCCCTGCCGCTACACGAGCCCGAGAACAAGGGGAGGTTCACAATCACAATCAGACGACCGTTAGTCACCAACGTGAGGAATGCCCTGCGAGCGAGGTAACGTGGTCGTGACATGCAGCAAGCACGAAACGCAGGGATGCCACGACATGGTCATCTTTTTAAGAAACCAGTGCGGCTGCTGCTGCGGTGTGAATGAACAGAACTGGCTGGTAGCACCAGTCGCCTCGTCTGTGAGCACCACGTTACACCCCAGCAGCGCAAACCCTGCCAGAACGAGCTAGAGAACGAGAACGAGAACCAAGGCTCCTCGCATGCGAGCTCACTCACCCAAGCCAGCGAGGCCACAGCCAGCCCCCAGCTCTATGGCGCGCTTCCCCTTGAGCTTCGCCCGGGAGAACTCCCCCTTGTTGCTGTGCCGCTCCTGTGGTAGCGCGGAAAGCGAGAGGACGTGATGGGGGGAGGATGGGCGGGAGGGCGAAGGTGAGACAAGACAACTATGCATTGTAGTGCTGTGAAAGAGGGAAATGTGGAGGATTGAACAAGAAAAAAGGAAACCGGCACATAAGGAGGGGATAATTGAACTGGGGGGCGTGGAATGTATGGTTGGGGAGATCGAAGGGAGGTTCAACCGAGTGCAAGAAAACGGACCAGGTATTTCAGGACGACAAGGCTGGAGTCCCACACAGTCGTGGCCACGTGGGTGGAGACGATTTCTCTGAGGTGCAGGTTTAAGGTTCGAGGTTTTAAGTGCCTAAGACATCGAGTGCAGGGAAGTGGAGAGAGCGGACCAGGTACTTGAGAACCACAATGCTGGAGTCCCACACAGTCGTGCCCACGTGCTTGGAATTGGGGTCCTGGTGAAGGATAAAGCGAAGGGACGGGAGAAAGGGACGTGGAGAGAGGGCGTACGAGAGAGAGGGAGAGGGGGGTGGGGAAAGGAGAGGAGGTTGGGGAGGAGCGGGGAAGGGGTTGGCGGAATTCGGGAAAAGTGGATGGTGCTTGCGAGCTGGTGAAAAGTATTGGGGTGGATAAACGCACCTATAGGTTTTCTGGGCCTCTTCAAAGGCATGGACGACCAACCAAAATTACCCTGAAACTTGGCCTGAACAAACCTTGAAACTAGCCTGAAAAAAACTCACGAGTTTACCTGGGTAACCCGGAGTCGATGTCCCATGGCCTCCAGCTCTATGACGTTAGTGGTAGGTGTGTTGAACCTACACATAGGGGACGCGGCGACGGGAAGCGGACAACGTGTTGAGCGCAAGATTCTACGATACCGTAGAAAAAAAATATAAAAATCAATTTCGCATTCGACAAGACAGGACTCGATGAGAATACCGTCTGCCATAAATTCTACCATTTGTCTGCGATTCTATCATTTGTCTACCAACATCTCACCGATCCTCCATGGCGAATTCTGTCAGCTGACGCCTGAGCGCCTCAAGATGGCAAGCGTGACGGCCGGCAAGCTGTAAAGTAAAATCGTTTAGAGCTTGAAGTCTAGGCTTGAACCGTGGCTTCAGCTAGAACACGGGTGCTTCGGAAAACAACTAGCGGCGGGTTTAGGGGGTGAACGCTCTCGTCAGCGGCCTTCACACGCACACACTCACCTCCACCCGCACCGAGTGTTCTCGGATTTCCCAAGATTGAGCGGCCTACAATAATCTACACCACCAGCAGATTTCTACCAGCTGCCAATGCATCATTTTGCTTCATGATACATGTTTATAACTCGTAGTGTGCTCCTTTATCGTAGCCTTAATCTTAATATGGACCAAACAATGGGTGGGTAAGATGGAGATACATCCCCCTTCAAACTTGGATATGAATGATGCGCATATTAATATCACACTAACAAATGCCCGCAGATGAATAGAATCACAAGTCGCAATATTCTGAACATAATAGTTAAATAATCAAATCAAGTCTATATTTCCAAGCAGGAACATGTTCCTACTTTGTGGAAGAAAGTGTGTAATTGTAGTGGTAAATTATTATGTTTGTGTCACGGCACCAGTACACTCGCATCATGGTCCTTGCAGCTTCAAGGGCTATTTTGATGATTTCGTGGCACGATCCAGGCTTGCGAAGGATCTCGCCTCCTTGTCGCAGCACCGTGCGACTTGCTCAATACACGACGAAAACGACTTTCACCCAGCCCTGGGGTGTCGCCAACCGTCTGCGACGAGCTACTTGAGTGCTGTTGGTGGTAGGAAACCATCAAGCGCCAATCAGCAGAGCCAATCTTCCCGTGCGACTGGAATACCGTCGGACAAACCCTGTGCGGACGGCGACGACTGTTGAAGGGCTGAAATTTGCGTCGTCGCGCGAGAGCAATCTTTTGAACTCATCGCAGAGTGCGTAGATAGTAGTGTGACCTAGTACCTAAGTTAGTTTTAGTAGGTCCAGTGACCTCCTGATAATACACTTCAACGCCCGTTAGTTAGAGTGGTCCTGTACAAAGTTGAAGCGCTTCATCCGCGTGCTTGGAAAGTGTTTTCCGTTACAGTAGCACCGCCGATCTGAGCTGTTGTCTAACCGTAGCGAAGTGCAGAAGTCCTGCTGTTTTGTCCACACCCGTTTTCTCCAGATCGCGTGCTTCTTTTTCAGCGTCGTCTCGTTGGCTAACAGTAGGCTCAGAGTGCCGACTGAGCATCAGCATCAGCAGCAGCGGCAGCGGCAGCAGCCATGGCGTGTCGTGGATTTTTGCAGTGCTTGTTGAAGCTCTTCAACCTCGCTCTTGCGCTCGTCGGCGTGTTACTCCTCGTCTTCTCCGTTTCCCGTCTCCTCCGTCTAGATCCTGACATCTTCCCTCCTCCAGCACCCCCTCCGCTCCTTCCCCCTTCTCCCCCTCCGCTCACTCCCCCCTCTTCTCCCCCTCCTCCACTTCACTCCCCGCCTCCTCCTCGTCACTCACCCCCTCCGCCTCGCCACTCTCCGCCACCCCCTCCGAAATCCCCGCCGCCTTCTCCGCCTGCTCCCGCGCCGGGTCCCGCTTCCGCAAACGGTCTGATTTCCGAAGAAACGATCCTGCAGAGCGTGGCGTCAAGGCAGGTCGCGGAAGATTCTGCCAAGGCAGCGACATTCGCGGCCACACGAAAGCTCGCCGCGGCGTCGGGTGCGAAGCGAGGCGTGTCCCTTCTCGAGATTGACGCGCGGGACGGCGCGAGTAGCATTGTCGCACAAGACGGCGCGAGCAGCGCAGGTGCTGCTTCGGTGGTTGCTGCTCCGCCGCAGATCGAGCTACCCCCATTCTGGTAGGCCTCCCTGGCGGTTGTGTTGCCTGATGAATGCCGTTTGCAGGGTGAAGATGAAGGGGATGTGATGAATGCTTGCCTTTTTACCAGTCAGCACACATGTTTTCGCCTTTCATAGTCAGCACATGTGACGGTTTTTTCTCAATCCATTACATCGTACGCTAGTCTCTTCCCCCCCTTTTTCTTGACACGCCGCCGCCGTGAAATTACCCTGTTTCGGTTTTGAATCACAGTCTATTGATCTTCTATTCGTTCCGTCGCTCCATTCAGGTTCATCTACCTCTTGATTGGCGTGGGTGCCTTTCTCACGCTTGTGACTTTAGTGGGTGCCATTGCGGCAGAGACCAACAGCACGTTCTGTCTCGCCTTCGTAAGTCTGCTCCTCGCATTCCTCTTTCTTCTCTCTCTCCTCAGTCTCCTCTCCTCTTTTCTTCATCTTTCATTCCTTGTCATATTTCGCCCCTTCGAATTCCTTCTGTTCACCCTTCTTCCTCTCTCACCTCTCGCTTTTTCATTCCTTTCATTCCCTCTCCATCCACTTATCCCCCCCACCCTTCTTTCCCACACCTCCCGCCTTCCCACTTCCCTTGTTCCTTTTTCCCTTTCACCGCCATTTATTTCTCCCTGACAGGCACCTACTCTCGCCTCTCCTGTTCTTACAGTCTCTTGCCGTTTTCCTCTTTCCGTGCCCTTCTCCTTACTGCGTTGCGATTCCTTTCGGTTTCCCCTGTGCAGTATCAGTTCGGCCTGTGTCTGCTGATACTGTTCGAGTGTGTCGCAACAGCACTCATTTGCCTTGAGGTAGGTTAACATGCCTTCACAAGGCCCTCAAGTGAGTTTGAAAAGCCTTTAACCTCAGGCTGGGTTATTCTGCGCAAAATAATTTGGGGCGAAAATGCGGCTTCAGCACTTGAAATTATTTGGTTAACTTTTCGCAACCATACATCAACGTAGAACCATTGCTAACACTGCATGCTGTTGCGTTTCCCCCCGTCCCATCACCCCCAACCTCTTCCGCCTTGCCTTGTCTTCCCCTTCCCCTCTCTCTCTTCCGCTTCCCCTCCTCGTCGTCTTCTCCTTGCAACCAGGACGTGCCTGTAGACCCTACAGGCGAGTACGACAGGTACCAACGCTACGTTCTGGCGAACCAAGACAGAAGCAGGCTGGCAATGGCTGGCCTTGTGCTCGTTGAGGTATGCGTGATGTGGGAGTAGAAAGTGGGACATGCGTTCCTGCGTTGCGTCTGAAAAGGAATGCGCTTCTGCGAGTTTGTCCGCGCGTTGAATGCGTTTCTTCTGCAATGCCTCCTGCTGCTGCCCTGTCTCTCTTATCCCCATCCCTTCAACCCTGCACTGCACCCACCGTCGTTCTTCTGTTCTCTTGTCCACCTTCCCCTTCCTTTCCTCCATCTCCTCATCATCAGGTAGCAGCGCTGCTGGTTGCGATGATGCTACGTGCAGCACAGGACGATGCGAGCCAGGCAGAGGATGACGACGATTACATCACAGGAGGTGCGGGTCGAGGAATGGGAGGAGGAGCAGGAGGAGGTTTCGGAGGAGCAGGAATAGGAATCGGAGGAGGGGGAGGAGGAGGAGGAGGAGGAGGGCAGGGTAGGCTGCGTCAACCACTTGTGTATCGCGGCGCTTACCCCACAGCTCCGGCTTATCCTACTGCCGTAGGGGCTGGGGTGGGAGGAGCGGTGGGGAGTGGTGGAGCAGGGTTGGGAGGTGTGTATCATGGTGCGGGGGCTTCAGGAGTGGTGGGAGGAGGTGTAGGGGCGGCGGGGCAGACGCATGTGCCGTTGACTGATGCTTGGCGACAGAGACTGCTGGAGAAGGTGGGTGGTTGGATTGGATGTGGTTTGGTTGGCCATCACTTTGTTCACCATTTTGTGCTGGTGTTTTGCTTAAATATGTCTTTGTTTGGGGAGTTGTGTACGCTGCCGCTTCTGTGGATGGAGATGACTCATCTAGCTGGGACTTGAATAATCATCCACTTTCACTCCCTCCCTTCTCATGCCTCCCTATGTTTTTCAATCCTTTGCCCCACATCCCCTCTGCTTTCCCCCCTTCCCCCGCTCCCCTTTTCCATCACGCGTGATTGTGCAATATGGTTTGGACGCGCATGATTTCAACTACGGTCCACCTCCAGGCCATTCCCAAGCTTTGAGACGTCTCAAAACCTTCTGCTTTCCCCCCTTCCCCCGCTCCCCTTTTCCATCACTCGTGACTGTGGCAGTATGGTTTGGACGCACATGATTTCGACTACGGTCCACCTCCAGGCCATTCCCAAGCTGCTGCCCCTCCCCCATCTGCCCCTCGCTCCTCAGGGTGTTCAATAATGTGAGGGAGGAGTGTAGTGGTGTAGTAGCTCCGGCTAAGAGAGAAACAGATACATAGGCCGTACCAGGGTTGGATTTCGGTTGCTTGGATGGTGGTGATGGAAAGCGGAGCTGACATGACAAGAGTCTGGTCAGGCTTTCTAGTGGAATCGGTTTACAGTAACAGCAGATACGGTTATAGCACACATTGGTGCTTGAGAGATACTGGGTACATGTGAAGTAAGGATTCTGTCCAAGGATCCAAGCAAAAGTTAACTTGGCTTAGCACACCATAGGTGTTTCCGACCATTGTTTATACCAGCATAAAGAGATTCTTTGAGCTTTTAACTTACTGTATTGAATTCGCATCATAGGACCAGTTGCATGTCCTAGCTGCTGTTGCATGTCCGTTGCATGTCCGGAGTTCCGAACTGCCGTTGCATGTCCGAACTGCCGTTGCATGTCCGAACTGCCGTTGCATGTCCGAACTGCCGTTGCATGTCCGAACTGCCGTTGCATGTCCGAACTGCCGTTGCATGTCCGAACTGCCGTTGCATGTCCGAACTGCCGTTGCATGTCATGCCATCGCATGTCAAACAATTTCCTCCCTGCACAATGGCAAGCTTCTCCCCAAGAGACTGGTAGCGCGGAGATTCCAAGGTTGGATGAGACATTTGACAGTAGCAGCAATTTCAGGCTGGGTGAGGCTCTCTTTGTGCTTGCAAGGCTGAGGAGCATCATTCTCGCTGCTCTAGGGAGCGCGTGAGTAGGGTGACTAGTTCACGCAGCAAAAAGCACATTTTCGGCGCCTTGGGAAGCTTTCATGGCGTTTGTGGTTCGTGCTCCGGTAAGAGCAGCGATGGCTACACTAGCGGTGACAGCAGCAGCTCCAGTGACAAATGCGAGCCTTCTGTTACGCGGATCGCAGCGTGCGCAATCGAGTAAGTCTTGTTTTCCTTTTCTTCGTTTTTTTTCTCTTCCTTTTTCCCCTCACTTTCGACTTTCTATTCTTTTGCCTGACGCAGAATTCCCGCACGTTGAAATCGTACTGTTTTGTCTTCCATTTTTGCGTCCTTATAATCTGACACGACTGCTTAAGTGCCACTACCACTCACAATGGAGTATTCTACAATCTCATAATCTCCTCCTCCCACTCGCTTACACAACTTCTTCCTCCCCCCCTTTCCCCCTCCCCCCATCCCGTTTCCCTTCTTTCTTCCGTCACTTCACCGTTACCCCTCCTTCTCTCTCCTTCCCGGTACTTTCCACTTCTCCCTCGTCCTTCTCTGCAGGAGCAGTACGTTTGTTTCGTGAAGCGCAGAAACTCCGCCGTTCCTTACCCCGTTCCCCTCCTACACGCCGCTTTGCAGTCTCCGCCTCTTCCTCCTCCCGCTCTTCCTCCTCCTCTTCGTCCGCCTCCTCCCTCGATTCCTCCGATTCCTCCCCCCCGACCTCCTCTTCCGCCTATGCCACCGCTCCCCCGCTCCCGCACGACTTCTCCCCGCGGCCGCTCCCCTTCGACCCGCAGCTGCTGCGCGGGCTGAAGCTCATCTGGGCCGCGGAGCCCGCGCTGGGGCATTCCATGGTGCGCGCTCATGGGAGCCAGGGGGGAAAGAGGGGGGTGCAAGGGTCGGGAAGAATGAAATATGAGTCAGCTCAAAAGACTGTGGGTCGCGGAGCCTGCGCAAGGGCAGTAGGGACTCAGGGGGAGGGTGGTCAGGCGAGGGAGGCGGGAGAAGGGGAAAGAATGGGGAAGAGTTAGGTTGGCAGGGAGGAAAGATAGGAATGGGGGGGGGGGGGGGAGGGGTGGTTGCGGGGAGGAAGGTAAGAAAGGGGGTCTGGGGTTGGGGGCAGGCGTGTATTGAATTGTAGGCTGAAGGGAAAATGAAGGGGGGGTTGGGATGAGAGGTTGTTCAGCGTTTGTATAAGCTCGCTCGCCGTTTCGTGTGGCTTTTTGAGTCGCTCGAAGAGTTGTTTGCGTGATGTCAGTTCACCCCCCACCCCCCTTGTTGTGGATTAGAGGTCGGTGCTGCTGTGAATTTCGTGTATGATCGCTTGACAGTTGACCCTCCCACCCCACTGGGTGAATGGCGTTGCTTCATGTGATGCCATGTTATGGCACATAACGTGGCACATGGCGTGGCACATGGCACATGGCATGGCACATGGCACATGGCATGGCACATGGCATGGCACATGGCACATGGCATGGCACATGGCATGGCACATGGCACATGGCATGGCACATGGCATGGCACATGGCATGGCACATGGTACATGGCATGGCACATGGTACATGGTACATGGCACATGGCATGGCACTCATGCCATCCAGGAGGGACATCCAGAGACCAACGAGCGTGTGGTGGGAGTGATGAAGGAACTGCAGGACTCTGGACTCACAGAGCAGGTGTGTGCATTGTCTGTCTTTAATGCGCCTCAATAAGACGTGCATTCGCTGTCTTTAAGGCGCCTCGTACATGCGCTGTTTGCCACTGCCGTGCTTGGCTTGAAGGCACTCGTCCCATCTGCATCTCATCTCCCTCCCTGCCTTCTGTCCCCTCCTCCCCCCCGCACCCCCTCCCTGTCCCTCATCTCCCCTCCCTTCCCACCTGCTTGTCCCATCCCATCACATCCCTTTTCACCACCACACCACGCTGCACCACACCGTACTGCACCACTCGTTCCCACAGGGTCGTCCTGGCGAGTTGCTGCACCTGTCGTCGTTCCTCCCCGCCACCCCGCTCGACATCTCTGCAGTTCACAGCCCCAAGTACATGCGCGTGTTCGAACAGGTGCGTGTGGGAGAAGAGGGGGGGGAGGGGGAGGGGGGGGGGGGGGGGGGGGGGGAGGGGGAGGGGTGTTATACCTGTTGTTGAATATCTCTGAATGCAGCGAGCGGGTTGGAAGGAAGGAAGGGAGGGATGCAGGGAGGGGAGGGACAGAATGAGTGTGTGCGGGCACGAGAGCTTCGTCAGGGAGTGAGTAGGGTGTATGATATGCATGTACGAGACCTCCACCACAGCAAGGCATGGATACCCCCTGCTGTTCTCTCCCCGCGTCTCTCCCCTTTTTCCCGTCAGTTTAGTTTCGTTTTGTTCTGTTCTGTTCTCTTTTTTTCTTATTTTTTTCTTTTTTATCCTAGGTCTTACAGGCGCACTCACTTCCTTCCCGCCCTCTCACCAGTTTTGGTTCGTCTCAAACCCTTGTTCCTCCTCTTCCCCATTCCGCCCCCCTCACCATCCCTCGCCCCCCCTTCAGTCCATGGAAGCAGCAGCAGACGAAGGACTTGTGTTTTTAGACGGCTCTGGACCAACGTTTGCCACTATCACAGTGAGTGCAGAGGCTCAAGACGTCTCAGAACCCCTTCTTGTTCCCCACAACGTCGCTCGGCCCCCCATCAGTCCATGGAAGCAGCAGCAGCTGAGGGACTTGTGATTCTCGACAGCTCTGCACCTACATTTGCCACTGTCACAGGAGTGCAAGGCTGTAGGAAGGGGGGTGGAGGGTGGGAGTGGGCGGGAGCGAGAAGAGGGAGAGGGAGAGGGGTAGGGAAAGGGTTTTCTTTTTGTTTTGCGAAGGACGTTTTGTCCCTTCAGTGTCCCGACTTGTTCTCTCCTTTGTCCTGAGAATTTCCCTCTCCCAGCCCCCTCCACCTCCCTTATTACTACCACACAAAGCTTTCCCGACTCTGTGTGCTCAAACTTCCCCGTTTTCTGTCCGCTGCTCTGACTTGTCCCGTATGCTCTGCTGTTCTGTGCTGTGCTCGCATGTGTGTATCGATGGCAACATGTGTGTGCTGATGGTTCGTCCTGATGGTTCTCTATCACATGGCGTGGTGTGGCATCGCATGGCATGGCATGGCATATGTGGCATCACATCACATATGTGGCATGGCGTGGCATGGCATGGTGGCATGAGTGCCGTTGTGCAGACCTTCAGTGACACGTTGAGTGCGTGCGGTGCGGGCCTCACACTCATCGATGCTCTCGTAAGTCATCAGGGGCCTTCTGTTATGTGCCACGGGCCATGTGCCATGGGCCATGGGCCATGTGCCACGGGCCATGTGCCATGTGCCATGGGCCATGTGCCATGGGCCATGGGCCATGGGCCATGGGTCATGGGTCATGGGTCATGGGTCATGGGTCATGGGCCATGGGCCATGGGCCATGGGCCATGGGCCATGGGCCATGGGTCATGGGTCATGGGCCATGGGCCATGGGCCATGGGTCATGGGTCATGGGTCATGGGTCATGGGTCATGGGTCATGGGTCATGGTTCATGGGTCATGGGTCATGTGTTCTGACTCGTGGCCGCAACTCATGGCCTCGCTCCACTTCACACTCACAACAAGCGCGATTTCCTGCTCCATCTGTGTCTCGCTCCCCTCTAACCTCTTCCTGCTCCCCCTTCTCCCCATCCTCCCCAGGTCACAGCAGAGGCGATCAATCCCACAGCCCCTCCCCCAGCAGGTTTTGCTCTGGTCCGCCCGCCAGGGCACCATGCGGTGCATGGAGGCGCCATGGGCTTCGGTCTCATGGACCACGTCGCTGCAGCTCTGCCTGTCGCTGCACCTGCTTGTGCTGCGACCACCACCACCTGTGCTCCTCCTCTGCTCCATCTGTGTCTCGGTTCCCTCTAACCTCTTCGTGCTTCCCCTTCTCCCCATCCTCCCCAGGTAGCAGCAGAGGCGATCAATCCCGCAGCCCCTCCCCCAGCAGGCTTTGCCCTGGTCCGCCCCCCAGGGCACCACGCTTTGCATTCAAGCCCCATGGGCTTCGCTCTCGTGGACCACGTGGCTGTGGCAGCACGGTGCGCCTCACGTGCAGAGCAAGGGGCTCCAGCGCGTCTTCATCCTGGACTTTGACAGCTCCGCCTCCCCCTCTTCCGCTGTCCCTCCCCTTCCCCCTCCTCCTCCTCCCCCTCCCCCTCCCCCTCCCCCTCCCCCTCCCCCTCCCCCTCCCCCTCCCCCTCCCCCTCCCCCTCCCCCTCCCCCTCCCCCTCCCCCTCCCCCTCCCCCTCCCCCTCCCCCTCCCCCTCCCCCTCCCCCTCCCCCTCCCCCCCCCCTCCCCCTCCCCTCCCCCTCCCCCCCCCTCCCCCTCCCCCTCCCCCTCCACCTCCCCCTCCCCCTCCCCCTCCCCCTCCACCTCCCCCTCCCCCTCCCTCTCCCCCTCCCCCCCCCCCCTCCCCCTCCCCCTCCCCCCCCCCCCTCCCCCTCCCCCTCCCCCTCCCCCTCCCCCTCCCCCCCCCCCTCCCCCTCCCCCTCCCTCTCCCCCTCCCCCTCCCCCTCCCCCTTCCCCCCCCCCTCCCCCTCCCCCTCCCCCTCCCCCTGGCCGTGTTCCCCCCTGCTTCCCCAGGTAGAAGCAGAGAAGATCAATCCCTCTGTACCCCCACCTGCCGGGTTCGCTTTGGTGCGTCCACCGGGGCACCATGCGGTGCATGCGGGCGCCATGGGCTTCTGTCTCGTGGACCACGTCGCTGTGGCAGCACGGTACGCGCAGAGCAAGGGGCTCCAGCGCGTCTTCATTCTCGACTTTGACGTGCACCATGGGAACGGCACGCATGACTTGTTTTTCAATGATCCGGACGTGTTCTTCATGTCCACACACCAGGTAATGGGAAAAGGTGGGAGGAGGAAGGGGGGGGGGGGTGTGGGGAGGTAGGGGGAGGGGGTTGTTGAGACTGCTTTGGCGCAGTCTCCCACGGTTGCCATGGTTGCCATGGTGCACGTTCATCCTCCACTTTAACGTGCACCATGGCAACGGCACCCACGACCTGTTTTTCATGTCCTCGCACAAGTCAATGTAGGAGGGGGGTTTGGTGTGCGAGGCGTCTCAAAAGTCGTGTTCATCTTGAAATCTTGTGTGCACCATTTAAACAGATTCCAGAACAGCACCCATGACCCATTCTGCAGCCATCTCAATGTCTTCTCGATGCCTATCATGTGCACACACTAGATAGAGAGGAGGTTGTGCTTTTATGGGATTTTCTTAGGGTCTGTCTTTATGCACCTTGACAGAAAAAAAAAAAAAAATCCCTTTCTTGGAATGGCACTCCTGTTTTTTGTTCCCTACAAGACCCCAATGTGTTTTTCCATGTCCAGGCACCAGGTAGAAGGGAATATTGTTGCCTTTCTTGCTTTTTTTATTATTATTGTTGCCATGTTGTGCCCTGAATCTGCTTTTAACTGCTTCTCTTTAATATCTTCTCTTTGATCTGCTTCTCTTTGCACCTTTTTATCGCCTGCACTGCACATCGTTCCGCCTCCCTGCTTCTCTTGAATGGGAGCAGCAGAGCCCTGCATGCAGAAGCAGGTGTTTAGCTGTCTTGATCTAATGCAGAGGTTGGCTTTTATACGTGCATACAGTAACCAATGTGCAGTTTGGTTACCATATGGTAGTTCGCTACCTGTGGTGATGCTGCTTGGATCTTGCAAACCCAGTGACCTAATACTGGCACTTCCTTCCTTGCTTATGCATGGAAAGAATCTTCTTGCCACGCTCTGATGGCAGGGGAGAGGATAATTCAGCAAGTACATTATAGTTTCTTCCCTTTTTCTCTCGTATTCTTCTTCTTCGTACGGTATTGTTATGAATATGTAATCGCCTTTTTTGGAGCATCCCTCCGCCTATCTTTCCCTTCTCCCTGCATTTCTCACTCCCCCTTGCACACCTCGGTCAGGAGGGGACTTATCCAGGCACGGGTCGGTTGGATGAGGTGGGGCAAGGGGCGGGCGAGGGCACGACAATAAACATTCCGCTGCCCGGAGGGGCGGGAGATCTTGCCATGGCCGCAGTTGTGGATCGGCTTGTAGCACCGGCTGTAGCGCGGTTCAAGCCAGATATTATTCTGGTGTCTGCTGGGTGAGTGTGGGAAGAGTTAACTGGAAAGTGGGAATCGGTTGATGAGGGGGAAAGGAGGGGGGGAAAGGGAGGAGGGAGAGGGTGGGGAAGTTGGGAAAAGAGTGGCTTGACATCATTCCTTGAATGTTGGTTGTCATTTTTTTTTCCTGCACTATATTTCATTCCATTACTCTCCCCATTTGTTCCTTTCCTTTTCCCCCTTTTAAACGATTCCAGATATGACGCGCATTATCTAGATCCCTTGGCATCTCTTCAGTTCCGCACCTCCACGTATCACCGTCTGGGCCAACAACTTTCGCAACTTGCCCGACAATACTGTAACGGCCGCCTAGTGTTCTTCCTGGAAGGCGGTTACAATGTAAAGGCGCTTGCAGGATCTGTAGCTGACACTGTTCGGGGGGTTATCGGGGATGATGCCATGGCGTCTGAAGGTTTAGATGTTGACGAGGCGATTTATGAAGAGCCTGAAAGCAGGGTGGATGATGTGATTGAGCATTGTCGTAGCATTCACTCTGTAACGGATTACTAAAGAAGCAGAAGTGCTGGCTGCAGCAATTATGTCTGGCTCCGATCGTATAGGGAATGTGGTACAATGATAGCGTTTCCTGGTATATTCCCTCCATGCCAATTGAGAGTTTGTGTTACGAGTGCAATTGAGTGAGCGAGCGAGAATTGCACTATCGAAGCAAAAGTACAATGAGCGAAAGCATGAGCGAAGAATATATAGCGAAACTACAGTGGTAACGGTTATGCGTGAAAAATGGGGTGCGCGACGGGCCTGGCGCCGAGGTTGGGAATTGTCGAGGCGGAGGTCCGGAACGCGGGTTACCAACCGAACCGTGAGGTTGGGTCGCGTCGTGAACAGTGGCGGGAATAGTATCGAGGCGAGTGTCGCGAGTGGTAACGGATTACTGTTGGGTGCTGTTGGCGGGAACAGTGGTGTACGCGCTGAGCAGGGACGCGAAGTAAGGAAAAGGGATTTTCCTTACAGTTTGACAACCATTCACTGAGTGTAACAACTGTTGAAATAGCTTTCGCCACTTTTTCTCGAGGAAGTTCGTTTGTATCCCATCCCTTTCTCGGTACTTCGCTCTCCTCCCTCTCCCGCTGGTTCATACGCTGTCCTTTTCCGATCGCATTTCCTTTCTTCTCTCAGCCATCTCAAGGTCATCACTCGTGATCGCTTCCGAGCATTGGTCTGCCCCCTCGTCAGCCAGTAACTCGTGGGTTACTCCTGCTCCTTGTCACCTTGTCGACACTCTGACCAAGGTTCTTATCAGCAGAGGGGCTTGGTTTTGTCGCTTGCTGTAGATCTCACTGACGAGTGCGATCGAGGGCTAAGGCGAGGTGTTTTTGGTTGAAAGGTGCTTGTTAGAGCGCTTTCGTCGCAGCGCTTGATTCTGTAGCGCGTTCTGAGCAGCACATCAGCAATCATCGCGTAGTGGCAGTATCTGCAGCGCATCTGAGATATCTGAAGAGATTGACGGCAGGGGGGTATCTACAAGGAGAAAAGGAAAGAGAAGAAGTCGCAGCAGCAGATTACGAGAAAGGGAGGCGGTGGTGGTGGTGCTGCTGCAGGAAGCCATTCCTGGTGAAGTCAGAGGAGGGTTGACGGATAAAGCGAGATGGATTTCGGCGGACCGTCGAGCGGTCCGGCAGGATCGATGCCGAGCAACGACGTGGTGATGGATCAAGTGAAGCAGCAGCTCGCGCAGCAATACGCAGAGGAGTTCTTCGCGGTACGTGAATTCGTAGTTCCCTTTGAGACGCCTCGACAGGATTTCTGAGTCGACTCAAAAGTCCTACTCAAAATCGACACCATTCGTCCAAGACAGTGTGGCAGTACGTGTAGGCGTTCTTTGCGGTACGTACATCGTGTTCCTTATCATGCGCCTCGAAAGGATCTTTCGAATCCAACGGGCTCAAAAGTCGACTCGAAACTCGCCGCAAACGGCGCAGCAATACGCACAGTAGATCCGCGTCGCGCAAACGGAGATCCGATCATCCGTTGACGCACGATCGCTTGCAGCGCGTCGGCGTACTGGGTACGGACGTGAACCCCTGGTTCGGATCCACCCAGCAGGTTCGGATCCAACCAGCAGATTCGGATTTAACCAGCAGGTTTATACCAAGATTAGGTTCTGTCCGTCGAATCGGATCGGATCGGACCGAATTCGAAACGCAGGTCGCGTGCGAATCCAGGGGTTTCAGGTTTCAACGGCTCGCCGTGCCGCCAGACCTTCTCATTCTCCGGTCCCACGTTTGTCTCCTCACAGTTTTACCTCTGGAAACACCTTCCCTCCTGTTCCACTCATTCCCCCAACCATTGCTTACCCTTGTACCCGTCGCATCTCTTCTCTCCCCACTCCTCCCACATCCCCCTTCATTTCAGCTCAAAACCCCCTTTCTCTTCCACCTTTTTTCCCCACCCTCCCTCCTCCCCTACCCCTGCCGTCTTTTATCCCCCTTCCCCTCCCCCTCCCCCTTTCCCCCCTCGCGCCGTTTCTTCCCCGATTCCCCCCGCGCACCATCCGCTAATGATGGGTCAGGTTGTGAGAGACAAGTGCTTTGCTAAGTGCGTTCCCAAGCCAGGGTCGTCCATGAGCAGCAGCGAGAGCACATGTGTGACGCGATGTGTGGAGCGGTACATTGAGGCGACGGGAATTGTGTCCAAAGCGGTGCTGCAGCTTGGGCAACGGTGAGGGGGGTAATGGCCCAGATTATTATGGTATCATTTTTTGGTAGGTTGTAAGGGTACTGCTAGTTGTACTACAGGATGTATCATGCAATTTTTCACTCGTGACTCGTGAGTCATAAGGAATTTTCTTAAACCTTCACTTGTTCTACCTGTATTGCCTTTTGGAAAGTGTTTTCACTTGGTTTCTACTCCTATATCTATCAAGTCGACTTCAACAGCTATCTAGCGGTTGATACTACAACAGGGGAAAAGTAAGACAACCGCATGCTTTGGTTTGGAGTGTGAGGAGACTTGACTGCTTCACCCCCACACACATGTTGTCGCAACCTCGGCAGCAAGCCAGCAGGTTACTACCAGCCACTTCCTTCTCCATGCACAGTGGGAGCCCGAAAAAAAGAAAACAAGCGCATCTTGCATCCTTCAATCCTTGATGCACCATGTCAGATCCGTGGAGTCACTTGTGTATGCAGTGGCGTGGTGCAGTGCTGTGCCTAAGTATGCCGCCGCACAGCAGGCATGCTTGCGCATGTGCTGGTTCCACGACACCACACCACACGGCCTGTGAGTAAACAAACGCGGTTACACACAAAATGGCGGAGTAACGCACGTGGAAACTGTACGCACGCATGTGCGCTTGCCGTGCGTGCAAGGCGACACCAGCATACATCAGTGAGCAGCACACAGGCGCACACACGCACGCACAGTGACACACGACACAGCAGTAAACGGTAGCAGCAAGCAGTGCACATGCCGCGAGTAAGCAAGCACATGTGCATATACAGAGAGTCACACAACGTGCAGTTCAGCGAGGAAGAGCGCGACGAGATCGATGAAGAGCATGTGCGAGCCGTCCATGTGCTGTAGGTCCAGCAGGTACTTGTCCTCGCGCACACGCATCAACTGTGCAGAGAGAGAGTGCGATCGACACGCAGAAGGTAAAGTGCGGGAAGAGAGAGGGAGAGGGGGGAGGGGGGGACTAGGTGTGAAGAGCATGTGAGAGCCGTCCATGTGCTGTAAGTCCAGCAAATTCTTGTTCTCGCGCACACGCATCAACTGTGGAGAGAGAGAGAGTGCGTTCGACACGCAAGAAGGGAAAGTACGGGGAAGGGGTTGGGGGAGTAGTTGAGTATTGAGATGTCTCACACATGCTGCGGGTCCAGCAGGTACTCGTGCTTCCGCACGTGCGCATCAGCTGCTCGTGTGGAGCGCAAGATACCGGGGGGAGTTCGTTTTTGAGTCGACTAAAAAACGGACTCATCACATGTGGAGAGGAAAATATAAGGGGAGGGTGAGATGGATTATGCTGTGTAGTGGGTTATATAGAATGCAAAGAGGGGGGGACTGAGAGCAATGAGAAGGGTAATGAATGAAAAGAGTTGGGTTGTGGGCGGAAGGGGAAGGGAAGAGATTGGAGAAAGGGAACAAGGAAAGAGAATCCGCACCTGCATTTCGAATCGGAGAACTCTCCGCAACTCCCCTGAAAACATCGCTTCAGTCGCTCGCTCCTGCTGCTGCCTCTGCTGCGAAAGAGCCCTTTCACTCTGCCCAGCCCCACCAAAACTGGTATCAGAGCCTCCCTGCCAACCTTCCAGTTCCATCCCCTTGCTGCTTCCCCTCTCCCCTCCACTGAAACCACCACCACCACCGGCAGCAGCACAACCACTGGCACCACCATCAGCAGCACTGCACGAAACTGCTCCTGAACAGCAATGTCCCTCCCTACACATCCCTGCCCCCACACCAATACCCATGCCCATCCTCGCTCCTGTGCCCACTCCCACGCCTGCATCTATCTCAGGAGCAACCTTCGCTCCCTTACACTCCCAACCCACACCTGCTCCTACTCCTGACACCGCTGCTGCACCCGCTGCGGCAGCAGCAGAGGCTGTGTCGGTGAACAGTGCGCCAGTGTCAGTGTGTATTTGCAGGGGGCGGGAGGGTGTGGGGGCCTCCCATCGGCACCTGACGGTGTGATTGGTTGTTTTCTTCCATCTCACGTGCAGCGCGTGCAGTGCCCGCAGCACCTCTGTCATTATGTCCACTGGCTGGGCGCGTGACTGGGAGGAGGAGACAGCAGAGAAAGAGAGAGGGACACGAAGAGGAAAGGAGGGGTGAAGAGAGGTGAGGGTGGGTGTGCAGCGCGTGCAGGGCTCGCAGCACCTCTGTCATTATGTCCACTGGCTGGGCGCGCGACTGGGCACAGAAGCAAGATGGAGAGAAAGAGAAAGATGAGAAGTAGAGGCAGAAGCAGGTGAAGAAAGAGACTTCTGTTCACTCGCACCACCTCTGTATTATGTCCATTAGCTGGGCGCGAAACTGAGGGGAGGTGGAAAAGGCGGGTGGGGAGAGGTGAAGGTGGGGTTTGCTGATGGCTTTGCTGCTGCTTGCAGCTCCCCCGTCATTATGTCCACTGGCTGGTTGCAAGACTGGGACAGACAGAGAGCAAACGGACGGACAGACGGACGGACAGACAGACGAAACGGACGGACTGACGGACAATGGATGGATAGAGTAATGCACGAAAGACTACTTGAAGAGAAGTTGGCATGAGAACGCAAGCACGACGCCATGCATGAGCGCGTATGACGCACCTGTAGTTCCAGCGCCCATTTCCGCTCAGCCACGACTCAACAGTGATGGTGCACGGGAGAGCCCCGCCCCCCATCATGCCGTGTGCCATACTGAGTGGACTCTAACACTTCAAGAAAACGCACCTGCAGTCCCAGCGCCCACTTCCGTTCCGCCACAACTCGACAGTGGTGATGCACGGGAGAGCCCCCCATCATGCCTCCACCCACTCCCCCGCTGCCCATGCCCCCGTGCATGTTCATGGCCATGGTAGCTGCGTTTCCCCCCACGGATCGTCGCTGCTGGATGGCGTTTGGCTGCGCGTGTGCATCCCGCGCCCCTGCTGCTGCGAGCTCCATGAGATGCCCGTGCGACTGGCGGGGTAGGAAGGGGAACGGGAGATGGCAGGGGACGATATAATGCCTGTGAGTGAGGTGCAGTCAAGAGCTGCTGAATGGCGTTTGGCTGCGCGTGTGCGTCCCGCGCGCCTGCTGCTCCGAGCTCCATGAGATGCCCGTGCGACTGGGGGCATAAGGGGGTGCATCAGGATTAGAGAGATTTCGCTAATGCGCTTTTTACTTGAAGAACCATGTCCGTGGGTAGTTGCACAGTTGCACTGAAAGTGATTGAAGGGGATGTTGGCAGGTCTGCTTTGTGGTTGTGTGACTGTGGGTGACGCATGGAATGAGAAAAGATGGGGATTATAAATTTGAAGGGATGGCTAGTGGATGCAGGGAAGAGCGGCAGAGCAGAGTCACTGGCCAGAGTAGAAACAGGAGACTTGTGAGTCAGTCAACCCAAAAGAGATGCAGGGAAGAGCGGCAGAGCAGAGTCACTGGCCAGAGTAGAAACAGGAGACTTCTGAGTCAGACAACCCAAAAGAGATGCAGGGGAGAACAGCAGAGTACACTCACAAGTCCCTAAACAGAACTCCCTAGGAAATCAGGACGGTGGAAAGAAACACAAACAGAAATGTCCACGTGTCTTTTTTCTTCTTCTTCTTCTTCTTCTTCCCCGTTAATGCATAAGCCGAAAAGCAACAGAACTCCAGGCATCAGGGGTTGAAAACATTGAGACATATCAGTATGCAAATTCACAGTCTCCCCCCTCTTCCCCTTCTGTCCTGCTCGCCCTGTCTTCATTCGCCGTGTCTACATCTCTTCTCCCACCCCACCCCCCTCTCCCACCTAGACCAGCCTGCCCAGGCCAACTCACCCGCTGCTTGATCTCTTCTATTTCAGATCCCAGGTAGCCCGATGCGATCCGGCTCCTGTTGTCCAGCATCAGGTAGTATGCCACTGTAGCCTGGTGGCGGAACGAAGAGAGGAGGAGAGGGGGGGAGGGGGGAGGGGGTATTGCAGGGTGTTTGAGATGTTTCAATAAACTCTTGCCCCGATGCGATGCGGCTCCTGTTGTCCAGCATGATCAGGTAGTATGCCACTGTAGCCTGTGGAGGGGAGGTGTTGCGGGTATGGGCAGGATTGGTAGTATATCTCAGAACAAAAGGAAACCCTGTGCGATGCAATGCGGCTCCTGTTGTCCAGCATGATCAGGTAGTATGCCACCGTGGCCTGGTGGGGAGCGAGGAGGAGAGGGGGCGGGAGGGGGTTTTGCGGGTGTTGCGGGCTGTTTGAGATGTTTCAATAAACTCGTGCCCCGATGCGATGCAATGCGGCTGCTGTTGTCCAGCATGATCAGGTAATATGCCATCGTGGCCTGGTGGGGAGTGAGGAGGAGAGGGGGCGGGAAGGGTTTAGCATCAGGTAAGACAAGACGCTACTGCAGCCTCAGGTGCGGAAGGGAGAAGGAATGGGGGAAGGGGGGGGAGAGGGGAGAGGGGGAGCGTGGGAGATTGTTGTGAGAGTGAATGGTTGACGGATGAGGTGACTTTTGAGTCGACTCAAAAGTCAGCCCGGGAGATTGTTGCGAGAGTGAATGGTTGACGGATGAGAGGGAGACGACGCGGGAGGTGAGGGAAGCGGGATCAGAGGTTACTGATTCACAACTAAACTTGAAATTCTTGAGCAAGAAATCGCAAGTTGTGGGTCGACCACTGCAAGCCGTAGCTAATCAAGCCTACCCCTCCCAATCCAGAACCCTGGAACCTTGGTGGACCCTGGCTTGCACTTGTAGCATCACTGACCCTGGCTTGCACTTGTAGCATCATTCACCCTGGCTTGCACTTTGTAGCATAAAATGAGCGCAAATCGAATCTTACGGTACCTTGGTGGCTTGTCTGTTCCTGAGAGCCTCCGTGAGCTGGCGCTGGTCGAACCCCATCTTCACCACCACTGCCAACACGTCCTGGTCTATCTGTTGCCGCAATGGGTACACACACACGTGTCCAGAAAGGTAAACAGGTTTGTGTTCAGGTTCGGGGTATGACAAATGCGGCCCTGATTAGTGAGTAGCTCCAGAGTGTTAGTTTGAAACTCACCCTCAAGATTTGATTTGATATAATAACAAATCTTTACATGGTTCCAGCCCGATTCTTCGACTCTCACGTTTCTGAATGAAAAAGCAAGACAGCACCCACCCAACCCAATGTGGCCGTGTGTGGGTTCATCATGTGTTTGACACAATCGTGATTAAGCTACAGATGAGTGGGGACATGTAAGCGAATCCTTGATCTCTTCTGTAGCAAAGTTCTCCCACATACCCCACCCTACCCACCCGTTTGGCCTGCTCGATGGTATCCGGAGGCAATTGGATTCAGAGATTTCTCGAAAAAAGCTGGTCTTCGTGAACCTATTACCCAGCCCAACCAGCACACACCAACCCATTCACCCACCCACCCCACCCCACCCCATCCCACCCCATCCCAACCCTCTCCACCCCACCCCTACGCACCCGTTTGGCCTGCTCGACGGTATCAGGGGGCGGAACAGCGAGGTAGCGCGGGAGCTTGGCGCAGAACCAGGGGTGCTGGCGGATCTCGGGCATGGTGATGCGCAGCAGCGGATCCACCAGCAGCATGCGCGGTATGAGGTCGCGCGCGCCTGAGGAGAGGTTGCCAGGAATGGTGTAGATGCCGCCCTGGGGGGGACGAACGGGAGTGGGGGAACAGGTGCGGAGGGAAGGGAGTAAGGGCGGTGAGGTGGGGGAGGGAGGACGCGGAATGAGGTCGCGCGCCCCTGCGGAGAGGTTGCCGATGGTGTATAAGCCTCCCTGGGGGTGTGTGGGGGAGGAGGAGGGGAAGGGGGGAGAGAAAGGGGGGGTTAAAGGGGGACGAGAGTAGAGGGGGGGGGGGAGGATGACGGGAGTGGGGGTGGCGAGGGGGAATGGCGGCGGGAAATGGGGGCGGGAATAGGTGGAAAACGGTGGGAACCTGGAGAAGGGTTTTGGGGGAGGTGGAAGGGGGGAGAGGAGAGGGCGGGAAAATGGGGTTAAAACTTAAAGGTGGATTGAGGGATTGTGGTGATCCATCTTCAACTCAAGCACTCGTTGTATGGAATCTCATGCACTCGGGAAATTTGAAATGTGGCCCTGCTCTGGATGGGAACAGGAGAGGGTGGAGGGGCAGAGGAGAGGATCATTAAGCAGGGGGTTGAGGGGAGAGGCCAAGGGAAGGAGAGTTGGGGGTGGAAGGGGGGAACGAGGGTGGAGGGGCAGGGGGCTGCAATAACATGTGCGGGCACATCACATGTTTCAAGCGTGTTTTCAAATCTGTGTTGTGAAGTTACAACGCATGTTCATTCACTCTCTCACGCTCCACCCAATTCCTCCTTCCTTCCATTTCCTTTTACTTTCCTTTTTTCTCCTAATATTCTTCCCATGCTTCCCTGTTCCTTCCTACATCTTCTGTCCTTCGACTCTCTCTCCTCCTTCCATTCCATCTCTCCCATCTCCCCACTCAGCTTCCCACGTCGCATAGCACCACACCACACCGCAATGCACCGCACACAGTACCTTGATCTTCTTGAAGAGGCTGGGAATGTTCTCGTCATCAAACGGCAGGCTGCCACACAGCAGCGCGTACAGGATCACCCCCGCGCTCCACACGTCCACCTCAGGCCTTCAATCTCCCTCTCCCTTCCCCTCCAACTCTCCATCTCCCCACTCTCCTTCCCCCACTGCATTACATCATACTGCACAGCACAGCACCGCAATGTACCGCACTGCACCGCGCACAGTACCTTGATCTTCTTGAAGAGGCTGGGAATGTTCTCGTCATCAAACGGTAAGCTGCCACACAGCAGCGCGTACAGGATCACCCCCGCGCTCCACACGTCCACCTCAGGCCCCGCGTATAGCTTCCCGGAAATGACCTGCAGGGGAAGAATATAGCGGAACATTGCATGGCATGGCAGGGGACGGCGTGGTGCAGCATGGCATGGAATGGCATGGCACAAAATGAGACATTGGAGTTTCCAGATCTGCTGCCATGGTGTAGCACTGTTTTGTGCTTCATTCAGCTACTCCATCCACCACATTACTCTAAACGTTTGAGAATCAAAGGAGGAGAAAATAACAATAACAATGAAAAATAATAATCTGACACACGAGCAAAACAAGTGGCACATAAATTTGTTTGTTTGAATCAGACCACATGCTGAGCAGCAATGGCCAATGAAAAGGCAGCAGCACACAGCTGAAGAGCAGCATCGTTTGCAAAACGACTCACAGGCATACTCATGAAGTCGCCACCTCCACATTGTATGACTTATTCTAAAATCCCAGACTCACCCGTTACCCATTACCCGCTACTCATACCCTGTTGTCCATTACTCGTGGCACCCACTCTCAAGCAGCGTAACTGGAGAAACTGCCATACCTCGGGAGCAGTATTATTGGGGCTGCCACACCACAGGACGTCTTAAGGAAGTGGCCGCCGTGCATGACATTGCTGAGCCCTTAAGTCGGCGATTCCTAAGTCAAGTCACTCTGAAAGCCACCTGATTCGCCTGTGCGTGCCTTGGGAGCAGCGTAGTTAAGAGGAACCGGCATACCTCGGGCGCAGCATAGTTGGGGCTGCCACAGGACGTTTTGAGGAAGTGGCCGTCGCGCATGACATTAAAGTCCGCGATCTTGAAGCAAAGGCAGTCACTCTCGAAGGTAGGCACCTGACTTGCCAATACGCACCTCGGGAGCAGCGTAGTTGGGGCTGCCGCAGGACGTTTTGAGAAAATGCCCGTCACGCATGACGTTGCTGAGCCCTTGGTCGACAATTTTGATGTCTCTGACTGACACCCACCTGAATCGCCCGTGCGTACCTCGGGAGCAGCGTAGTTGGGGCTGCCGCAGGACGTTTTGAGAAAATGCCCGTCGCGCATGACGTTGCTGAGCCCGAAATCCGCGATCTTGATGTTGCCCTTGCCGTCCAGCAGCAGGTTCTCGGGCTTTAAGTCGCGATGCACCACCATGTTGCGATGGCAGTACTCCACGCCGCTGATGATCTGCAGCATGTGGCGAAGGGGATTTGGGAATGCCAGGGAGAGGGGGAGAGAGGGGAGAGAGGAGAGAAGGAGCGGGATTGAAGTTCTGATACGTGCACCACCATGTTGCGATGACAGTACTCCACCCCGCTGATGATCTGCAGCAGCATGGTGCGAATGTGAGGCGAGGATGTGAGGACGGGAGGGGAAGGAAGCGAGCGGGATTTAAGTTCTGATGCATGTACCATGGCGTTTCAGTGGTAGTACTCCGCGCTGCTGATGATCTGCACGGGAAAGAGGGACGTGAATGTGAGGGAGAGGGAGAGAGACGGGAGAGCGGGAATCTATGTCCCGGTTCATGAAGCACCATAATGTTGCGATGCCATTGCAGTACTCCATCCATCCTGCTGATGATCCGCAGTAATGGGGTAAAGAGGGTGGCTGGGAAGACGAAGGGGGGGAGAGAGGAGAGGAGGAGGGCTGGCGAGGGAGGGAGAAACGTAAGTGAAGATACGACCTTCAGGTAGTTACGACAACTCGAGCCCCGAAGTAACGACAACAGACACCCACGCCCACCTGTTGAAAGAATCGGCGCGCTTCATCCTCTGCGAGGCGGCCTTTTTCGACGATGCAGTCGAAGAGCTCGCCGCACTTGACGTACTCCATGATCACGAAGATGTCCGTGGGCGTCTCGATCACCTCGTACTGCCGGATGATGTGCGGATGCATGAACAGCCGTAGGATCTTGATCTCGCGCTTCACTGATGGACGGACGGAGGGTTGGAGGGAGAGGAGGGAGGGAAATGAAGAAATTCTGGATGGGAATAATGGGAGAGGGTGTCGGTGGGTGGTTCTTGTAACGTCGTAGTGGTGAATGAAGTGTGATTGAATAGCGAAAGGAAATGGGAATGAAGTGCAAAATGACGGGTCGACGAAGAGAAGATGGAAGTGCGGATGGATAAAGAGGGCTCATGATTTTGACATCATTCTTCTCGATGTGCGACGAATAAGGGAGGAATCGCGGGCCGAAACGGAACACGGAAACGCAAAAATGAAAGACGCAACGTGAGCAACGCACGGAAATGTTTGCCACTTGAAGGGAATCGGATATTAACAAAGAACAGAAGGAAATGTTAAATAGCAGAGTAAAACGCAGACCGCTGCTAGAATCACGCAAAAGACGCACCTTTTTCGTCCATGTCCATGGATCGGATCTTCTTCCTGTTGAGGATTTTAATCGCCACTTTATGACCTGTCAGTACATGCTCCGCTACTTTTACCTTACCGAACGAGCCTATACCGAGCGTCTTGCCTAACCTGTAATTCGGGAGATAAAACTCTGCATTCGCGCCGCCGTAACCGCGGCCGTACGAAGGGCCATCCATCGGGGAGGTAAGGTTCGTTTATTGAGGTAGAACGAGTATTTTCGCTCTAAAAAGGCACCGTATCTAGCTACTATGGTTCCGTTCTGCGACTCGGGGATTGGTCGTGCGGCGGTACTGATATTATAATGTTATTTTACTATCCAAAGGGAATGCCTGTTGAAACTGAAAGGCTCCAGACGGAAGCCATTCCAACGTGTTAGCGATTCTACCCAGAAAATCGGAGCCTTCGGCTTCCGCACAGCCTAGACGTCCGTCTTGACTCAACGTGCGCTTGAACCTATCGAAACTAGAATTCAGGGAAGAACTACGAAGGCATACAGACTTTCGTTCTCTGAATCAGCAGTATATATTTGCTGATAATGGCTGGAGCAACATTAACTGACTGTCCAACAGAGAAACTAGCAGCACGCAAATGCCTGGAGGAAATGGCGGCAATGAGCAAATGTACAACGCATAAAGATTTAGGTGGCGTAGGACGGGATGATGAGGTGCAGTTACTGTGTTGTGCGTTGTCTGCTGGTGGAATTCTGAAAAACTAGGCACAGGAGGAGAGAAGAATACGCGTGTTGCGGTGGTGAGGTGAGGTGAGGTGACATGAAATGAAACCCGGTTAGATTTGTTCGTCCACGGGGTGGAATAGAAACTGCTGTGGAGGGGATATGGCAGGGCAGAAGTGAGCTGGTTTGGGCGTTGCTTGACTGGCTGCCACGCCGCCGTATATTGCTCTCGTGCTGTCGTGGATTGGCCCAGATGTGACGTTTGCATGGGATGCAGAGCACGCGATCGACGTGAATGCACGTGCGGCATTGGAATTTGCAGTAAGGGTGTGTCGTACATTTCGCAGCATCGTTTCGCAGAAATCATACATTACGAGACTATCATCAGTTTGTTTGGTGCAGAAGGAAGAAGTAACCAGCTTGCGAAGCCCTCAGAGGTTACTTTGCTGCCCACCTCCCCATTTGTCGAGCCGATTGCGTCAGGTCTGGGTGACTTGACGTGGATGCTGCAATTTGCTGACCTGGTCAGGAGGACCTAGCGAGGACATCCCAAACGAATTTGTGCAGTGGTCATGTCACTCGGCTTATTACAAAAGGATGCACTTTGGATTAATAACATATGAGAACAAATGTTATCACAAGTAGTACCTTAAACTACATCATGCATTATCAGCAGTGTTAATATATTTGTTTTGCTAAAATACACAAGGACAAATTAGTTATCCATTCCAGAAGCTGGGCCCAGCTTGGAGAAAAAAATGAGTTTTTCCGGTAAATCAACATTCAACTGTAGGATACTGATCTCATAGTAAGTTCTTTCTTTCTTTGATCCTTTTCATGTGTATGTTGATCCCAATCACTCGTTATTCTGGTTTTCTACCATGTCTAATAATGGCATTCAGATGACAAACAAGACGACTTAGAAAGGGGCGCTGATTAAAACGAGGCGAAGTGCTGTTAGCCCCTTCGCATTTACACCACGTGGCAAACATCCCGCAACGCCCGCCATTCAGCTGGAAGCGCTCCCATCTGGCGCAATTCCACGCGTCCATTCTCTACACACTCCCACAAAGCCGTTCCTGGGTTGCTGTAGTCTCTTCCAGACGCATATCTTGGTATGGAAATGATCTCACTCCTTCACACTACGATCCTACGAGCTTCGAGCTGATGTTCATGTTTCCTGTAGGAGGTCGGCTTGTCGCCGCGATCACAGCCCCCCCTGCTGGGAATATAGTGGCAAGGTAGCGTTAGATTCATAGCATTGCTCGTCAGATTCTTTTTACCTCCTGCAGTGACGATCGCCGGGGTGCGTTGCGTATCAACGCGGAGGGATTAGCGTGCCAATTCGCGGAGTCCGGGCGACGTTTTGACTCAGAGGCGAGTTGGGTGTGCGCGTGGAGGGGAAGGGCTTTGTCACACTTGGCGCCATCCGTAGGACGAGATTTCCCTCCTGTTTTTTTTTCGGGGTGAATTTCGTTCGCAGCCGAGTATTGTGGTGACAAAATGAATGAAAGCCACGGGGAAGGGGAGGGGAAGGGGTTGATGCGGGAGGAGCGGGGATCGGCGGAGCGAGAGAGAACCCGTCGAGTGGAGTAACGACAGGAGATCCGTCGCGTGACGGCGATGGCGCAAGTGGCGCAAATGGCGCAAGCAGCGCAATTGGCGCCAGTGGCGCAAGCGGTGCCAGTGGCGCAAGTGGTGGCGGCGGCGGCTCCGAGAAGCGCGCAGGGAGCGCGGAAGACGCAGGGCGCGCGGGGAGCTCGGGGGGCGCGGGGATCGCGGGAGGTGCGGAGGGCGCGGGGAGTGGGAGTGAGAAGCGGGCGGGCTCGGAGGGGAGGGAGGTGCGCGTGTATGTGGACGGGATCTTCGACCTGTTCCACTTCGGCCATGCGCAGGCGCTGCAACAAGCCAAAGAGCTGTAGGCCGCATGGGGGGAGGACTCGGGGGAGTGTAGGGGGAAGAGTGGGGCATTTATGACTGGATGGATTGACTCAGAGTTCCATCCTGTTTGAGTCCCCCTTTTTTCATTCTGCAACTGCAGTGTTTCTTGTTTGTCCATCTGCTGTTGCGTGCACAGGTTCCCGCGGACATACCTTATAGTGGGTTGCTGCAATGACGAGGACACAGCAAGGCTCAAGGGCCCTACGGTGCTAACCCACAAGGAGCGATGCCTAGCCCTCAAACACTGCCGGTAATCAGTCTCTCTGCTTCCCCTGCGCTGCTCAATTGATTGCTTTTGAAAAAGCGCTGCGCTGCACGCATTTCCGTGCTCATCTGTTCCTTGCCACAGTCTCAGCATGTGTGCACCCATCCATGCCTTCATGTATGTGTGCATCCACCCATGCTCCCATATGTCGACACTTGTGCATACGCACATCCCCACACTACATGAGCAGGTGGGTGGATGAGGTGGTGGAGAATGCGCCATGGGTGCTCACAGAGGAGTTTATAGCCCGCCATGCCATCGACTATGTAGCTCACGACTCCATCCCTTACATGTGCGTGTGCACGCTTTGAGGCGGTTCCATTGGGTTCCATTGGGTTCCATTGGGTTCCATTGGGTTCCACTGTTCTCCACTGGCACTTGGGTCGCTTCAAAAGCCTGAACACCCCCCCTGTTTGCACACCCCGCCCGACATGCCATCGACTATGTAACACACGACTCCATCCCTTACATGTGCGTGTGTGCGTATGGGTGTGCATGTGCATGGGGGTATGGCTACATACCTTTCATCACCTGCCATGCCATCGACTATGTAGCACACGACTGCATCCCTTACATGTGCGCACTCCTGCCACTCCTGCCACTCCTGCCACTCCTGCCACTCCTGCCACTCCTGCCACTCCTGCCACTCCTGCCACTCCTGCCACTCCTGCCACTCCTGCCACTCCTGCCACTCCTGCCACTCCTGCCACTCCTGCCACTCCTGCCACTCCTGCCACTCCTGCCACTCCTGCCACTCCTGCCACTCCTGCCACTCCTGCCACTCCTGCCACTCCTGCCACTCCTGCCACTCCTGCCACTCCTGCCACTCCTGCCACTCCTGCCACTCCTGCCACTCCTGCCACTCCTGCCACTCCTGCCACTCCTGCCACTCCTGCCACTCCTGCCACTCCTGCCACTCCTGCCACTCCTGCCACTCCTGCCACTCCTGCCACTCCTGCCACTCCTGCCACTCCTGCCACTCCTGCCACTCCTGCCACTCCTGCCACTCCTGCCACTCCTGCCACTCCTGCCACTCCTGCCACTCCTGCCACTCCTGCCACTCCTGCCACTCCTGCCACTCCTGCCACTCCTGCCACTCCTGCCACTCCTGCCACTCCTGCCACTCCTGCCACTCCTGCCACTCCTGCCACTCCTGCCACTCCTGCCACTCCTGCCACTCCTGCCACTCCTGCCACTCCTGCCACTCCTGCCACTCCTGCCACTCCTGCCACTCCTGCCACTCCTGCCACTCCTGCCACTCCTGCCACTCCTGCCACTCCTGCCACTCCTGCCACTCCTGCCACTCCTGCCACTCCTGCCACTCCTGCCACTCCTGCCACTCCTGCCACTCCTGCCACTCCTGCCACTCCTGCCACTCCTGCCACTCCTGCCACTCCTGCCACTCCTGCCACTCCTGCCACTCCTGCCACTCCTGCCACTCCTGCCACTCCTGCCACTCCTGCCACTCCTGCCACTCCTGCCACTCCTGCCACTCCTGCCACTCCTGCCACTCCTGCCACTCCTGCCACTCCTGCCACTCCTGCCACTCCTGCCACTCCTGCCACTCCTGCCACTCCTGCCACTCCTGCCACTCCTGCCACTCCTGCCACTCCTGCCACTCCTGCCACTCCTGCCACTCCTGCCACTCCTGCCACTCCTGCCACTCCTGCCACTCCTGCCACTCCTGCCACTCCTGCCACTCCTGCCACTCCTGCCACTCCTGCCACTACCTGCACTCCTGCCACTCCTGCCACTCCTGCCACTCCTGCCACTCCTTGCCACTCCCTGCCACTCCTGCCACTCCTGCCACTCCTGCCCACTCCTGCCACTCCTGCCACTCCTGCACTCCTGCCACTCCTGCCACTCCTGCCACTCCTGCCACTCCTGCCACTCCTGCCCACTCCTGCCACTCCTGCCACTCCTGCCACTCCTGCCACTCCTGCCACTCCCTGCCACTACCTGCCACTCCTGCCACTCCTGCCACTCCTGCCACTCCTGCCACTCCTGCCACTCCTGCCACTCCTGCCACTCCTGCCACTCCTGCCACTCCTCCACTCCTGCCACTCCTGCCACTCCTGCCACTCCTGCCACTCCTGCCACTCCTGCCACTCCTGCCCTCCTGCCACTCCTGACCACTCCTGCCACTCCTGCCACTCCTGCCACTCCTGCCACTCCTGCCACTCCTGCCACTTACCTGCCACTCCTAGCACTCTCCTGCCACTACCTGCCACTCCTGCCACTCCTGCCACTCCTGCCACCCTGCCACTCCTGCCACTCCTGCACACTCCTGCCACTCCTGCCACTCCTGCCACTCCTGCCACTCCTGCCACTCCTGCCACTCCTGCCACTCCTGCCACTCCTGCCACTCCTGCCACTCCTGCCACTCCTGCCACTCCTGCCACTCCTGCCACTCCTGCCACTCCTGCCACTCCTGCCACTCCTGCCACTCCTGCCACTCCTGCCACTCCTGCCACTCCTGCCACTCCTGCCACTCCTGCCACTCCTGCCACTCCTGCCACTCCTGCCACTCCTGCCACTCCTGCCACTCCTGCCACTCCTGCCACTCCTGCCACTCCTGCCACTCCTGCCACTCCTGCCACTCCTGCCACTCCTGCCACTCCTGCCACTCCTGCCACTCCTGCCACTCCTGCCACTCCTGCCACTCCTGCCACTCCTGCCACTCCTGCCACTCCTGCCACTCCTGCCACTCCTGCCACTCCTGCCACTCCTGCCACTCCTGCCACTCCTGCCACTCCTGCCACTCCTGCCACTCCTGCCACTCCTGCCACTCCTGCCACTCCTGCCACTCCTGCCACTCCTGCCACTCCTGCCACTCCTGCCACTCCTGCCACTCCTGCCACTCCTGCCACTCCTGCCACTCCTGCCACTCCTGCCACTCCTGCCACTCCTGCCACTCCTGCCACTCCTGCCACTCCTGCCACTCCTGCCACTCCTGCCACTCCTGCCACTCCTGCCACTCCTGCCACTCCTGCCACTCCTGCCACTCCTGCCACTCCTGCCACTCCTGCCACTCCTGCCACTCCTGCCACTCCTGCCACTCCTGCCACTCCTGCCACTCCTGCCACTCCTGCCACTCCTGCCACTCCTGCCACTCCTGCCACTCCTGCCACTCCTGCCACTCCTGCCACTCCTGCCACTCCTGCCACTCCTGCCACTCCTGCCACTCCTGCCACTCCTGCCACTCCTGCCACTCCTGCCACTCCTGCCACTCCTGCCACTCCTGCCACTCCTGCCACTCCTGCCACTCCTGCCACTCCTGCCACTCCTGCCACTCCTGCCACTCCTGCCACTCCTGCCACTCCTGCCACTCCTGCCACTCCTGCCACTCCTGCCACTCCTGCCACTCCTGCCACTCCTGCCACTCCTGCCACTCCTGCCACTCCTGCCACTCCTGCCACTCCTGCCACTCCTGCCACTCCTGCCACTCCTGCCACTCCTGCCACTCCTGCCACTCCTGCCACTCCTGCCACTCCTGCCACTCCTGCCACTCCTGCCACTCCTGCCACTCCTGCCACTCCTGCCACTCCTGCCACTCCTGCCACTCCTGCCACTCCTGCCACTCCTGCCACTCCTGCCACTCCTGCCACTCCTGCCACTCCTGCCACTCCTGCCACTCCTGCCACTCCTGCCACTCCTGCCACTCCTGCCACTCCTGCCACTCCTGCCACTCCTGCCACTCCTGCCACTCCTGCCACTCCTGCCACTCCTGCCACTCCTGCCACTCCTGCCACTCCTGCCACTCCTGCCACTCCTGCCACTCCTGCCACTCCTGCCACTCCTGCCACTCCTGCCACTCCTGCCACTCCTGCCACTCCTGCCACTCCTGCCACTCCTGCCACTCCTGCCACTCCTGCCACTCCTGCCACTCCTGCCACTCCTGCCACTCCTGCCACTCCTGCCACTCCTGCCACTCCTGCCACTCCTGCCACTCCTGCCACTCCTGCCACTCCTGCCACTCCTGCCACTCCTGCCACTCCTGCCACTCCTGCCACTCCTGCCACTCCTGCCACTCCTGCCACTCCTGCCACTCCTGCCACTCCTGCCACTCCTGCCACTCCTGCCACTCCTGCCACTCCTGCCACTCCTGCCACTCCTGCCACTCCTGCCACTCCTGCCACTCCTGCCACTCCTGCCACTCCTGCCACTCCTGCCACTCCTGCCACTCCTGCCACTCCTGCCACTCCTGCCACTCCTGCCACTCCTGCCACTCCTGCCACTCCTGCCACTCCTGCCACTCCTGCCACTCCTGCCACTCCTGCCACTCCTGCCACTCCTGCCACTCCTGCCACTCCTGCCACTCCTGCCACTCCTGCCACTCCTGCCACTCCTGCCACTCCTGCCACTCCTGCCACTCCTGCCACTCCTGCCACTCCTGCCACTCCTGCCACTCCTGCCACTCCTGCCACTCCTGCCACTCCTGCCACTCCTGCCACTCCTGCCACTCCTGCCACTCCTGCCACTCCTGCCACTCCTGCCACTCCTGCCACTCCTGCCACTCCTGCCACTCCTGCCACTCCTGCCACTCCTGCCACTCCTGCCACTCCTGCCACTCCTGCCACTCCTGCCACTCCTGCCACTCCTGCCACTCCTGCCACTCCTGCCACTCCTGCCACTCCTGCCACTCCTGCCACTCCTGCCACTCCTGCCACTCCTGCCACTCCTGCCACTCCTGCCACTCCTGCCACTCCTGCCACTCCTGCCACTCCTGCCACTCCTGCCACTCCTGCCACTCCTGCCACTCCTGCCACTCCTGCCACTCCTGCCACTCCTGCCACTCCTGCCACTCCTGCCACTCCTGCCACTCCTGCCACTCCTGCCACTCCTGCCACTCCTGCCACTCCTGCCACTCCTGCCACTCCTGCCACTCCTGCCACTCCTGCCACTCCTGCCACTCCTGCCACTCCTGCCACTCCTGCCACTCCTGCCACTCCTGCCACTCCTGCCACTCCTGCCACTCCTGCCACTCCTGCCACTCCTGCCACTCCTGCCACTCCTGCCACTCCTGCCACTCCTGCCACTCCTGCCACTCCTGCCACTCCTGCCACTCCTGCCACTCCTGCCACTCCTGCCACTCCTGCCACTCCTGCCACTCCTGCCACTCCTGCCACTCCTGCCACTCCTGCCACTCCTGCCACTCCTGCCACTCCTGCCACTCCTGCCACTCCTGCCACTCCTGCCACTCCTGCCACTCCTGCCACTCCTGCCACTCCTGCCACTCCTGCCACTCCTGCCACTCCTGCCACTCCTGCCACTCCTGCCACTCCTGCCACTCCTGCCACTCCTGCCACTCCTGCCACTCCTGCCACTCCTGCCACTCCTGCCACTCCTGCCACTCCTGCCACTCCTGCCACTCCTGCCACCTACCTGCCACTCCTGCCACTCCTGCCACTCCTGCCACTCCTGCCACTCCTGCCACTCCTGCCACTCCTGCCACTCCTGCCACTCTGCCACTCCTGCCACTCCTGCCACTCCTGCCACTCCTGCCACTCCTGCCACTCCTGCCACTCCTGCCACTCCTGCCACTTCCTGCCACTCCTGCCACTCCTGCCACTCCTGCCACTCCTGCCACTCCTGCCACTCCTGCCCACTCCTGCCACTCCTGCCACTCCTGCCACTCCTGCCACTCCTGCCACTCCCTGCCACTCCTGCCACTCCTGCCACTCCTGCCACTCCTGCCCACCCTCCCGCCACTCCTGCCACTCCTGCCACTCCTGCCACTCCTGCCACTCCTGCCACTCCTGCCACTCCTTGCCACTCCTGCCACTCCTGCCACTCCTGCCACTCCTGCCACTCCTGCCACTCCTGCCACTCCTGCCACTCCTGCCACTCCTGCCACTCCTGCCACTCCTGCCACTCCTGCCACTCCTGCCACTCCTGCCACTCCTGCCACTCCTGCCACTCCTGCCACTCCTGCCACTCCTGCCACTCCTGCCACTCCTGCCACTCCTGCCACTCCTGCCACTCCTGCCACTCCTGCCACTCCTGCCACTCCTGCCACTCCTGCCACTCCTGCCACTCCTGCCACTCCTGCCACTCCTGCCACTCCTGCCACTCCTGCCACTCCTGCCACTCCTGCCACTCCTGCCACTCCTGCCACTCCTGCCACTCCTGCCACTCCTGCCACTCCTGCCACTCCTGCCACTCCTGCCACTCCTGCCACTCCTGCCACTCCTGCCACTCCTGCCACTCCTGCCACTCCTGCCACTCCTGCCACTCCTGCCACTCCTGCCACTCCTGCCACTCCTGCCACTCCTGCCACTCCTGCCACTCCTGCCACTCCTGCCACTCCTGCCACTCCTGCCACTCCTGCCACTCCTGCCACTCCTGCCACTCCTGCCACTCCTGCCACTCCTGCCACTCCTGCCACTCCTGCCACTCCTGCCACTCCTGCCACTCCTGCCACTCCTGCCACTCCTGCCACTCCTGCCACTCCTGCCACTCCTGCCACTCCTGCCACTCCTGCCACTCCTGCCACTCCTGCCACTCCTGCCACTCCTGCCACTCCTGCCACTCCTGCCACTCCTGCCACTCCTGCCACTCCTGCCACTCCTGCCACTCCTGCCACTCCTGCCACTCCTGCCACTCCTGCCACTCCTGCCACTCCTGCCACTCCTGCCACTCCTGCCACTCCTGCCACTCCTGCCACTCCTGCCACTCCTGCCACTCCTGCCACTCCTGCCACTCCTGCCACTCCTGCCACTCCTGCCACTCCTGCCACTCCTGCCACTCCTGCCACTCCTGCCACTCCTGCCACTCCTGCCACTCCTGCCACTCCTGCCACTCCTGCCACTCCTGCCACTCCTGCCACTCCTGCCACTCCTGCCACTCCTGCCACTCCTGCCACTCCTGCCACTCCTGCCACTCCTGCCACTCCTGCCACTCCTGCCACTCCTGCCACTCCTGCCACTCCTGCCACTCCTGCCACTCCTGCCACTCCTGCCACTCCTGCCACTCCTGCCACTCCTGCCACTCCTGCCACTCCTGCCACTCCTGCCACTCCTGCCACTCCTGCCACTCCTGCCACTCCTGCCACTCCTGCCACTCCTGCCACTCCTGCCACTCCTGCCACTCCTGCCACTCCTGCCACTCCTGCCACTCCTGCCACTCCTGCCACTCCTGCCACTCCTGCCACTCCTGCCACTCCTGCCACTCCTGCCACTCCTGCCACTCCTGCCACTCCTGCCACTCCTGCCACTCCTGCCACTCCTGCCACTCCTGCCACTCCTGCCACTCCTGCCACTCCTGCCACTCCTGCCACTCCTGCCACTCCTGCCACTCCTGCCACTCCTGCCACTCCTGCCACTCCTGCCACTCCTGCCACTCCTGCCACTCCTGCCACTCCTGCCACTCCTGCCACTCCTGCCACTCCTGCCACTCCTGCCACTCCTGCCACTCCTGCCACTCCTGCCACTCCTGCCACTCCTGCCACTCCTGCCACTCCTGCCACTCCTGCCACTCCTGCCACTCCTGCCACTCCTGCCACTCCTGCCACTCCTGCCACTCCTGCCACTCCTGCCACTCCTGCCACTCCTGCCACTCCTGCCACTCCTGCCACTCCTGCCACTCCTGCCACTCCTGCCACTCCTGCCACTCCTGCCACTCCTGCCACTCCTGCCACTCCTGCCACTCCTGCCACTCCTGCCACTCCTGCCACTCCTGCCACTCCTGCCACTCCTGCCACTCCTGCCACTCCTGCCACTCCTGCCACTCCTGCCACTCCTGCCACTCCTGCCACTCCTGCCACTCCTGCCACTCCTGCCACTCCTGCCACTCCTGCCACTCCTGCCACTCCTGCCACTCCTGCCACTCCTGCCACTCCTGCCACTCCTGCCACTCCTGCCACTCCTGCCACTCCTGCCACTCCTGCCACTCCTGCCACTCCTGCCACTCCTGCCACTCCTGCCACTCCTGCCACTCCTGCCACTCCTGCCACTCCTGCCACTCCTGCCACTCCTGCCACTCCTGCCACTCCTGCCACTCCTGCCACTCCTGCCACTCCTGCCACTCCTGCCACTCCTGCCACTCCTGCCACTCCTGCCACTCCTGCCACTCCTGCCACTCCTGCCACTCCTGCCACTCCTGCCACTCCTGCCACTCCTGCCACTCCTGCCACTCCTGCCACTCCTGCCACTCCTGCCACTCCTGCCACTCCTGCCACTCCTGCCACTCCTGCCACTCCTGCCACTCCTGCCACTCCTGCCACTCCTGCCACTCCTGCCACTCCTGCCACTCCTGCCACTCCTGCCACTCCTGCCACTCCTGCCACTCCTGCCACTCCTGCCACTCCTGCCACTCCTGCCACTCCTGCCACTCCTGCCACTCCTGCCACTCCTGCCACTCCTGCCACTCCTGCCACTCCTGCCACTCCTGCCACTCCTGCCACTCCTGCCACTCCTGCCACTCCTGCCACTCCTGCCACTCCTGCCACTCCTGCCACTCCTGCCACTCCTGCCACTCCTGCCACTCCTGCCACTCCTGCCACTCCTGCCACTCCTGCCACTCCTGCCACTCCTGCCACTCCTGCCACTCCTGCCACTCCTGCCACTCCTGCCACTCCTGCCACTCCTGCCACTCCTGCCACTCCTGCCACTCCTGCCACTCCTGCCACTCCTGCCACTCCTGCCACTCCTGCCACTCCTGCCACTCCTGCCACTCCTGCCACTCCTGCCACTCCTGCCACTCCTGCCACTCCTGCCACTCCTGCCACTCCTGCCACTCCTGCCACTCCTGCCACTCCTGCCACTCCTGCCACTCCTGCCACTCCTGCCACTCCTGCCACTCCTGCCACTCCTGCCACTCCTGCCACTCCTGCCACTCCTGCCACTCCTGCCACTCCTGCCACTCCTGCCACTCCTGCCACTCCTGCCACTCCTGCCACTCCTGCCACTCCTGCCACTCCTGCCACTCCTGCCACTCCTGCCACTCCTGCCACTCCTGCCACTCCTGCCACTCCTGCCACTCCTGCCACTCCTGCCACTCCTGCCACTCCTGCCACTCCTGCCACTCCTGCCACTCCTGCCACTCCTGCCACTCCTGCCACTCCTGCCACTCCTGCCACTCCTGCCACTCCTGCCACTCCTGCCACTCCTGCCACTCCTGCCACTCCTGCCACTCCTGCCACTCCTGCCACTCCTGCCACTCCTGCCACTCCTGCCACTCCTGCCACTCCTGCCACTCCTGCCACTCCTGCCACTCCTGCCACTCCTGCCACTCCTGCCACTCCTGCCACTCCTGCCACTCCTGCCACTCCTGCCACTCCTGCCACTCCTGCCACTCCTGCCACTCCTGCCACTCCTGCCACTCCTGCCACTCCTGCCACTCCTGCCACTCCTGCCACTCCTGCCACTCCTGCCACTCCTGCCACTCCTGCCACTCCTGCCACTCCTGCCACTCCTGCCACTCCTGCCACTCCTGCCACTCCTGCCACTCCTGCCACTCCTGCCACTCCTGCCACTCCTGCCACTCCTGCCACTCCTGCCACTCCTGCCACTCCTGCCACTCCTGCCACTCCTGCCACTCCTGCCACTCCTGCCACTCCTGCCACTCCTGCCACTCCTGCCACTCCTGCCACTCCTGCCACTCCTGCCACTCCTGCCACTCCTGCCACTCCTGCCACTCCTGCCACTCCTGCCACTCCTGCCACTCCTGCCACTCCTGCCACTCCTGCCACTCCTGCCACTCCTGCCACTCCTGCCACTCCTGCCACTCCTGCCACTCCTGCCACTCCTGCCACTCCTGCCACTCCTGCCACTCCTGCCACTCCTGCCACTCCTGCCACTCCTGCCACTCCTGCCACTCCTGCCACTCCTGCCACTCCTGCCACTCCTGCCCTCTGCCACTCCTGCCACTCCTGCCACTCGCACTCCTGCCACTCCTGCCACTCTGCCACTCCTGCCACTCCTGCCACTCCTGCCACTCCTGCCACTCCTGCCACTCCTGCCACTCCTGCCACTCCTGCCACTCCTGCCACTCCTGCCACTCCTGCCACTCCTGCCACTCCTGCCACTCCTGCCACTCCTGCCACTCCTGCCACTCCTGCCACTCTGCCACTCCTGCCACCTCCTGCCACTCCTGCACTCCTGCCACTCCTGCCACTCCTGCCACTCCTGCCACTCCTGCCACTCCTGCCCACTCCTGCCACTCCTTGCCACTCCTGCCACTCCTGCCACTCCTGCCACTCTGCCTGCCACTCCTGCCACTCCTGCCACTCCTGCCACTCCTGCCACTCCTGCCACTCCTGCCACTCCTGCCACCTCCTGCCACTCCTGCCACTCCTGCCACTCCTGCCACTCCTGCCACTCCTGCCACTCCTGCCACTCCTGCCACTCCTGCCACTCCTGCCACTCCTGCCACTCCTGCCACTCCTGCCACTCCTGCCACTCCTGCCACTCCTGCCACTCCTGCCACTCCTGCCACTCCTGCCACTCCTGCCACTCCTGCCACTCCTGCCACTCCTGCCACTCCTGCCACTCCTGCCACTCCTGCCACTCCTGCCACTCCTGCCACTCCTGCCACTCCTGCCACTCCTGCCACTCCTGCCACTCCTGCCACTCCTGCCACTCCTGCCACTCCTGCCACTCCTGCCACTCCTGCCACTCCTGCCACTCCTGCCACTCCTGCCACTCCTGCCACTCCTGCCACTCCTGCCACTCCTGCCACTCCTGCCACTCCTGCCACTCCTGCCACTCCTGCCACTCCTGCCACTCCTGCCACTCCTGCCACTCCTGCCACTCCTGCCACTCCTGCCACTCCTGCCACTCCTGCCACTCCTGCCACTCCTGCCACTCCTGCCACTCCTGCCACTCCTGCCACTCCTGCCACTCCTGCCACTCCTGCCACTCCTGCCACTCCTGCCACTCCTGCCACTCCTGCCACTCCTGCCACTCCTGCCACTCCTGCCACTCCTGCCACTCCTGCCACTCCTGCCACTCCTGCCACTCCTGCCACTCCTGCCACTCCTGCCACTCCTGCCACTCCTGCCACTCCTGCCACTCCTGCCACTCCTGCCACTCCTGCCACTCCTGCCACTCCTGCCACTCCTGCCACTCCTGCCACTCCTGCCACTCCTGCCACTCCTGCCACTCCTGCCACTCCTGCCACTCCTGCCACTCCTGCCACTCCTGCCACTCCTGCCACTCCTGCCACTCCTGCCACTCCTGCCACTCCTGCCACTCCTGCCACTCCTGCCACTCCTGCCACTCCTGCCACTCCTGCCACTCCTGCCACTCCTGCCACTCCTGCCACTCCTGCCACTCCTGCCACTCCTGCCACTCCTGCCACTCCTGCCACTCCTGCCACTCCTGCCACTCCTGCCACTCCTGCCACTCCTGCCACTCCTGCCACTCCTGCCACTCCTGCCACTCCTGCCACTCCTGCCACTCCTGCCACTCCTGCCACTCCTGCCACTCCTGCCACTCCTGCCACTCCTGCCACTCCTGCCACTCCTGCCACTCCTGCCACTCCTGCCACTCCTGCCACTCCTGCCACTCCTGCCACTCCTGCCACTCCTGCCACTCCTGCCACTCCTGCCACTCCTGCCACTCCTGCCACTCCTGCCACTCCTGCCACTCCTGCCACTCCTGCCACTCCTGCCACTCCTGCCACTCCTGCCACTCCTGCCACTCCTGCCACTCCTGCCACTCCTGCCACTCCTGCCACTCCTGCCACTCCTGCCACTCCTGCCACTCCTGCCACTCCTGCCACTCCTGCCACTCCTGCCACTCCTGCCACTCCTGCCACTCCTGCCACTCCTGCCACTCCTGCCACTCCTGCCACTCCTGCCACTCCTGCCACTCCTGCCACTCCTGCCACTCCTGCCACTCCTGCCACTCCTGCCACTCCTGCCACTCCTGCCACTCCTGCCACTCCTGCCACTCCTGCCACTCCTGCCACTCCTGCCACTCCTGCCACTCCTGCCACTCCTGCCACTCCTGCCACTCCTGCCACTCCTGCCACTCCTGCCACTCCTGCCACTCCTGCCACTCCTGCCACTCCTGCCACTCCTGCCACTCCTGCCACTCCTGCCACTCCTGCCACTCCTGCCACTCCTGCCACTCCTGCCACTCCTGCCACTCCTGCCACTCCTGCCACTCCTGCCACTCCTGCCACTCCTGCCACTCCTGCCACTCCTGCCACTCCTGCCACTCCTGCCACTCCTGCCACTCCTGCCACTCCTGCCACTCCTGCCACTCCTGCCACTCCTGCCACTCCTGCCACTCCTGCCACTCCTGCCACTCCTGCCACTCCTGCCACTCCTGCCACTCCTGCCACTCCTGCCACTCCTGCCACTCCTGCCACTCCTGCCACTCCTGCCACTCCTGCCACTCCTGCCACTCCTGCCACTCCTGCCACTCCTGCCACTCCTGCCACTCCTGCCACTCCTGCCACTCCTGCCACTCCTGCCACTCCTGCCACTCCTGCCACTCCTGCCACTCCTGCCACTCCTGCCACTCCTGCCACTCCTGCCACTCCTGCCACTCCTGCCACTCCTGCCACTCCTGCCACTCCTGCCACTCCTGCCACTCCTGCCACTCCTGCCACTCCTGCCACTCCTGCCACTCCTGCCACTCCTGCCACTCCTGCCACTCCTGCCACTCCTGCCACTCCTGCCACTCCTGCCACTCCTGCCACTCCTGCCACTCCTGCCACTCCTGCCACTCCTGCCACTCCTGCCACTCCTGCCACTCCTGCCACTCCTGCCACTCCTGCCACTCCTGCCACTCCTGCCACTCCTGCCACTCCTGCCACTCCTGCCACTCCTGCCACTCCTGCCACTCCTGCCACTCCTGCCACTCCTGCCACTCCTGCCACTCCTGCCACTCCTGCCACTCCTGCCACTCCTGCCACTCCTGCCACTCCTGCCACTCCTGCCACTCCTGCCACTCCTGCCACTCCTGCCACTCCTGCCACTCCTGCCACTCCTGCCACTCCTGCCACTCCTGCCACTCCTGCCACTCCTGCCACTCCTGCCACTCCTGCCACTCCTGCCACTCCTGCCACTCCTGCCACTCCTGCCACTCCTGCCACTCCTGCCACTCCTGCCACTCCTGCCACTCCTGCCACTCCTGCCACTCCTGCCACTCCTGCCACTCCTGCCACTCCTGCCACTCCTGCCACTCCTGCCACTCCTGCCACTCCTGCCACTCCTGCCACTCCTGCCACTCCTGCCACTCCTGCCACTCCTGCCACTCCTGCCACTCCTGCCACTCCTGCCACTCCTGCCACTCCTGCCACTCCTGCCACTCCTGCCACTCCTGCCACTCCTGCCACTCCTGCCACTCCTGCCACTCCTGCCACTCCTGCCACTCCTGCCACTCCTGCCACTCCTGCCACTCCTGCCACTCCTGCCACTCCTGCCACTCCTGCCACTCCTGCCACTCCTGCCACTCCTGCCACTCCTGCCACTCCTGCCACTCCTGCCACTCCTGCCACTCCTGCCACTCCTGCCACTCCTGCCACTCCTGCCACTCCTGCCACTCCTGCCACTCCTGCCACTCCTGCCACTCCTGCCACTCCTGCCACTCCTGCCACTCCTGCCACTCCTGCCACTCCTGCCACTCCTGCCACTCCTGCCACTCCTGCCACTCCTGCCACTCCTGCCACTCCTGCCACTCCTGCCACTCCTGCCACTCCTGCCACTCCTGCCACTCCTGCCACTCCTGCCACTCCTGCCACTCCTGCCACTCCTGCCACTCCTGCCACTCCTGCCACTCCTGCCACTCCTGCCACTCCTGCCACTCCTGCCACTCCTGCCACTCCTGCCACTCCTGCCACTCCTGCCACTCCTGCCACTCCTGCCACTCCTGCCACTCCTGCCACTCCTGCCACTCCTGCCACTCCTGCCACTCCTGCCACTCCTGCCACTCCTGCCACTCCTGCCACTCCTGCCACTCCTGCCACTCCTGCCACTCCTGCCACTCCTGCCACTCCTGCCACTCCTGCCACTCCTGCCACTCCTGCCACTCCTGCCACTCCTGCCACTCCTGCCACTCCTGCCACTCCTGCCACTCCTGCCACTCCTGCCACTCCTGCCACTCCTGCCACTCCTGCCACTCCTGCCACTCCTGCCACTCCTGCCACTCCTGCCACTCCTGCCACTCCTGCCACTCCTGCCACTCCTGCCACTCCTGCCACTCCTGCCACTCCTGCCACTCCTGCCACTCCTGCCACTCCTGCCACTCCTGCCACTCCTGCCACTCCTGCCACTCCTGCCACTCCTGCCACTCCTGCCACTCCTGCCACTCCTGCCACTCCTGCCACTCCTGCCACTCCTGCCACTCCTGCCACTCCTGCCACTCCTGCCACTCCTGCCACTCCTGCCACTCCTGCCACTCCTGCCACTCCTGCACTCCTGCCACTCCTTGCCACTCCTGCCCAACTCCCGGCCAATCATGCCACTCCTGCCATCTGCCACTCCTGCCACTCCTGCCACTCCTGCCACTCCTGCCACTCCTGCCACTTCCTGCCACTCCTGCCACTCCTGACAATCCTGCCACTCCTGCCCACCTCCTGCCACTCCTGCCACTCCTGCCACTCCTGCCACTCCTGCCACTCCTGCCACTCCTGCCACTGCCTGCCACTCCTCGGCCACTCCTGCCACTCCATGGCCCACTCCTGCCACTCTGCCACTCCTGCCACTCCTGCCACTCCTGCCCCACTCCTGCCACTCCTGCCACTCCTGCCACCTCCTGCCACTCCTGCCACTCCTGCCACTCCATGCCACTCCTGCCAACTCCTGCCCCACTCCTGCCACTCCTGGCCACTCCTGCCACTCCTGCCACTCCTGCCACTCCTGCCACTCCTGCCCACTCCTGCCACTCCTGCCACTTCCCTGCCACTCCTGCCACTCCTGCCACTCCTGCCACTCCTGCCACTCCTGCCACTCCCTGCCACCTCCTGCCACTCCTGCCACTCCTGCCACTCCTGCCACTCCTGCCACTCCTGCCACTCCTGCCACTCCTGCCACTCCTGCCACTCCTGCCACTCCTGCCACTCCTGCCACTCCTGCCACTCCTGCCACTCCTGCCACTCCTGCCACTCCTGCCACTCCTGCCACTCCTGCCACTCCTGCCACTCCTGCCACTCCTGCCACTCCTGCCACTCCTGCCACTCCTGCCACTCCTGCCACTCCTGCCACTCCTGCCACTCCTGCCACTCCTGCCACTCCTGCACTCCTGCCACTCCTGCCACTCCTGCCACTCCTGCCACTCCTGCCACTCCTGCCACTCCTGCCACTCCTGCCACTCCTGCCACTCCTGCCACTCCTGCCACTCCTGCCACTCCTGCCACTCCTGCCACTCCTGCCACTCCTGCCACTCCTGCCACTCCCACCACTCCCACCGCTCCCACCGCTCCCACCGCTCCCACCAATCCATCCCTTATATGTCGCTGTATGATCCATCCTCCTCGTTTTCACTCTCCTCCTCCTCCTCCTCCTCCTCCTCCTCTTCAGCACATACACACGCCTCTCTGCCCTGTGCTCCTGTGCATTCCCTGTTAGGCAGGAAGCCATCAATTCCTTTCTCTCTCTCTCTCTTCCTCTTTTTTTTTCCTCTCAATAGTACCCACACCCGATCTCTCTGCCCCGGTGCTCCTGTGTTTTCAATGGCAGGCAGAAAGCAGAAGGAGGCTCCTCCAGCGAAGCTCAAGACGTCTATGCCTACGTGAGACGTTCCCTGCTTGGTCTTTGTCATCTAAGGCGTCTTGAAGGTCAAAGACGTTCCCTGCTGTGTCTCTGCCTATGTGACTTGCTGGGTGTTTCCTGAGGCACTTCAAAAATAATGTGTGTATGCCTATGTGCGCCAGTGTGCTGCCCGGTGACTGTCTTTTGACCGCAGCAGAAGTCTCCTCGGCTTTGCTCAATGGATGCCTTCTGAGCCATGCTAGACGTCTCAATAGTGCTTTCCGTCTTGCTTGGTGGCGTGAGGTTCATGCTGATTCTGCTGATTCATGCCTTTGAGCGTTCACAAGTCCGCAAATCCTTACCTCTGTTACTGCCAGAACACCTCACGTCTGTCACAGATTTAAGCGTAACTCGTTTTAGTTACCTTCAGTTAGCTAACTCATTGTGCATTGCAACAGACAGCCGTTTTCCGTTGTTTTCTATAACTATCCTGTCTCTCTCCCCCTCCCCCCCTTCCTGCTCCCCCTTCCCCTCTCCCTTGGCCCTCACCTCCCCCACCAGGTGAAGAGCATAGGCAAGTTCATCTCCACGCAGCGCACGGATGGTATATCCACATCGGACATCATAGCGCGCATCATCCCCTCCCCCTCCCCCTTCCAACCTTCCCCCCTTCCCCCTCTCCCTTCCCCCTCCCCCTCCTCTTTCCCCACCAGGTAAAGAGCGTAGGCAAGTTCATCCCGACACAGCGCACGGATGGTATATCCACATCGGACATCATAGCGCGCATCATCTCTCGCAGGGACGACTACATTCTTCGCAACCTTTCCCGGGGATACTTGCCCTCTGCGCTCGGCCTCTCCTTCCCTGCTGTAATAAGCCCTGTTTCCTGCTGTGATAAGCCTTTTTACTTGCTGTGATAAGCCTTCTTACTTGCTGTGATAAGCCTTCTTACGTGCTGTGATAAGCCTTCTTACCTGCTGTGATATGATAAGCCTTCTTGCCTGCTATGATATGCCTCCCTGCCTGCTTGCACACGCCTTTTCTTGAATGCCGTTTTTTTTTTTTTTTTTTTTTTTTTTTTTTTTTTTTGTGAAAGTTGTAGGTTCGTGGTTGAGAAAATGGCTCATTGTGAATCGAAATTGCATCTTCCCTGCACCATCCCTGCCCTCATACTGACCTTCCTATCCCTGCACACACTCCCCTCTTCCTCCATCATACTCCTCCCTTCGTTCTTTCTCCCATCCCCCATCCCCTTCCTCGTTCTTAGCCAACCCGAGCGCTCTCCTTTACCCTCTTTTCTTTCATTTCTCATACCCTAAAGTGGGTCCTGTTCATGCAATGAATAAGTGTGCTTCCTGGCTTGTTATCCAGACCAGAGCACCAATGTGCACTTGCAATTTCCTTTTCATGGTTCCCACGCATTTACTTCAGGTGTGCTACTATCGAGGGAGCCTCCTCCTTGCAGACATGTATAAGAACATCGATCGAATGATCAAATGGCTGTCATGCCTCCCAGGCATCTCTTGGCTCTTCAACTCAGCATGTAATCTCTGTTCTTTGCGCCTCCTGCCATACTTTTTGAGGCTCATATATTTGAACGTTTTTTTCAAGCCCCTGTATGCATATACTTGAGTCAGACTAATAAAAGCCGGTGTGACTTCTCGGCATATAGACAGTGTCCAAATGAGCAAGCAGGTCTCCGTGCATGTTGCCAGTCCCTTGTTTCACCACATTCTCCTCTTTTCAGACAGCCAGCCTCCCAAGGTTCTAGTGACTTTTCCTTCCCTTCCTATCCCTACCTCTTGTCTCCCTTTCATTCTTACGGTCGTTCCTCATGTCCTTTCCTTCCCAACACCACCTTCTTCCCCCCCCCCATCACGTGCTTTCTGCAACCATTTCCTGCTCCATTCCCCACAGCACCATCAGCAAAAAGCGGCCATCCAAAGCAACAGTGATGATATTCAGAGGTCACTACTCCTGCCACCACCGCTGCTACTGCTGCGGCCCCCGCTGCTGCCGCTGCTGCCTCTGCTGTTGCCGCTGCTGCCTCTGCTGCTGCCGCTGCTGCCTCTGCTGTTGCCGCTGCTGCCTCTGCTGTTGCCGCTGCGGCCCCCGCTGCTGCTGCTGCAGCCCCCGCTGCTGCCGCTGCTGCCTCTGCTGTTGCCGCTGCTGCCTCTGCTGCTGCTGCCGCCACTCATCACGCCTGTCACCACCACCATGGCGTGTGCTCCTGCTCGTAACATCTTCCCTAACAGCTCCTTGGGGGCTAACTTCAACATGAGAAGTCACCGTCACTTGTGCTAGCAGCTCCTGTCCAATCCCATCCCATCTCCACCCACTTTGCTGGAATAATTCTTTGAACAAATCTGACTTGACCTCTCGGTCTGGCACCAGTTGTGCTAGGTTTTGTCGCTCCTCTCCCTCTCTTCGGCCCCCCTGTGCGTTGCTTTTGCATCTCTGTATAGCCGCTGCCAATGCATCTCTGTGTATAGTCATCTTGCATTTCCTGCCACGCGGGGGCTTGAGGACCACAAGTTGTGGTATAGCCAAACTCTCTACGGTTCGTTGGTTGTGGTACAGTGATTATACAATTTGGTGTACGACATATTGTGTACATAATGCAGCAAATTGTGCATTCGCTCTTAGACTTAGAGGCATGAAGTTGTGTGATTTATTAGGTCAAGGGGGGGTACAAGAAGCATGTTGTACCCCCTAGTGCTAACCCCCATATAGCCTAGACAACCTAAACATAACATATAAATATAACTTGACACACCCCCATAGGCGAAATGGGGGATAGCCAGAGCAAGCAAAGGTCACAAGACCAGTCAAGAGAAGAAACAAAACACAGCTCAGGATGGATCACAAAGTCACCACACACACTGAGCACAAGCAAGAGGCCACAAGGCCAGTTCACATGCAGAGATGTATATGCAGCAATAGCACAGTGATCACTACCTAGCAAGAGCAAGCATGCAGGTATATATATATAGATCACAGTACAAGCAGAATCTACAGCAAGTGTGGAAACGTAGGCACAAGGCCCAACAAAGTACAAAAGCGCTGATGATCACCAGACGGAAGTGCCTTGGTGAATATATCAGCAGTGTTGGCCCGAGTGGCCACGTCAGCAAGACAAAGCTGACCCCGCTGCTGCAACTCTCGAGCTAGGAAGTAACGCAGAGCGATGTGCTTCGTTCTGTGCTCCAGTCTGTGCTCCTCACACAAGGCAATGGCGGCCTTGTTGTCGACGTACAGCACTGGAGGAGAACGAGGCCGCTCTCCCAGGTCGGTCAGCAGGTAGGTGAGCCAGCGTAACTCCTGTGCAGCCATGGCTGTGGCGTAGATCTCAGCCTCACAACTGGAGCTGAGAACTGAAAACGAGCGTGTAGAACGCCAAGAAACAGAGCCAGAACCAAGGCTGAAGGTGTAACACTGTGACGACCGCTGTGTAGCCTGGTCGTCAACCCAAGAAGCGTCTGAGTGCCCAGTGAGGACAACTGCGCTCCGCCCTCCAAGCACGAGCCCCATGCCCGATGTACTGCACAAGTAGCGTAGTACCCTCTTAGCAGCATCCATGTGCACCTTTCGGTGCCGACCAGGAGCCACGTAGCGAGCCAGAAGGCCAAGAGGGTACGCAAGGTCAGGACGAGTGCAGGTACATGAGGCAGCCCACTAGCTCTGGGTAAGGACCACTCGGCTCTACGGACTCGTCCGAAGGTGGAGCTGAGAGCGAGTGACCTGTAGCCAGAGGAGTGTGCTGTGCCGAGGACCAGGTGAAGCCGAAGCGCTGAAGGACCTGCTGCACCATGTGTGACTGAGTCAGTGTGATGGTGCGGCGTGCTCTGTCCCGGGTGATCCGCAAGCCAAGATAGCTTGTCAGCTCACCCAGGTCTGTGCACGTGTGTCTCTTCTGCAGCTCCGACTTCACCAGGGCGAGAGCCTCAGTGTCAGCAGTGGCAAAGACCAAGTCGTCGACGTACACGAGGATGTAGAACGGCGGCAGCGAAGTGTCGGTGCGCAGAAACAGCGACGGGTCAGCAGTCGACGGAGCAAACCCAAGAGCCGCAAGTGTCGTCCTCAGTGTGTCGTGCCACTCACGTGGCGCCTGGCGGAGACCGTAGACCGGCCGCCTGAGGCTCCACTGGGTACCAGGAGGGAACAACCCAGTGAAGCCAGGTGGGCGGCGCAGCCAGATCTCCTCGTGCAGGCTGCCCTGTAAGAAGGCTGTGCTGAAGTCAAGAGAGTGAAGCTCGTAGTCACGCTGAGCGGCAACGTGCAGCAGCACCCGAAGAGTGGTCATCTTCGGGGTGGGGGAGAAGGTCTGGAAGAAGTCTACTCCCTCTCGCTGACTGAAGCCTCGTGCAACGTAATGCGCCTTGAAGGCAGGCGGAGAACCTGGCGGCCGCTTCACCCTGAAAATCCACATGCCACTGACGATGTTCGCCCCAGGTGGGGGAACCTCGTCGACGTAGGTGCCTGTGGACTTCCAGGATGCCATCTCTGCGTCCATGGCTGTCTGCCACTGAGAGGAGTACTCACCCGCGATCGCCTCAGCGTAAGAGCGCGGGGTCGGGATGTCTGGAGCATCCGGGTCTCCCTCAGGGGCAAGCAGCATGGACACGAGATGAGGCGCAGCGGCTGCAAGACACTCAAGGTCCTCCTGCCTGTCCTCAAGGACGTCCGTGCCAAGAGCACACTCACCCCCGACGGACGGAGGACAGACAGACTCAGACTCAGCAACAAGACTAGCGGCGTAGTCTAGACGACAGGCAGCAGCAAAGTCAACAAGCTCAGCAACTAAGGCAGACGTAGCAGCAGACTCAAACGACGGGTCAGTGACAACAGTGGCTAGCAGACGCGTGACAGTAGGGTGCTCAGCACGAAACCGGTCAGACTCGGGGTCCGCAACGACAAGCAGAGAAGACACAGGAGGGGACGGCAGAGGAACACGCTGTGGAGGAGAGGAAGGACGACGGACTACGAGGTGGGTGTCGGGGACAGCCGGCAGACGCGGACGAGGAACACGACGACCGGAACGACCAGAACAGACAGGCGAGACAGGACGCGACACAGGCTCACGACGCTCAGTAAGACCCCCTAGCTGCTCAGTGTAAGGAGAAGGAGCAGGCAGCGGTGAACCAGGCTGCAACGGAAGACCAGTAGACGAAGGGAGACCAAGAACCTGGCGAAGCACAGAGTCAGGCGGTGGCTGAGACGACGGAGACGGTGGAGCGAAGAACAGGCGCGGCTGTGCAGTGACACCAGCACCAGCAGCTCCAGTACCCCCAGCAGCTCCAGTACCTCCAGCAGCTCCAGAACCTCCAGCGCCAGCACCCTCAGCAGCTCCAGAACCTCCAGCTCCAGCGCCACCAGCGCCAGTACCTCCAGCAGCTCCAGAACCCTCAGCGCCAGCTCCTCCAGGACCAGCTCCACCAACAGCAGCACCCCCAGAACCGGCACCTCCAGTCCCAGGGTCTCCAGCCTCAGCACCTCCAGTCCCAGCAGCTCCAGTACCTCCAGTACGAGCACCTCCGGGACCAGCACCACTCCCAGCTCCAGTGACGACAGCAGAAGTACCTCCAGCGGCAGAGCCCCGAGCTCCAGAAGCGCGACCCTGACGGCGACCGTACCAGTCGTGCAGCTGCTGCGAGGTGAGAGGCACACGCGGACGAAGGCGGCTACTCCAAGGAAGCCGCGCAACAGCAGACTCAGAACCCTCAGCGCCAGAACCCGCAGCAGCTCCAGAACCTCCAGCGCCAGCACCCTCAGCAGCTCCAGAACCTCCAGCTCCAGCGCCACCAGCGCCAGTACCTCCAGCAGCTCCAGAACCTCCAGCGCCAGCACCCTCAGCAGCTCCAGAACCTCCAGCTCCAGCGCCACCAGCGCCAGCACCTCCAGCAGCAGGGCCCCTAGCTCCAGCAGCGCGACCCTGACGGCCAGCGTACGACTCAAACAGCTGCTGTGGGGAGAGAGGGAGTCGACGACGAGAGTGCACCGGCGAGGCACCAGCGGAGCGACTACGGAGACGGCCGCTCCCGGGAGACTGCTCACCAGACGCCTCAGCGCCCCCAGGCTCAGCACCCCCAGACTCCTCACACCCAGGCTCAGCACCTCCAGTCTCCGCACCCCCAGGCTCCGCACCCCCAGGCTCAGCACCCCCAGGCTCAGCACCCCCAGGCTCAGCACCCCCAGGCTCCGCACCCCCAGGCTCCGCACCCCCAGGCTCAGCACCCCCAGCAGCAGCACCCCCCTCAGCAGGACCTGAGTCACCAGTGACCTCAACCTGAGGAGGAGGGTCTACCTGAGACACACCTGAAGGAGCAGGACCGGGAGCGGGGAGGGGTTCTACCTGGGGAGCACCTGGAGCGAGGAAGAGCGGCGGGGGGGGGAGAGGGGCAGTGCGGTAGGGGAAGAGACGGTAAAAGGGAACCGACTCGTCGAACGTGACGTCCTGAGAGGGGAAGACACGGCGCGAGGTGGGGTGGTAAAACTGCCAACCAGGCGCGTCAGGGACAAAGCCAAGGAAGACACAGGGAACAGCGCGGGCGGAGAGCTTGTCCGCAGTGGTATCGCGGACAAAGGCACGAGCACCCCAGACCCGGAAACGCGACGCATCGCCAACCTTCCCCGTCCACAGCAGTGTGGGCGAGGTCTCCGGCAAGGAGACACGGGGCCAGAGGTTGAGCTGATGCGCGGCGTACCGGACCGCAAACGGCCACAGAAAATGGGGGGCAGCCGCATGGATCATGGAGGTACGAGCGACCTCCATGACTAAGCCAATGCGGCGCTCAGCAACCCCATTCTGCTGCGGAGAGGCCGGAAGCGTGAACGTCTGGCGGATGCCGTGCTCCGCACAGAAGGCTGCCAAGAGGTCTGAGGAGAACTCACCACCTCTGTCAGAGTGCAGACGCAGGACAGGAAAGTCCGACTGGAACCGCTCGCGGAGCTGGAGACGAGTAGCGCGGATCCAAGGGATCAAAACATCAGGGACCTCACCCTTGGTGCGCAAGGGGAAGACCGTGGTGTAACGCGTGTAGTCGTCGACGACCAGCAGGAAGTACCGCTCGTGGCCCTGTCCACGGACGCGGGCTGGGCCCCACACGTCCAGGTGGAGAGTCTGCAGGGGAGCCTCTGTGGGAGGGAACGAGGAGGAGTGAGGAGCGGTGCGCTGCCGCCCCTCGACACAGGGAAGACAGGGAGGAGCAGGCGAGGGTGGGAGGGGAGGGAGAACCCTGGGAAGACCAGAGACAAGGACACGGCGGTGCATGCTGCGAAGGCGCTGCACCGAGGGGTGACCAAGGCGGTGGTGCCAAAGGATGGTCTGGTGCGACAAGGCGCGACACGAGCAGGGGGCCGACAACTGACCTGACGCAGACGCAGACGCAGCTACCTGAGGAGACTCAGTGGTCAGTGTGTACAGGCCCGACCCCGGCTGCCGAGTGAAGGTAGCCAGGTGACGACCCGTCTGAGCACACGTGCAGTGTGTCACACGCTCGTAGGCAGGGGTGAACTGGTGAACACCCGCGTCCTGGAGCGCAGAACCCGCCACCAAGTTCGTAGAAAACGAGGGGAGGTAAAGACCCGACAGTGTGCCGGACGGGACAGCAGGACAGGGGAGGACAGTGGTGGAGGTCGCACGGACTGGACCCCCAGAGGGGTCTGCCAGAGAGACTGCAATCGGCCGACTGAGCGGCGTGAGGGTGGTGCTGTCGCGAAAGAAGGAGCGAGAAGCACCGGAGTCAAGTGTGAAGGTGTAAAAGGCCTCAGCAGGCGCAGTACCAGAGAGAGCAGTCTCACCAGCACCTAGGGCAGCAGCCTCACCAGCACCTAGGGCAGCAGCCGCACCAGCACCTAGAGCAGCAGGCTCTATACCTGGGTCAGGCGGTACGCACAGGTAACAGACACCGTCAGCACTAGTAGGCAATGCATACATGGCAGTGAGAATAGCATCATAGTCAAGAGCAAATACATCCACCCTCTGCCTAAGCAGCTCCAGCCAGGTGGGGAGCTCAGCCTCGTCGCCAAACTCGGTACGCCAGGCGTCGCTCAGACGGGCGAAGCAGCGGGACTGTGTGTGACCAGGTGTCCCGCAAGGCTGACCAGCCCGATCACCTGTGCGAATGACGTACGGGCAGCGAACGGGACTCAAAGACCCTCTACTCTGAGCGTACCACTCGTGAAGCTGCTGGGAAGTAAGTGTCTCGCGTTGACGCCGCTGCAGCTGCAGCTGACCACTGCCAGACGCTCCCAACTGACCAGCTCCAGGGCGACAGCTACGACGGCTACCGCCACAACCCCAATTAGCATACCACTCACGAAGCTGCTGGGGCGGGAGAGACTCGCGTGGATGTCGCTGGAGCTGCATCTGGCCACCGGCAGTAGCAGCAGTAGCAGTAGCAGTAGCCTAGCAGTAGTAACAGAAGGAGCAGCAGTAGCAGCGCGGGCAGGGCAGGCGCGGCAGGCAGGCAGGCAGACAGGCAGGCAGGCAGGCAGGCTGGCAGGCAGGAAGATGGCGCGGCAGCGCGCTAACAAGGCAGGTGCTCACCAGGCGGGAAGGGCAGGCGCACGCCGGGCGAGCAGGGCCGGCGCTCGGCGGGCGGCTGCTCTGGGTCCAGGGGCGGCGTCGCGGGTCCAGGGGCGGCTGCACGGAGTCCAGGGGCGGCTGCTGCAGGGGCCAGGGGCGGCTGCTCTGGGTCCAGGGGCGGCTGCTCGAGGGTCCAGGGGCGGCTGCACCAGGGGCGGCTGCTTCAGGGGCCAGGGGCGGCTGCTCGGGGTCCAGGGGCGGCTGCTCCAGGGGCGGCTGTTGCAGGGGTTAGGGGCGGCTGCTCTGGGTCCAGGGGCGGCGCTCGAGGGTCCAGGGGCGGCTGCTCTGGGTTCAGGGGCGGTTGCTCTGGGTTCAGGGGCGGCTGCTCCAGGGGCGGCTGCTTCAGGGGCCAGGGGCGGCTGCTCTGGGTCCAGGGGCGGCTGCACCAGGGGCGGCTGCTGCAGGGGCCAGGGGCGGCTGCTCTGGGTCCAGGGGCGGCTGCTCGAGGGTCCAGGGGCGGCTGCACCAGGGGCGGCTGCTTCAGGGGCCAGGGGCGGCTGCTCGGGGTCCAGGGGCGGCTGCTCCAGGGGCGGCTGCTGCAGGGGCCAGGGGCGGCTGCTCTGGGTCCAGGGGCGGCGCTCGAGGGTCCAGGGGCGGCTGCTCTGGGTTCAGGGGCGGCTGCTCTGGGTTCAGGGGCGGCTGCTTCAGGGGCCAGGGGCGGCTGCTCTGGGTCCAGGGGCGGCTGCACCAGGGGCGGCTGCTGCAGGGGCCAGGGGCGGCTGCACCAGGGGCGGCTGCTTCAGGGGCCAGGGGCGGCTGCTCTGGGTCCAGGGGCGGCTGCTCCAGGGGCGGCTGCTGCAGGGGCCAGGGGCGGCTGCTCTGGGTCCAGGGGCGGCTGCTCCAGGGGCCAGGGGCGGCTGCTCCAGGGGCGGCGTAGCTGGTGCAGGGCAGCGCGCGGGTCCCACAGGTGCCGTGACGGGCGACGGGGGGCAGCGCGTCGTCACGGGAGGAGGCGACGCGCGGGGCCGGCGGCAGGCTAAAACGAGGCCGGAAAACGGGCTACGCGGGCGGCGGACGCAGCGCGCAAGGCTTAAGCGGGCCGCGCTCGGGCGGCTTACGCGACGCGCGGGCCGGCGGCAGGCTGCGCGGGCGGCTGACGTGGCGCGCGGGGCCGAAAATGTTGAATTATATTGCATATCCTAACTGCCTACAGCTTGCTAGTGTATTAGTTAGTTATTAGGTTCAACTGCTGGTGGTGTACCCTATCCTCTCCCCTATCCTATATCTTGTAAACATTCCTTAGTGAATCCCCTCTTTGCCCAATTCTCTTGCCATGCTCACTCTCGACACTCACGCTTCCTAGGTAAACCCTAAGTTACTAAGTCAAGAGTTAAGAGCGTGTTCTGACATGATATCAGAGAGTGGTCCCTCCTAGGACCTCGTTTTCATGGGCCCACCAAACCCGCGATCTGCCATGGCGACTTATTGTGCTGCTGGCATGGCTGCTACTGCTAGTAGCGCGAAATCCGCTGCTGGCTCGAACTCCGCTGCTTTTGCAGCACCCGTCGCGCTGCCCCCTTTCGCCTGCCCCGTCGCGCTCTGCCAGTGGCGAGCGTGCCAGCGAGGCGACGGCGGGCGCCAGCGCAAGCGCCAACGGCGGGCGCCAGCGCCAGCGCCAACGGCGGGCGCCACCGCCAGCGCCAACGGCGGTCGCAAGCGCCAGCGCGGACGCCAGCGCCGACGGCGGGCGCTAGCGCAAGCGCCAACGGCGGGCGCCAGCGCCAGCGCGACGCCAGCGCCCAGCGCCAGCACTTCCGCCAGCGCCAGCGCATGGGGGGGAGGGGGATGAGGGGGTGGCGGGAAAGCTTCTGCCGCGCCAGCCACCTCCTCTCCTCTCCTCTCCTCTCCTCTCCTCCTCCTCTCTCCTCTCCTCTCCTTCTGCCGCATCTCCTCCTCCAGTCTCCTCTCCTATAGCCGCATCTCCTCCTCCTCTCTCCTCTCCAGCCGCATCTCCTCTGCTCTCCTCCTGTGCACCACCACCAGCTTCCTCCTCCTCACCAACAGTTGTGTTTGCTCGTAGATGGCGAGCGACCAGCATCCTTCGCCCTCCGGCTATCCCAGCCCTCCTCCGCGCTCTCCGCGCCCTCCTCCGTTCTGGCGTTCACAGGTGCTGCCGCTCAGCCACCGCTGTTTCTGTGCCTATCCCAGCTACAGCAACCGCTCTCCAGGCGACCTGGTGCCAGACACCACTAGCTATAGCCGTAGGCAGTTACGGGGGTGTGTTGAATTATATTGCATATCCTAACTGCCTATAGCTTGCTAGTGTATTAGTTAGTTATTAGGTTCAACTGCTGGTGGTGTACCCTATCCTCTCCCCTATCCTATATCTTGTAAACATTCCTTAGTGAATCCCCTCTTTGCCCAATTCTCTTGCCATGCTCACTCTCGACACTCACGCTTCCTAGGTAAACCCTAAGTTACTAAGTCAAGAGTTAAGAGCGTGTTCTGACAGAAAACAGGCTAAAAACGAGCCTAAACGGGCCGCGCGCGGGCTGTTTAAGTAGCGCGCGCGGGAAAAAAAAGAGGCCGCGCGCGGGCAGCCGAGGCCCGCGCGGGCAGCAGGCAAGGCAGGCAAGGTAGGCAAGGTAACGTTGTAGTGGGTGGGCCCTTATCTTAGGTCCTAAAGACCTCTAGGCTCTAGATACCATCTTAGACTTAGAGGCATGAAGTTGTGTGTTTTTATTAGGTCAAGGGGGGGTACAAGAAAATGTCGAGAGAAATGTTGTACCCCCTAGTGCTAACCCCCATATAGCCTAGACAACCTAAACATAACATATAAATATAACTTGACATTCGCGTGTTGCGGCTACCACCGGTAGCATGTAACGAAGTTGAAATGCTTGACATGTGACAAGGGTTTGCTTTGTCTGGCAAGGCAAACCTGCCTGACACAGGATATGCTGATGCGTGCAATACATTTGACAACCTAGAAGTATAATTACCTATTGTAAGTGTATGTGTAACATTGAAAGATCAGTAACAAGTATGAAGTATCATGTTAGTTCCCGAAAGTTATAATGAACTTTGGCTGGAGCTGCACTTACAGAAGCTCGGGGTGCGGAAGCAGCAATTACATACGCTGCAGCTGCAAAAGCCACAGGATTAGCCACAAGATTTTCTACAATACCTACTCCCCGCATCTTAACACTACACATAAGACCGTCCATACCCCCACAACAACGTGTGTTACCCCATTCTTCCAGCAACCTCCACAGCATCCACCACCCAAGAGGTAATCACAAATGCTCAAACCAGCCCCTCTTCAACCCTTTTTAACCCCATCTTCCTCAGCCCTTCTCATCCCATTTGTTTAACCACGATCTGTCTCATCCTTCCTCATCCCAGGAGAACAAGCCGACGTAATGCATAACTTGCAAGCCCAATTGGACCATCAACCCACAAGCCAACCAACCAACAAACAAACCCACCAACCCACCAACCCACCTATCCACCTACCCATCAACCCCCCGACCTGCCTATTTCCGCTCTCTGCTGCTCCCATACCCCCTCATGGAGCGTGCATACTCAAACACAGACACCATGCCTTCGGTCCAGATCTGAAACCAGTCTTCTGACGGTGCTCTCGCCACTATGGCCCCTGCAGAGGTCTCCATGAGAAACTCCCAGGAAGCTGCGTTGGTGGGTTCGGTGGAAAGCAGCTGGGCTGTGTGGTGGTGATGTGTGTAGGCGGGAGGCATGGGGGAGAGGTACATGTGGGATGGGACATTGATTTTTGTGACAGAACAACTTTCAAGGCACATCGAAAGCTGTGTTGGTGGGTTCGGTGGAGAGCAGTTGGGCTGTGTGGTGGTGATGTGAGTAGGGGGGAGGCATCAGGGAGAGGGAGGGGTGGAGTAATGAGATTGTGGGTGGGGCAAATGAACGGAAGGAGAGGAGGAGAACTGGGATGGGATACTGACAGGAGGAGGGCAGAAAGACATGGCAAAATGGGCGTAAAGAAAGAAGAATAAGAAGATCAGACAAGAAGGAGCAGTGCGGAAAAGAGAGGCCATATAAATGTCCAGATTGACAGCAGTCTTTTGGGGAGGGTTGAGGAGGAGAAAATTGGCACACGTATATGACATTCACACAGCACGTGGGCTTGCTGGCCCTATGTGCACCTTCTACTGCTCTTGTAACGTTATAGTGAAAACCCTTGATTCCTCCCTTCCAGCATGAACCAGTAAAACGCATGCAGGTATACATGTGCCTAAGTGCGCACCCGTGCGCGCACACGCACACACACACATGTCACATACGAGCAGATGCACACACTGTCTCGCTCAACACCCACCTGATCTTGCCACTTTTCCCATAAGACCTTGCTTTTCCCATTTCAGTGATAACTGGACAGCGGGAGAATGAAGAAGAGAAAATTAGTGTGCGTGAGTGTGGGAGAGGGATAGAGAGGTAGAAAGGGAGGAGAGGAAGGGGAGGAGAGAGTATGAGAAAGAGGGAGGGATGGGTGTGCGAGATAGAGTAAGCATGGCATGAGCGAACGAAAGAAAAACGAAGGGGAAAAAGAGGGGGAAAAAATGGTGGGTTAGCACATCAGCAATCCCACAACACCAGCATAGCAAAAAACTGTCAAATCCTTCCCTCCTTCCATACCCGCCCACCCTCCCCATTTCATTCACGCATCAATCCTCCATTCTTCACCACCACCACAAAGCTCCTCGGCTGACCTACTAAAAAAAGCAAAAGCCACGACAACCGAAGGAGCAGTATAACCTAGAAATCCCACCACCTCCCTCCCTCCCTCCCTTACCCACCCACCCCCCTTGGCTTCACACACGCACCGATCCTCCATTCTCCACCACCACCACGAAGCTCCTCGGCTGGCCTCTCCCCATCCCCGCTTTAGACAGCTTCACTAGCGAGCACCCCTCCTGCAACGCAGCGAGCCAGAAGCTAACTGCGACAATATCATACTCCTTTCCAGCAGGCGTGGTCACACAAGCCGACGTTAACGACTTGAGCTCCCCAACAGAGCTCTCTTTCTGCTGCTGCTGCAGCTGCTGCTGTTGCGCCTGTTGCTGCTGCTGTTGTCCAGAGGAGCGTTCTTTCATCTGCCCGGTGGCGTTTGAGAGCGATAAGGTCCGCCCTAATTCTCCTGGAAGCAACGAGGCAAACAAGTGAGAGGTCTGGGCAGCAGAAGCAGGAGCAGCACCAGGAGCAGCAGCAGCACGCGCTCCTGATGCTGTTGCTGCTGCAGCAGTGCTTTGAGTGCCATCCCTGGCGGCTGCAGCAGCAGCAGCGGCAGCTGCAGCAGCGACAGCAGCTTCAGACGCATCAGTTCCCCGAGGAACGTCGGTGGGGCATCTGAAGAGAAGTCTACTGGTCGATCGGGTTCGACGCTGCTGCTGCTGTTGCTGCTGTGCCTGGGTGTTAACGTCAGGAGGCATGGGAAGCAGACGCGGCTGCCGTTCGTGCTGTTGCTGCTGCTGCTGCTGCTGCTGCTGCTGCTGCTGCTGCTGCTGCTGCTGCTGCTGCTGATAGTGGTGTTGCTGCTGCTGCTCTGCTGCTTGCATCGATGATTGAGACGTCACGGTGTACTCAGATCGAGAGGAGTTCGACAGAGAGCTGATAGCAGGGGAGCTTTCTCCATAGGTGCCTGCAGGGGTTGGCACTAACGCCGGTGGCTTGCCTAAAGCCTCAGGAGCATGATGCTCGTTCCCAACAGCATATGATGCAAAGTTGGGATGTGATTCGGTGGGATTGAATTCGATCGAGTCTGAGCCGAATGGATTCGATGCATGCAGCGCGTTTGCCTCATAATACCCATCTGCTGCTGCTCCTGTCGCTCCTGCTCCCCCTCCCCCTCCCCCTCCTCCTCCTTTCCCCGCTGCTGTAGTGTGTAGCAGTTCTCCCCGTATTGGCTCCGCAAACAGCATCTCGCGCTTTAAATCCGTAACCTGGGATTCCGATCGCCGACCAGTGGGAAGATAATTAAGATGCACCGCCTCCATAGGCCCGACATGGGAGGTCTATCCGACGTAGCCTATCCGACGTGGCCTATCCAACGTGGCCTATTCAACGTAGCGGCCGTGGAGAACCCTACAGAATGGTAGTTACAGGAGTTAAGGATTAGTGGACGCAAACGTAGGCGTGGACGTTGATGTGCACGTACACGGCGACGGAGACGGAGACGGAGACGGTGACGGAGACGGATGTCGGCAAACGTAGACGGCAGCAGCACGGAGGCAGCAGAGCATCGTAACGGTGATAAGCGGAGGACGATGACAGGTGATACCAGTTTAATTCATCAGTAATCCGTATTTATATCAACCGCCACTAAGCAATTGCCGAGAACTGTGTGCTTTGCTTTGCTAGCGAAGCTCGACGGTCATCTAAGCAAGAGCAGATACAACTATTTCTATCGACTAAAGGGAGCCATGAACAAAATTTGGTTATCCTTAATTCGCTGCTCTCCTCTTCCCAATATCACATAGCTCTCTTAGGAGGTTAGAAAGAATCAGACTTCAACTCGCTCATACGTTTCCCTGATTGAAGCACTCTCTTCCACACTCGCTCAATCTCTACTCTTACGTTTCCGTGCAACGCCCTATCACCACTCCCATCTGGAAACAGCGCGAGGCAAAGTAAGAAGCGTCGCAATCGGCAGCGAGCACTAGGCTAGCTGAACATCTGCAATAACGCCAATTTGTTGAACATAGGCGTCACGGACAAGGGATGGAGGCGAACAGGACGGCTAGTGGAAGAGAAGCTATGGATTGGAGGAGGAACGTCCAACACAAAGCCGCTGAAGGTCTCAACGTCGAATCCCTTGCGTCCAATCCAGTCTTCAACAGACTCGCACTGTACCTCAGGGGATAACTCAGAGTGGCAGAGTGCGTTACATTACATGGCAGTGGTACGAACGAAACCGTGGTTCTAGTCATGTACCGCATCGAACCGTAATACAGCTAGACAGAACCGAATTGGATCTGTGAACGAAAACACGGACTACTGATGGGATTGGATTGAACTGGACTGAGTTGAACAGAACTTCGGAATTGGCGGCAACGCATCTGACAGCATGACACGCCCCTGTGATTTTGACTGGACACCATTTTTCATCCTCCCTTTAGAGAAGGTCTCGGAATTGTCGATTGTACTGAGAACCACCAATCAGCGGGCTTCGCGAATTTCAGAGATTACAGATACATGCAACTTAGCAGCAAGCACTACAACAATAGATATGTAGTTACTTTCAGTTCCTTCGGCCATCGATATCCAAATAGCTTCCAGCTTTCTCACTTGAAGGAATATGCTGTACCAAACCTGTCTCGTCTTTCCAGCCCTTCACCATTGTCTCAATTAACTGCATAATTTCCCCTGGGTCCGCCCTAACAGTGCCTTTCTTATTCCCTTCCCCCAACACCAAATAGTAGTTGAGATCGCAGGCTTCTGCAAGATGGTGCAAGCACGTGTTATGGTAATCCCGAGGGCGAATCTCGAGCACGGAGGCATTGGAGGGCATGAAGATGGTGTGGGAGAGACCAGCCCCATGCACCGCCACCACCAGCCGTGCCCTCCGGAACAGCGCTCGGGCTGGATGGGGGATGGGGAGGAGGAAGCGAGAGCGAGAGTTAGAAAGAGAGAAGCCCGCCCCGTGCACCGCCACCACCAGCCGCGCCCTCCGGAACAGCGCTCGGGCTGGCAGCGGCATGGGGAGGCAAAGGGGAAGCAGGAGGACGGGGAGGGAGGGGGGAAGGGGGCAAATGTGAGAGGGCCGGAACAGCGCCTGGGCTGCGGGCGGCACAGGGAGGAGGAGGTAAAGCGGGAGTGGAGGGGGGAGAGAGGGAATTGGGGAGGGAGAAGGGGTAGAGGTGTGACCATCTAGCCCTCCCACCTTGCAACCCACTCCCACCTTGCAACCCACTCCCACCTTGCAACCCACTCCCACCTTGCAACCCACTCTCACCCAGCAACCCCATCTCACCTTCCAGGATGGGCAGCGACGTGCCGTAGACCACCAGGCGGTCGCCAAAGACGTGCCTCATGCTGGCCTCCAGGTCGCCCTCTCTCTCCATCACCCTCTCCTTGCCCGGCCGCCGCACCAGCAGCACCACCCAGTCGGCGGGCAGCAGCGCCATTTGGTCATCCGTGAGGGGGGTGAGGTTTCTCTGCGTCCAGTTGCGGTGGAAGATGGGAAGGCCCTGCGGGTGCAGCAGATGCCGCCGCCGCAGGCTGTGCCATAGTCCCCGCGCTGGCACCCCGCAGTACTGCCGGGACGGCTGCACGTTGTGCGGGTGGGGGTGGAGGGAGAGAGGGAGAGGGGGAGTGTCAGAGGGAAGAATGTGAGGTTAAGACGGAGAGTGGGAGGCTGTGTGGCGGGCGTAGAGGGGGGGATAAGAGTGGGAGGGAGGGAGGGTGTGCGAGATTGGAGCCGGAACGGGGGGAGGGGATGCTGATGCTTGCACGGAGTCGTAAAAGATGAAAGGGTTGGGTGCAGAGCGCAGCACGTGGTGAGTGAGTGAGTGAGTGAGTGAGTGAGTGAGTAAGGCAACATGAGGAACTACAAGGAAGGAACTACAAGCAGCATGGTACCCCCACTTGTGGACAACAACGATATGCCCAGCCCAGTTTTGCGATGTCTCCAAGGGTTTCGAGACATCTGCAAAACTTAGACAGGCGACGTCTCCAAAACAAGAAGTTTCAAAGCAGTGGTGAGGTGAGTGGTTGACCTCAATAAGCTCGTGTGCAAAGATGAGGTGGTTCTCCTCTGGAGCTATCAGCTGCACTCTCTCCCGTGATACACCCACCAGCGGCGCCACCAACCTGTCCCAAACCCTCGCCTGCCAGCCAAGCATGCACATTCAGGCAGGCAAATTATGGCAACAATAAGCTTCCCCAAGACTTTGCAGCAACACCGAAAAAAGCCCGACTCCACACGTGCGCGCGTGCCCAAATGCACGCCCACACCCATGATCGCACTGATGCCTGAATACCCATGCCCGCACCCATGCCCGAACCCATGCCCACACCCATGCCCACACCCATGCCCGCACCCATGCCCGCACCCATGCCCACACCTATGCCCACACCCATGCCCGTAACCATGCCCGCACCCATGCCCACACCTATGCCCACACCATGCCCACACCATGCCCAAACACGCACGCGCACGCATGCTCGCACCTGCTTTGCAGAGGAGACGATTGGCACACGGATGCCCGAGAAAGCGGGCATGACGGGCGCGAGGTTGAAGAACTGCGGCACAGCCTCCACGAGCATGTGGAAGAAGGCTAGTCCCGACCCGTGCGCCCAGTTGATGGCCCAGGCTACCTTGTGGACCCGTGTGCCTGCAGGAAAGTTGAACTGGAAGAATAAAAGGTGGAGAGGGAAAACGAGGGGGAAGGAACGGGTGCGAGGTTGAAGAACTGCGGCACAGCCTCCACGAGCATGTGGAAGAAGGCCAGTCCCGACCCGTGCGCCCAGTTGATGGCCCAGGCTACCTTGTGCACTCGCGTGGATGCAGGGAAGGAGAACTGGAGGGTTGGGGGGATGGGTAGGGACGAGGAGAGGAGGGGGAAGGGAGGAATTGCGGCACGGCCTCCACAAGCATGTGGAAGAAGGCCAGTCCTGACCCGTGCGCCCAGTTCATGGCCTGGTCTACTTTGTGCACCCGTGTGCTTGCAGGAAAGTCGAACTGGAAGGATGAGAAGTGCGGAGGAAAAAGGGGGAGGGAGAGCGGTGCGAGGTTGAGTTGGCTCAAAAGACACCTTGGACCACGTTGCGCACGAGTGTGGGCGTTTGTGTGTGTGTGCATGGATGCGAGCGGGTTGGAGTAATATTCACCTCTGCATTGGCGTGGCAGCCATTGAGCAGGATCCTACATTTGAGACGTCTCAGAAAGGTGTGTGTGTATGTGTGTGTGTGTGTGTGTGTGTGCGTGTGTGTGTGTGTGTGTGTGTTCATGTGTGTGTGAGTGCAAGTTGTGAAGAGTGGTAGTCGCCACTACAAAGGCGTGGCAGCCGTTGCGCAGGAGCATACTTTTGAGTCGTCTCAAAAAACGTATGTGTGCATGCGTGCATGTGTGTGTGAGCGTGCGTGCGTGCGTGAGTGTGTGTGTGTGTGTGTGTGTGTGTGTGTGTGTGTGTGTGTGCGTGTGTGTGTGTAAGCGTGCGTGCATGCGTCTAAACATGCGTGCGTGAGTGTGTGGGTGGGTGTGTGCATGTGCCTGTGAGGGGTAGTAGTCACCTCGGCGTAGGCGTGGCAGCCGTTGCGCACGAACCTATGCGTGCGATTGAATGTGAAACCGAGGTTCGTCACAAACACGTGGTTCAGCCGAAAGATCTGGTGGTGGTGGTGGGGGTGGGAGTGGGATATTCCTGAAGAGTAGGCAAGAACAGACAAACACAGATGCACATACACACGCTCTTACACACACACACACACCCAAGTTTACACTCATGAACTCCCACAAACAAACACACAGCCACACACCCACACACACACACGTGCGCGCGCGCGCGCGCGCACACACACACACACACACACACACACCTGGAAAGCAACAGCGTCATGCAAAATAAAGTCCTCAGCATGAGAACACGTCAGATTCGCCCTCAGCCCATCCTCCCCCTCCCCCTCCCCTTCCTCCCCAATTCCGCCATCCCCATACTCCTCCCTCCGCAACTCCTTAGTAACTCTGGGGCAGTTCAGAGGCGCGCGCGAGAGCTTCTTCTTATCCGCGGAGAGCTCGGGGTTCCAGCAGGCGGCGACGTTCCCGAAGGTGTCCCCGCAGGGGGAAAAGGCGGGGCAGGCGCGGCCGTGGCAGCGCATGTGGAGGGGCGCGCGGAGGTGCGTGTTGAAGAGGTCCAGCGCGATCACGGGGAGCGCCGCGCTCTGCGCCGCCCACCCCAGGCGCCGCGCGGGCACGGGCATCCACGACGGGGGGAGCGGGCCGCGGGACTGGGGGAAGGGGGAGCGGCCGGGAAGATTGGGAGCGGGGGAGGCGGAGCGGATAGCTCGCCCCCCCGCGCGCGCTGCCTGCGCTTCCAAGTCGCCCTCATCCCTTCCACTCCCCCTTCCGCTCTTCTCTTCCTTTCCGCCTTCCGCCTCCCCCTTCTTCCATTCTCTTCCCCCCTTCGCTTTCCCCATCCCCTCCGCCTTCCCTCCCCCTTCTGTTCCCGCTTCCGCTCCCCCTTCCGCCCCCCCCAATCCCTTTCCCGCCTGCGCTAGTTCCGCCTCTATCTCATCCACGCGCCCTGCCGTATAATGTTGCGCCTTCCCATTCCCCGCAAACTTCGCCAGAGTCAGCTGTCGCCGGAGAGCATGTCCTGCGACAGCTTCTGCGACAGGTTCTGTGACGAAACGCGTGACCGTTGTCGCAGGCTGTTGTTGGCCCGTCCAGAACGCGTTTTTCCTCTGCGTCGCAATGTGGGCAGCATCGTTTGCTGACGCGACGCGTTCGAGAGCCATGGACGGCACATAGCTCGCATTTGACGAAGATAGCGAATGTAGTAACGGATTAACGAGTGGGATTTCGCCCGCGCAAATGCTGAGAGCGAGTAGTAGAAGCAGTGAGAGGCGAGGAAGCGTGGCAGTTGGATAATGAGACATGACAACAACGGGTAGTCTATCGCTATAATGATACCTTGTCTGTACACGTGACTGAATGACAGGTGAGGGGAACGGTAAGCAGTGCGGCCGAAGCCATGGGTATGGCAGTTACCGTTTAGTGTTCGCTAACGAGTGCCTCACCAAGGCGTACTGCACTGAGACCAGAAATTGTGAATACTGTTCACAAGCACTTGTGCTGCTTACCTGAAAGAGCGCTGTTCAAGCAGAGCATAGTGTACACCATATTGTGAGATCCAATGTTTGGCTTGGTAAGGAACGCCAAGGCACTTTCAATCTGCCTCCAACTATCGCTTGCTCTCATTTTTTCCAACTGTTAGATGGTTCATAATTTGTTATTTTCAACCTTACCACTGTTTTCAATTCGTGACACCAATAGACAAGCAGCAATGCAAACTGTAAGGAGGATTCCCTTTCACTGCTGTCCGCTGAAAACGTGACGACCGTCAGTGTAAAATTGCCCAACCACCGACTGGACGTCACGTCACTTCACGTCACATCTCACCTCTTGAATCGTAGGGCGGAGAAGAAGTTACTGTACAAAGAAATACAACACCGTCATAGGCTGCTGGAGTGTGTGGCGGTTGCATTCCACGGTTCCACGGTCCACCTCGGTTTCGTCGTCGAGCAGTTGTCGTCGGGCTAAACATATCAGGATCTGTTTGCCACGTGGAGGAAGAGTAGCCTTTGTTCTTCCTCGAGGTTTGGGGAACGGGGCACCTCACTGGCGCACCGTCTGCTACCCAGTAGGCGGCTAGCAGGCTGTATTTCCAAAAGAAGTGTCCCTACGCGGTTCGCTTTCATCGTTGCTTGCAATTAGAAAGCGACTACTGACTTTTACTGCTCTGATTATTAGTGGGCATAAACGGGTGGAACATCCAGATAAGTGATAGGTCCGAAATCTATGAAGTGCACTGGAAGGCTTGCTAACCTTCGAGTTGTATCCCGTGTCATTCCACAGCCTTCTTTTCCACTCATGTGGAGCTTCATGACAAAACTATTTAAATTTCACAAATGAATCTCGGACTTTGGGTGACCAGGGACACACCCACTGCACCGCATCGGAAATCACGAATTTGGGCTGGCTGGCGAGGGAGCCCCTTCATTGATCTTGTTCGAACCTTCCTGTTTCGTTCCGTTCGGTTCCACCTGTCATTCCGTCCAGGAAAGATTGCAAATTATCGTCGGAAAACCAGCCTCCATTACGCTCCGCTCCCTGCTCCCTCCATCAGCAGTTCGGTCACCTGGCCCAGCCCAACCGTCTGTCTTGTAACCTACGCCTTTGACTGAACCATCTCTTGGGCCATCGTCTGGTTATCAGATCCCAATTTCATTTCGTTCCGAGTGTGTTCTGCTGCGCGATCCTCCAGTTTCTGCATTTTTGCCGCAGTTTATTAGAGCTGTTTTCAACAGCCAGTGAATGACATATCCACTAAATATATTTCCTATCACAGACCCAGAGCAGCAACTGTCAGTCTATCTGGCTGCACTTTCGGCGTCAGTGCTTCCTAGCGCTCCGGCGTAACCTGTGTCCCGTTTTTTAAACCAGGACGGGTCCCATTTCACCCACTTTCTATAGTCAAGTCTCCTGGCAAAGGGGCAGTGATTGGTTGACGGGAAAAAGTGGTCAAGATAGTTCAGCAAACAGCAGATCACTTTGACTAAAGCAGATCAGCGGAGACAGCCCAGATCTCAGCATCATTGGCGCGCAGTGCAGCGCCGCAGCGCGTTGACCGTGCCGTGGACCACACCGCGATCCCTGTTCCTGATCCTGCTCCTTCAAGAGCTCCCCTCGGGTTCGCTTTCGCCGTTCCGTCCACCACCCGCGGTCCCGCGGCGTCGCGACGTTACCCTCCGCCATGATTTCATCTCAAGCTCTCCGGATCCCCGGGGGGGCTGGCGCGTCCGGCGCGTCCGGCGCGGCTGGTGCGGCTGGGGCCTGGGGATTGACGGTCTCTGTGCCTGTGCCAGCGGACCGGTATAAAGGAGGAGTTACGCCTGTGGCATGCACAGTAGCGCATACGAATCCATCCAGCGCAAGGACAAGCGTTTCAGGTATGCGGGGAAGGCTTGTAAGGCGCCTAAAAAGCTGCGCCAGTGACGTGCACAGTATGTCGCAGGAATCCGTCGTGCGCGAGTGTAACCGCCCGTCGTGCGCGAGTGTAACCGCCCGTCGTGCGCGAGTGTAACCGCCTCAGGTATGTCTTTCTCGGAGAAGGCTGGCAGAACCGGGCTGTCTTCCTCCCCTCCCTTCCCTCCCTCCTCCGCTCTCTGTCTGCCCGCCTGTCGCTTCTCTCCGCCCTTCCTTCACTCCTCCTTCCCCTCCCCAATCCTCCCTCGTCTCCCCTCCTCCGTGTTTCTTCCCCCCTGTCGTCCTTTCTTCTAGTTCTGCCCCTCGCACTGCTCTGCGAAGCATCGAATCAACTATTTTACCCTCTTCGCACTCCTCCCGCGCTCATACTCTGCCCTCTTCCCCTTATACCCCCGCCCCGCCCTTCGCCCTTTTTCCCCTTCCCCCCGGTTCCCCCTTCTCTCCCGCTCTCTCCATTCCCCCATCCGCGACCCCATCCCTTTCCCGTTTCTGGACAGCATCGGTTCACTTGAACCAAGGAATCCGCGTTAGAAGCTGTGTAACCACGACCGCGCATGTCACCAGCAGAAGCGGAACCATCAGCAGCTCCTCTTCCCCCACCTTCGGAACTCGCCCTTTCTCGTTGGAGACGCGGTTTCGAGTCCCGGCGACGCCATGCGCGCCCCTGGTGGGGAGGAGGGCTGCGCGGAACGGGGCTGTGCGGAACGGGAGCGCGCGGAACAGCCTGGCGGAAGGGCAGGGGATGGGGGAGGTTGTAAAGAGCGGAGTTACCCGTGCGCAGGAGGGGTTGGATGCGTTCGTGCGGTTTACCCGCCCGCACACCATGATTGGCACGGTGAGTCCGTGGGTTGAATGACTTGACTGACGTGACTGACGTCACTGACGTGACTGACGTGACTGACGTGACTGACGTGACTGACGTAACTGACTTGACTGACTTGACTGACGTGACTGACGTAACTGACTTGACTGACTTGACTGGCTTGACTGAGTTGAATGGAAACGTAAATCGCTGTGGCTTAAGTTGTTGACTGAGCCTGTGTTGTTTTGTCACTTGACTGAGCAAACGGTTTACTCACGCACGAGCAACAGATTTAAACAAGAAGGATGGGCAAGTGATGAGCGGGAGCAAGAGATTGAAGCAAGAAGTATAATCAAGTAATAGGCGGGAGCAAGACGTATGGAACGAGTCACAAAAAGAACTGAAAGTTATCCGTAGGAGCTATTTCTGGGTCACCCATACTCCCTACCTACCTCGTTCTTGAGCCGCAGCTGCTGTGATTGAGGCGCCACAGGAATCCAACCTTCCCCTCTCTCTTCCTGTTCGTTCCATTTCCCCGCTCTCCTCTCCCGCTCCTCTCCCGCTCCTCTCCCGCTCCTCTCCCCTGCTGCTCTCCCCTGCCCCTCTCTCCCCTGCTCTCTCTCCCCTGCTCTCTCTCCCGCTGACCACTCACCGCATGGCAGACCATCAGCATTGTGTCCGTGTCTCTGCTTGCGGCTGCCTCTGTCGCCGATCTCAACACACGCTTCATCGTCGGCCTTTTACAGGCAAATTTGCTTGATCAAGTCTTCTCAAACAGCGACACACACACACGTTCCCTTATAGCCCGCATAGTCGTCTTTAGGGGCTTTCCTTGGCGTGGCATTATACAGGCATACCCTTCAGTTTGTGCTCTGTGTGTGGTCCCTCCCTGCACGCGCACTATACCCCTTGCGCTGTCTCTTCCAGCGCGGAATATGTGCTCCCTTCTGAGTCACTCGCGCTGTGCTTGCACACATTCCGTAACATTGGTCTGGTGTTTCCACGTCATTAGGCCCTGTGGACACGTGTAATGGGACACGCCTATGAGGCTCATGCCTGGTTCCGTTTTGCCACTCTCTTGCTCTCACTGCCTTGCTCACCCACTCCCATCCCATCTAACCCACCCCCTGATTTGTATTGGAGAAAGAAGAGAATGAGAAGGAAAGAAACCTCTCACTGCCTGCTGCTGCTGCTGCTGCTGCTGTCCATCCCGTCTGTGCACCCCTGCTGCTCTCCCCCCATATTCTTGCTGCGTCACGTGAATCCGCTGCCTCTGTGTCACCCTCTCCTTCTCCTCGTTTCCTGCCTGATCTGGGCCGGGCCTGATCCTTCCAACCTCTCCAGGCGGTGGTGCCAGCGCTTCTGGCAAACGTGTACATCGTGGGACTCAACCAGCTGTTTGACATTGACATCGACAAGGTGAGTGTGTAAATGTGTAAGTGTGCAAGTGCCTGTGTGTGTGCGGCCCTGACTGCATGTGCACAAACGTGTACATCGTGGGGCTCAACCAGCTGTTTTGACATTGACAAGGTGAGTGTGTGAGTGTGTGAGTGTGTGAGTGTGTGGGTGTGTGGGTGGGTAAGTGTGCAGTGCTAAACCGTAAGTGCCTGCATGTGTGCGTGCGTGCATGCATGTGCACAAACGTGTACATCGTGGGGCTCAACCAGCTGTTTTGACATCGACTTTGACTAGGTGAGTGTGGGTGTGTGGGTGTAAGTGCTAAAGTGTGTCCGTTCCTGCATGTCTGTGTGTGTGAGACGCCTGATTCTCAACCAGCTGTTTGACATCTGCATCTACAAAGTGAGTGTATGCGTGCCTTGCTCACCTCATATCACATTCTGCTTCTTCCTCTCTTCTCCCCCCCATCTCCTCCTCTCCCCCATTACCCCCCCCCACAGGTGAATAAGCCATACCTCCCTCTCGCCAGTGGGGATTTCTCTGTGCGGACAGGCGTCACCATTGTCACTGTCTGCGCTGTTCTCGTAAGTTCATGCGTGGGAATGCCGGATTTTGAGAGGGGGAGAGGGAGAGAGAGCGGGAGAGAGGGAGAGAGAGCGAAGGGGTTATTCTTAGTAAGCATCGTCATTGTCTGTGTGCACAGCCGTTGAACTTGAGCAATAAATCCCTGAACAAGTCGGTTTTGGATTCGCTTCAGAAAATGCTACCACTGTTTGTGCTGCTGCCTTGCAAGTTGCACGTTCCCATCGCGCCTACATAAGGTCTAGGGAGGAAAGTTGCAGAGAGATGTCTTGGGAACTACTCCTTGCTGTCTGTGCGTCTCTCTGAGTACCAGTTTTGGAATATCTCTCTACTAATCATCCAAAACTACCCCATCTTCGTCCCCCCTGCCCCAATTAGAATCGCAAAGTTTCTCAAAAAGTGGTCTAATCACAGTCCTAATCAGCATTCCTCCTCCACCCTTCATCATCCCTTCATATCCCTTCTGTTTCCACGCTTCTCACACTCATTACCATCCACCTTAGGCATGTGGGCCTCACACACTCCTCCCCTCCCCTCTCCCTTGCCGTCTCCCCCTTCCTCTCCAGAGTCTGGCTCTGGGCATTCTCTCGGGCTCCATGCCTCTGCTGGCAACGAGGTGACTTTTGTGTAATTTTTTAGGCGCCTCAAAAATCACTCAAGAATCCTCTCCTCCCTTCTCCCTCGCCCTCTCGCCCTCTCGCCCCTTCCTCTCCAGAGTCTGGCTCTGGGCATTCTCTCGGGCTCCATGCCACTGCTGGCAACGCTTGTCATCAGCATGCTGCTCGGAACAGCCTATTCCATTGACGTAGGTCCCTCACTCACCTCCCCTGAATGTGAATCTCTTGTGAGAGTTCTGAAAAGCACTGCTGGCAACGCTCGGCATCAGCATGCTACTGGGAACAGCCTACTCCATTGACTTATGCTGCTTACTCACTCAAGCTACAATGAAGCTGCTTCTTCCAAAAAAAAACTAAAAATTCCTTACCTCTTTTCAGCCACCTGCTTCCCCACCCCGCCCCCCCTCCTCCCCCGACCTACCCATCCCACTCCCCCTCCTTGCACCTACCCACCCCGCTGCCTTCCTTTTCCTTCTGTTTGGCTTCCTCTGCCTCTTCCGTTATCCCCGCTTTCTCTATGGCCTCTTCACTTCACATCTCCCCGTTCTGTTGCCCCTCCTCCCCCATTCCCTCTGCTCCCCCGCTCCTCCCCCCTTCCCCCCTTCCCCCCTGCACCTCTCCCCCCACGCCTTCAGGTGCCCTTTCTCCGTTGAAAGCGCTTCCCTGTGACGGCAGCATCATGCATTCTTGTTGAAGACGTCTAAAATTTCCTCGGCTTCACTCTGCTTCTTCCCTTTTCCCTCTATTCCTCCGCTCCTCTTCTCTGCACCTTCCTCCTCACTCTCTCAGGTGCCCTTTCTCCGTTGGAAGCGCTTTCCCGTGATGGCAGCGTCATGCATCCTGGCAGTGCGTGCAGTCATCGTTCAGCTCGGCTTCTACTCACACATGCAGGTGCGCTGGTGTGCTGTGCGGGTCCAGTTTTTGCCCACTGAGTCATGCATTAGAGTCATGCATCCTGGCAGTGCGTGCAGTCATCGTGCAGCTCGGCTTCTACTCACACATGCAGGTGCGCTGGTGTGCTGTGCGGGTCCGGTTTGTGCGTGGTGATGCACTTTGGTCTGTTTCTTTCACCGAGTCATGCACCCTGGATGGCAGTCCGTGCTAGTCTAGTTTCTTTCATCGTTCTGCTAGGCTTGTACTCGCACATGCTGGTGCGCTGGCTAGTCTGGGTCCCATCCGACTCCTCATTTCTGTCTTGGGCTGCTGGCAAGGGGGCTGATCCCTCCTCACTCTCTCACTCCCTTGCCGTCTTTAGCAGCTCTTTCGCTGTCTCTGGTATTCTGTTGCCCTGTTCACCCACATAGTGGGTGTGTTGTGATACCCCCCCCCACCCACTCATTCTCCTCATACAACCCCCCTCCTCTCCCTCACTCTCCCCCACTCTGATGCAGATGGCAGTGATGCAGCAGCCCCTGCAGCTCTCCTCGCCGCTCATCTTCGCCACAGCCTTCATGTGCACCTTCTCCATTGTTATCGCGCTCTTCAAGGTACGCTTCACTTTATAGTAATGCCGCAGTGTTGCTGTGCTGCCGTGCTGCCAGCGCTTGGTATGTCCTGAGTGCCCTCCTCCGCTCATCTTCGCCACAGCCTTCATGTGCACCTTCTCCATTGTTATCGCTCTCTTCAAGGTACGCTTCTCTTCATCAATCGTGTTGCCACTTTGGGGTGCTGCCAGTCTGCCATACCCCCATGCCGCCATGCTCCCATGCTTTCATCCTGCCGTGCTCCCCATCCTCCCCATCCCCCCCTCTCTCTCCCTATCTCTCCATCCACAGGACGTGCCTGATGTGGAGGGGGACAGGGTCCTTGGCATCCATATTGGTGCGACTTTTGAGATGCCAATATTAGGCACCAAAAGTCTTTTGACTCGACTCAAAAGTCGCACCAATACAGGGTCCTTGGCTTCCGCTCTTTTTTTGAGGCACCTCAAAAGTACACCCTCTCCTGCCCCCTTTTCTCTCGTCTCATCGCATCTCCCCATCTCCTGATCGTTTCCACAGGACGTGCCTGATGTGGAGGGGGACAGGGTCTTTGGCATCCGCTCTCTCAGCGTCAGGGTCGGCCAGAAGAAGGTAAGTTGGCTCCTGAGGGCGTTTCCTAAATTTCTTCTCCTTGTGAGGCGACTTTGAGACCGTATCAGGGGAACCTTTGTTTTTTAGGGACCAGGTTGGACTAGAAACTCCGTTCCTAGTTGACTAAAAAGCCGAGTTGGACTAGGAACTCCATTTCTAAGACATCCCCCAAATCCCCATCGTCGCCCGTTCCGTCCATGGCAGGTGTACTGGTTCTGTGTGTCCATCCTGCTCGCATCATATGCTGCCGCCACCATCATGGGCCTCACCTCATCCATGCTCTGGTCCAAGATCCTCTCTGTACGTTACCTACTCCCCCCCTCCTCCTCTTCTTTCCTCCCGACTCTATGCCTTTCCTCGCATTCATCCCCTCGCCCTCTTACATCAACCATGCTCTGGTGCAAGATCCTCTCCGTATGCCATTCTCTTTCCCTCAACTTCCATCCCTCCAACTGCATGCTTTCCCTCGCCTCTCCCTCTTGCTCTTACCTGTTGCATGCTCTGGTCTAAGATCCTCTCTGTATGATACATTCTCTCACTCTTCAATTCCCCTGCTCTTGTGTTGTTGTAGGTACATATTTCTGTTTCCAGTTCTATTTTTTGTGTGTTGTTTCTTTTTGGAGGATGCTTGTCTACAAATGGTTGAACAGATTTGTGGCGCCTTCTCACCTTGCGCTCTCCTCTCACCTTGCGCTCTCCTCTCACCTTGCGCTCTCCTCTCACCTTGCGCTCTCCTCTCACCTTGCGCTCTCCTCTCACCTTGCGCTCTCCTCTCACCTTGCGCTCTCCTCTCACCTTGCGCTCTCCTCTCACCTTGCGCTCTCCCCCTCCCTGTGTGCCGACAGGTGGTGACCCATGTGGGTGCAGCCACAGCTCTGTGGCGCGTGGCATCATCAGCAGACCTGTCAAGCCAGCAGGACATCACGGATGTGTACATGTTCATATGGAAGGTGGGATGGCTGCATGGCTGTTTGGCTGCGTTGAATTATGGATGTGTGATTGCATGCATGTCAAGGGTTATATGGGGCTGTCCAGCCAGCAGGACATCACGGATGTGTACATGTTCACATGGACAGTGCGGTGGTGGCATGGCTGTATGGTTGCATGCATGCATGCATGGATGCATGGATGTGTGGGTGCATGGGTGTATGAATGAATGACTCCGCATTTATCCCCCTCTCGTCTTCCTCTTCTCCAATTTTAAACTCGCACTCTCTCCACCTTCTCCATTTCCTTATCTCCTTTCCTCAATGACGCCTGTTGCTCAACCGCTACCACCATCCTTCCTCTATCTCCTCTCCACCAAACCCTTCTCAACTACCACTTGCTCCCCTCTCTCACTCCCGAACATCTGGCCTTCCTCTGCTCCCACTCTCTACTCATACTCTCTACTCATACTCTCTACTCCCACTCTCTACTCCTACTCTCTACTCCCACTCTCTACTCCTACTCTCTACTCCTACTCTCTACTCCTACTCTCTACTCCTACTCTCTACTCCCACTCTCTACTCCTACTCTCTACTCCTACTCTCTACTCCTACTCTCTACTCCTACTCTCTACTCCTACTCTCTACTCCTACTCTCTACTCCTACTCTCTACTCCCACTCTTGACTCCCATTCTCTTGAAACTCATTCACTCCCCCTCTCCTTCCCCCCACAACCCCCCTCAACACAGCTATTCTACCTCGAGTATCTCTTCATCCCTTTCCTGAGATGAAGAACGCTCTCCTTCCCTCCACAATGCCCCCCACAATGCCCCCCACAATGCCCCCCACAATGCCCCCCACAACGCTCTTCATATAACTCAATTATCCCTCCTCTCTTTTCCCCCCACAATGCCCCTCCACACAGCTATTCTACCTCGAGTACCTCTTCGTCCCCTTCTTGAGATAAAGAACCCACTCGGCACTCTGCTAACAAAGAGAGGGCCTTGTCAGCGAGAGAGCCTCTCCTTGCATCGGCAGACAGTGCATCAGTGGCATCATCACCGCTGCTACTATCCCACTCTCCTACACACATCTCTTCCTGCTATTGTATTGTGGACTTCACCAAACTTCACCAGATTCCAGTCACTTGTTGATCCTCTTGTTCTGGGTTTCTTGGCTGGGAGGAGCCATGAGGCTGCTGCAATCATGAACGCTGTTGTGCAGAGATTTTATTAGATGTGCTGCTGCTTGTAGGCTGTGGTTGCTGCTGTATGCAGCCTCATACCTCCCCTCATCCATGCTCTTGCTTTGCTGGACCGCAACTAGTTAAATAGTTTGATTCAATATGTGTGCTTTGCACATTAATGTTGATCCAACCTGTGAGTGATGTGCTTCCTTGCATTCACACCGTAATTGTTTGTTTCTTTTTCCATAACCCTATCCACAAGTTAATTACTCTGTCAAACTTCATGTTTTCAAACACTCAGTGCATACGCCTCAACAATCCTGCAGTCACTAGCATATTTACCACCACAACATCATCTTTTTGTTGACAGCTTTCCACAACCTCCTCCACAGTTGCAGCTCTTCTCGTTGTCTTCCTTTACTCCCAGTCTCCTCGGTTGCTACCTTCATGATTCATCCCTTGCTGCCGCAGTCACACCCACTTGCTTAGGCTTCATACTGAGACTTCACTTTCCTCAATGCCGCCGTGTTGGTCCGTTGACCCATCATCACCCCACCCTGCTCGTTCTCCAGAGCCAGCATCTTGACTCCCTGAGTCTCTGACCTATGTTAATTGCGCTCATTGCTCTCGCTCTGCGAACAGCCTCAGACTTCTCTCTCCAGGACCAGCACTACTGACTCCCTCATCTCTTTCACTCGCCATCGCCGCGTGCTGAGCCCTGCACCAGGTGTATCCTGTTTGGCTCTGCGTAGATACACTTCATGGCCTGCCTGCACCCTTGAGTCCTTCCCTGTCCCCCCTCCCCTACTCAACCGCTGCACACACCTCTCGGCATCCCGCAGCTGTGCTGTATCCACATTATCCTGCGCTCCTGAAAGAGTCCCCTTGAGGTACTTGGCTCGCAGTCCTGCTAATGCCTCCCAGTTCTCCGCGCTCCCTGCCGTCACAGTGTCTGTCAGAACTGGCGGGGACCCCTCTGGTAACACGGGTTCCCGGCCGTACAGCAGGCTGTAGGGCGATTGGTCCTTCAGCGCTACTTGCTTGCCGAACCTATACCCCGCAGCCACCCAGTGTAAGTCCTCGTCCCAATCACACGTCCGCTGCTTGGCATACACCCGGAGGCCCCGCGTTAAGCTTTGCACCATCCTCTCCGTCAGCCCATCACTCTGCGGGAGATACCTCGAGGTGGTTCTCCTGCAGGATATTTCGACTTGGTCCAGCAACTTCTTCAATTCCCCTTGGAACTCGCTCCCTTGATTTGTGAGTACCTCCGCACAGGGCCCGAACTGGCACAGCACCTGTTCTTGGAACGCCTCTGCTATGAGTTTAGAGCTCTTGCTGGGCAGTGCACGCACCTCCAGCCACTTGCTGACGTGTTCCATCATGACCACTATGTACCGATTTCCCCTCCGAGTCAACGGCAATTCCCTCGCCAGGTCTACGGACCATCTGAACCCGACTCGGAGCTCCTTGATGGGTAGAAATTGTGATTCCTGCTTGGCTTGCACCAGACTTGTCGCACTTCCCCCGACTCGGAGCACCTTGAGGGGTAGAAATTGCAATTCCTGCTTGGCTTGCACCAGAGTTGCCGTAGTTCCGTGGCACGACTTGCTCCACCGCCCACTCTCCGTCTCCGGACGCGGATCGTTCGAGCGAGGCGGTCCCATGATAAGCCCATCACGCGCTCTCTCGACATCCTTCCGCAGATCTGCCGCCAGACGGCGCAATTCCACCGCGTCTAAGCAGTAATTCCCGTTCTCGTACTCCACCTCCGGACGCGGATCTGGCGGCGATAGGCGCTTCTGAGACGTCTCAAGAATCAGATCTGGCGATCGGCGCTGTCCCATCACTCCGCGGCGCGGCTCGTCGCCGTCGCGTCTGTCTAGATCCAGCGAGCGTTGAGATCCCGTGGGTCCGTTTCGGTCGCCGCCACCACCGTCTTCCCCCTGCCGCCGCGCAGCCCGGACAGGCTGCTGCCGTCCACAGAGGTCCTGCCGACCAGATCGGGCTCCTCGCAGATCCCAAGGCGAGTTATTCGTCCTGCTCGTTCCTCGATCGAATCTTCTGCTGTCATACCCAGCGCTACGATCGCCTGCTGCTTTCGGCCCGGCCAGCGGCTGGATCCGATCATCCGCACACAAGATTTCCCTCGATCCGCCGCGCCATGGCAGCTCCTCCTCGCCGCGGCGACGGCCAAAACTCTGACTCAAGCGCAACCGGTGTTCGTCCATTCTTCCCTTTCTACCGTACCTTATGAACGAGTATTCGCACTCTACCAGAACGCCTTGGCTGCCCTTGGGGCCACTAGTCACCAAGCACAAAGGCCGAGGTAAAAATATTCCACCATCAAGCAAACAAGAGAGAATGGCAGGGACAGATTCCATCCACGCTGCTCTCTCAACTTTGAGGTCCCTGCCCCGAGGCGCACATTTTCCAATGTGCGACCCCTGGTTTTGTATTCTCAGTGCTGATTGGTTACCGCAGTTCCCTCCCTCGAACGGACTTCTGAGTCCTGAGTTCTCCCCAACGAACTCCTCACCAACTTCGCGTCAACATCCCTGCTATCTACCGTACGCATTACTCGTGCCTCGTACACTACCTACACCATAAACAATTCTCCCGTATTTGGTGACAACCGTTCTCTTACAGAGCTGATTTCAGCAATACTATTATTATGTGTCATTTGTAGCGGTGTCCTAGAAATGTGGTGGCATAAATGGCCTTCTCAGATTTCTGATTGCACCGAGCGCTTTAAACAGTGGAATTCTACTGAGTGATATGCTGACCATTAATTCACAAGGTAGAAGCCCCAATTAATTGTCCCATGAGGAACCAAAGTAACTTTCGTGCACGTTCGCACGCACCACCACAGATGAATGGACGGACCCGCAGCCACAGCGCTCCACATCACAAAGCAAATCGAATAAACCATGATGACTGGAGGGATTTGGATTGAAACCTCTCAAAATTGGGAATCTCACTTGAGCCTTTAGCTGTGTGTTACGGTAAGTGGGCGAGAATCTTCTCAAGAAGCAATTAACCTTAACAAGGTGACATGTCAGTGGGAGGGTGATGGACGGTGCAACGACGGCCCAGCACTGTCTTGGTCCTGAGACTGCTCCTTGTGGGGGACAGTGTCAGCAGAACCGTCAGCAGAAGTAGCAGCAGGAGAAGGCGGTGCGGTGGGATTTAACTGCCCTTGGACCCAGGCTTGCGGGTTAAGGGGGCAGGTGGGATGCAGAGGGGATGGCGCCCTGCCGTCTGCTGGGTCTGGTCGGGGAAAGGGGAGAAGGAGAGGGGAGGGGATGGAGAGGGGAGGGTCGGGAAGGGGAGGGGAATGGGAGTGGGAGTGGAGAGTGGGGTGTGGGGATGCAGAGTGTACCAGATACGGATGGGAAGTGCTACTTCTGAGAACTCTCAACAGCGCTAGTGAGATCACCCGAACGTCAAAAGTGATAGTGAGGCACTTTAGAGTAAAAAAAAAAAAAAAAAGAGAGAGAAATGGTGCTGTGCTTGTGTGGTTATTGGTTATGGAGGGGAAGTGGTGCTATGCATGGTCACTTGTAGAGGTTCTCAGCATGCGACATGTTCTGAGACGTCGCAAAAGAGGCGAGTGCATGTGGTGTGGCGCTGACCTAAGTGGAAGAAAGAGAGCTTCGGTGATGGAGGGGAAGTGTGTGTGACATGTGAAGACTCCAACCGTTGCACCGTACGAAGATTGCATGTTTTGAGACGTCTCAAAAGAGGAGGTGATTGCAGTGCATGTGGCGCTGACCTATGTGGAAGAAAGAAAGCTTTGGTGATGGAGGGGAAGTGGCGCTGTGGTCAAGTGCTGGTTAAGTGCTGGTGAGTGCGCGAGGGGATTTTTGTGCATCTGGTATGCACGCACGCACACACCTATGTGGAAGAGGGCTTCTGTGATGGAGGGGAAGTGGTGCTGCAGATGGTCCCGTGCAGCCAGTGCTATGTCGTGCGCTGCTCTCACTGTGAGCGATGGGTCCACCTGCAAGGAAGGGGCGGGAGAAGAATGGAGGGCAGGAGAGTGATGGGGGAAGAGTGAGGGAAAAGTGAGGGAGTAGAGTGAGGGGGAAGAGTGAGAGAAGAGTGCGGGGGGAGTGGAGGAAAGAGAACGGAATGGAGAGCTTTTGCATTAATTTGAAAGTCGACTCTGCTATGTGCGCCCCTTTTCCCCATCCCCCACCTCTACGTGCGCCCCTTTTCCCCATCCCCCACCTCCTCGTGCGCCCCTTTCCCCTCCCCAACACCTCTATGTGCGCATCCACATGCAGCCATGGCCCCATCCGCCTGCTCCTTTCCTCCCTTTCCCAATCTCCCTTCCCCAATCCCCCCTTCCCAAATTCCCCATTAAATCCCGCTTCCCCCCCCCTCTCCGTCCCCCTCCCCCCCACCTCTATGTGCGCGTCCACATGCAGCCATGGCCCCATGCGCCTGCCCCTCAGGTTGTGACAGCCCTGGGGGGGAAGGTGGAGGTGTGGGGGAATGGCAAAAGGGGAAGGGGAGTAGGGAAGTAGGGGAGGAGAAAAGGCGGGGTAGAGTGGGACAGGTGCGAGATGAATTTGATGGAACAGGGAGGAAGTCCGAAACGTGTAAAAACGAGCTAAACTCTCATGCGGCTTTGTGAAGAAAAAAGAGGTAAACGGAGGTGGGGGTGGGGGTAGGGGTGGGGGTGGGGTTGGGGGGAGGTTAGTTAGAAGGTGGGGAGCGATATGCAGAAAAACGTGGAACATACTGGTTCTTTTTTCAGGCGTCTAAAAACGTGGATAAGGAAAATAAGACAAGAAAAAGAACAGTTCAGCACAGCACAGCACAGCACAGCACAGCACAGCACAGCACAACTCAGTTCCAAGAAGTGTAGACGCACCAGCACTCCAGGAGACGCAATGATCTGTGCTCTGATGGGCTCAAGAACCTTCTCAGAAACCCCCACATCCACAAGGTCTTGAATGCTGATTGTTGCATGATGACATGATGACAGGAGGAACGGGAAGGGAAGCAAAAGGGGGGGGAAGGAAACAGGTGAATGGCAGAGGATTGGTTGTTAAACAATGCTGCCGCCTGCGCTCTGGTGATCAGCCAACCCTCAACATGAAGAGCCAGGATTTATAAGTCAGTGCAGCCCGTCCCTGTCCCGTCCCTGTCCCTGTCCCTGTCCTTGTCCTTGTCCTTGTCCTTGTCCTTGTCCTTGTCCTTGTCCTTGTCCTTGTCCTTGTCGTTGTCGTTGTCGTTGTCGTTGTCGTTGTCGTTGTCGTTGTCGTTGTGGTTGTGGTTGTCGTTGTGGTTGTTGTTGTTGTTGTTGTTGTTGAACTCATCAGCATTCAAGAGTCGTTGCTTGAGACGTCTAAGGGAAAACTATTCTCTGCTCTCTCCCTCCTCTCCACCTCTGGTATGCAATGCTGCCGCCTGCTTTGGTGATGAGCCCAGCCATGAAAAGAGCTCGGTTCTCTTTAGCTGCCTCAAAAATCGTTTCCTGTGGCCCCTAAAACAATCCCCCCCTCTCTTCCCCTTCCCACTCCCCCCACCTTTGGTATGCAATGCTGCTGCCTGCTTCAGTGATGAGAGCAGCCACAAAAAGAGCTGCGAGGGGGTCGAGAACAATGAGCAGGTGATGCAGTAGCAACAACGCCTGTCCCTCTCTCTACCTTTGTCTCTCTGCCTCCCACCTCTGGTACGCAATGCTGCCGCCTGCTTTGGTGATGAGTGCAGCCACAAAAAGAGCTGCGAGGGGGTCGAGAATCGGCACGCCAGCCATTGCTCCTCCTGCCATGTGTACAATGAAGGGGGGACACGGGTGAGGGAGGATATGGGTGAGAAGGGTCATGGATTTTGTTCCAAACACCAAAGACTCACCCCCCCTCACTCCCACTTTCTATCTCCCACTCGCCCACTCACCAACTCTCACCCACACACTGACTCACCCACCCACTCACCCACTCACCCACCCACTCACCCACTCACCCACCCACTCACCCACTCACCCACCCACTCACCCACTCACCCACCCACTCACTCACTCACCCACCCACTCACCCACTCACCCACCCACTCACCCACTCACCCACCCACTCACCCACTCACCCACCCACTCACCCACTCACCCACCCACTCACTCACTCACCCACCCACTCACCCACTCACCCACCCACTCACCCACTCACCCACCCACTCACCCACTCACCCACCCACTCACTCACTCACCCACCCACTCACCCACTCACCCACCCACTCACTCACTCACCCACCCACCCACCCACTCACCCACCCACTCACTCACTCACCCACCCACTCACCCACTCACCCACCCACTCACTCACCCACCCACTCACCCACATTCCCTCCAGCACTCCCTCCCCTCCACCCACTGACGCCCAGTAGATCAGCAAGCGAGGCCACACACTCTCTCTCCCCTTCACTCACTCACCCACTCACCCCACTCCCTCCCCACCACTCCCTCCCCACCACCCCCTCCCCTCCATCCACTGACGCCCAGTAGATCAGCAAGCGAGGCCACGCACTCTCACTCCCCTTCACTCACTCACCCACGCCCAGCAGCGCAGCAAAGGAAGAGACGGAGTCGCTGCGGTGGTGCCATGCATTGGCGCGCATGAGATGGTTGTCGTAGCGATCCGCCACCCACTTGGTGGCCCAGTACAGGCTGGGATAGGCCCAAGGAAGAAGGGGTGGGAGATTGGGGGTGGGGGTGTGAAGGAGCTGAAGTCGCGCGCATGAGATGGTTGTCGTAGCGATCCGCCACCCACTTGGTCGCCCAGTACAGGCTGAAATAGGCCCAAGCGCGGGGAAATGGGGGTGGAACGGTGGAGAGGGAAGCAGGGAGGTAGGGGGAGTGATGGAACGGAAAGGAGTTGGGTGCATCAGGTGGTTGTCGTGATGATCTGCCACCCACTTGGTGGGCCAATACGGGCTGGCATGAGAGGGGAAGTGGTGAGGGGAAAGTGGGGAGGTAAAGGGCTGGCACGCATGGCGATCTGCCACCCACTTGGTCGCCCAGTACAGGCCGGCATGAGAGGGGGGATGGTGGGGTGGGAAAGAAAAAAAAAAAACAGGTGGATTGGAAAAGAAAAATCAGCTGGCTGGGTGCATCAGGTGGTTATTGTATGGTGTATGTATTACAGCTGATACATACAGGATTGGACCCAGTTATTGCACTCCCCCACCCACTTGGTAGCCCGATAACAGCCTGCCGTTCTGAATCACAGAGCAAGGGCACACACAGACTGACCTCTCCTTGAGCCCTATGGATGCCACTGCTGCTGCTGCTGCTGGCACCAACGGCATGTACTCTTTGTTTTGAGACGTCTCAAACAGAGAACCCCACACAGACTGACCTCTCTTTGAGCCCTATGGATGCCACTGCTGCTGCTGCTGCTGCTGCTGCTGCTGCTGGCACCAACGGCATGTACTCTTTGTTTTGAGACGTCTCAAACAGAGAACCCCACACAGACTGACCTCTCTTTGAGCCCTATGGATGCCACTGCTGCCGCAAGAGCCAACGGCATGTACTCTTGCCCTCCTGCCACATGCCCCAGAATTCCATGCGCATGCCCATGCCCCATTGCCCCTGCTCCTCCCCCTCCTCCTACTCCTCCTGCGTCTCCTCCTCCTCCTCCTGCTGCTCCTGCCAAGCCTGCCGCATCGCCAGCAGCAGCTGCTGTACCGGCAGCACCCCCAACAGTAGCAGCGTCAGATGTGAGCAGATGATGCAGGTCGAGGGAGACGGGGAGGAAGTCCTGCAGCAGGTGCAGCGCGTGCCATGCCATGCCGCCTCCCGTGCCGATCAGGAGAAGTGACACGCCTAGCGCCCCCACTGTCTCAAACTTGCCGTGGCCTGCAGTGGAGAAGAGACGGAGGGGAGAGGAGAGGAGGGAGGAAGAGGGTTGTCAAAAATTGGAAGAGGAGCCGGGATGAAATGGGGGAGAGGAGGGGGAAGGAAAGGCAAGTGAATGCGCGAATGAACAGGGAAGGGAATGAACAGGGAAGGGAATGAACGAGAAAAGGAAGAGAAGAGAAGTGGAAGGAGGAGAGGACGGAAGGGACGAGATCGGGGCGTACTTGTGAGCGTGCATTGTGCGACCATAGGGGGGTGGCTTAAGAGGGAAGAGGGGGAGGGATGAGAGGGAAGGGGAGGAAAGGGGAAGGGAGAAGAGGCACCTTCAGTATCGTCTCACCATAGGGGTGGTTGGCATCGCGGGGAACAGAGGCTGCCTGCACGGACCAGAGGGTTGCCCAGCTGAGCACCTGATGGTGCCATGGCAGGGATGGGTAGGGATGGGTAGGGATGGGTAGGGATGGATGCTACACACCCATGTCATGCATCCATGGATCAAATCCGTGTCATATACCAATACCATGCCCCCCACACCATGGCCCCCATACCATGCCCCCATACCATGAACCCCATACCATGCCCCCCATACCACGCATGCCCCCATGCACCATGCCAATCTGACCCTTACCACATCAGACACGGAGTGAGCAGCATCAGCAATGATTGCAGCGTTACCAGACATCCACCCAGCCACGCCCTTGATCCCGTGCAGCATATCATCCACCCACACTTACCATCCACCCATGCTCTGCCCCCATGCCATTCTCGCCCTTACCACATCAGACACGGAGTGGGCGGCATCAGCAATGATTGCAGCGCTACCAGACAGCCATCCAGCCAAGCCCTTGATACCGGTTTTGAGTTGACTCAAAAGCAGCTCGCCCTTACCACGTCGGACACGGAGTGGGCGGCATCAGCAATGATTGCAGCGCTACCAGACAGCCATCCCGCCACGCCCTTGATCCCCGTTAGCCCCACGTCCGCCCAGAACCCCACGCGAGTAATTGCCTCCGCCTCCTTGCGCCCTCCCCCTCCCCCTCCGCCTCCCCCTCCTGCTTCTCCGGTTTTACCCTCTTCCCCCGCGTTTCTCCCACCGTGCACATGCCCATGCCCATGCCCATGCCCATGCCCGTGCCCGTGCCCATGCCCATGCCCGTGCCCGTGCCCGAAGCCCATGTGTGTGCGGCAGCGTCCGGGAAGAATCCAGAAACCAGGCGGAGGGGAGGTAGCGTGAGAGGCGGGAATGGAGCGTGACTCAAGGGAGGAAAGAGAAGGAAAGGAAGCAAGGAAAGCGTATGAGGCGAATGAGTGAAGGATGGGGGCTGTGTGGCCTTGTGAGGAAATCACAGAGGTAGAGGGGACTAGTGAGGGGGCTAGTGTGGGAATGATGGGGATTGTGGGGCTGGAGGAAAGCCGCTCTGTATGTATGTGAGGGAGGGGAGGAGGGTGTGTAGAATTTGCGAGAGTGTGAAGGCCATGGCACTGGAATAGACGATTGCTGCCGCTGCCGCTGCCGCTGCCGCTGCCGCTGCCGCTGCCGCTGCCGCCGCTGCCGCCGCTGCTGCTGCTGCTGCCGCCTCTTCTGCTTCTGCTGCCACCCACCCGTCGGCGTAGAAGCGATGAGAGAACCTCCCGGCCCCGGCCCATCACGACACTTGTACTCGAAATAAGACTTCAGATTCTCAGTGCTGTGACTCGCCCCCCTAGCCCCGCCCCCCACCCGTGATTCTTTCGGATTCACAGCCTTCCGAGGGCTGGCGCGCCGAAAGGGGCGGGGAGCGGGCCTGCGGCTTTGCGGCCCAGGGCCGGAGCGCGCTTAGGGAAGAACGCGTGCAACTGCGTGACGGTCTGTCTGTATGCCTCAACGGACAGATGCAACTGCCTGCCGCGCTCGGCCTCGCGGTACAAGAGATGCGATCCCGCGACGAGACCGAGGCTCGGGGGACTGGTTGGGATCGGGCGACGGAATCGTGCGACGAAATTCGGCGACGGAATTGGGCGACGCGATCGGTAGAGGCGATCGGAAGACGCAATTCGGCGACGGGGCTTCTAAAATAAGGATTCCTACTGGTGGAGGGGAGGAAAGAAGAGACGGCGCATGCGAGCGTGACGGTGACTAGTTGCGACTGACTGACTGACTGACTGACTGACTGAGACAACTAGGAATGCGGCTGGTGGAGGTTGTAATGTGCCATGCCGTTGTCGGTTCATGCATGTAAGAGAGAAATGTGCGCCCCAACATTTCCCCGACATTAGACAAAAGCTCGATCCTGTGCAAAAGTGACGAACTGAAGAATACATGCTAAGTAGGTCGAAGTTTCATTTCGAAGCAAAATGATGTTAACAAATTTGACTACTTGTCTTCAATCCAGATAGTACCCTATTGATCTCCATTCCCCTCTTGCGCCCTTGCAATCTCCCTATATCTCCCTCCCATCGCTTCCAAAACCCGAATCCACATTCGTTCATTCACATCTTTCGCCTTCTTAAACACGCCCGCCGTCCCACCTTTATCAGACGCCTTACCTCCACCACTAACCCCCGATCTCGCTTCCACTTCCTCCGACCACTCAGTCGGCCATCGGATCATTTCCGGCTCACAATCCGCTACATACCACCACCCGTTCTTAATCTCGTCCTCCAACTGCTTCGGCCCCCAGCTCGACACTCCCAGAAAGAACCAAAACTCTTCCGGGAACGTCATTCCGGCGTCAATCAATCCCACGGCACGCACAAGCGGCGCCATAGTCCCCCAATAAACCCCCCGAAGCACCTCTTGAAACCCCGCAAAGGAAGAGCGGCGGGTGAGGGCTGCGAAGGCGCTTGTGGGGTTGATTACAGGGCCGCCGAGGGAGAGCGGTGCGGAGGAGACGCGCGAGAGCAGCCAGTCTTGCACGCCGGAGACGAATTTCCAGGAGAGTGGGCGGTTGAGGACGAGGCCAATGGGACCGGAGTCGTTGAGAGAGAGCATTAGCACGACTGTGCGCTCAAACATCTGCATGGGGAGGAAGAGGGGGAGGGGGGTTGAAGGGGGGAAGGGGAAGGTGGGGAAATCTGAGCTGGCTCATACAGCGGGCGGTTGAGGACAAGGCCGATGGGGCTGGAGTCGTTGAGAGAGAGCATGAGCACAACTGTGCGCTCAAACATCTGCACAGAAAGAAGGGATAGAAGGAGAGGGAGGGAAGGAAGGGGAGTGTTGAGGTGCCTCAAAGAGCGGGCGGTTGAGGACAAGGCCGGCAGGGCCAGAGTTGTTGAGAGAGAGCATGAGCATAACCGTACGCTCAAACATCTGCACCGCGAGAGGGAGAGGGAGGGGAGGGAAGGAAGGGAAGTGTTGAGGTGCCTCCAAGAGCGGGCGGTTGAGGACAAGGCTTATGGGGTCGGAGTTGTTGAGAGAGAGCATGGGCATGACTGTGCACTTGAACATCTGCACGGGTAAGGCGGAGAGGGAGGGGGGAAGGGGGGTTGGGCGGGGTGTGGGTGGGATACAGACGAAGGGGGTTTTGAGGCGCCTCATTAAGCGGGCGGTTGAGGAGCGTTGAGGGAAAGCATGAGCACAAGTGCATGCTCAAACTTGAGACTTGAGAGAACAACAAAAGCTGGGGACGAGAATGGAACACACACATACTGGCAGGTGCTGCCGACACGAGTGAAAAATCCTTGGAAAAAATGCGTCAGTTTGTCCAGGGAGCTGGCTAACAAGGACGACTTTTGAGGCGCCTCAAAAGTCCTGTCAGTTAGCCCAGGGAGTTGGCATCCTCTTCTGCTAACAAGGGATTTGGTTTCCTTGTTTGTTTGTTCTTCCCTTTGATATCCTTTTCTTTTTGACAGGTTTGAAAAACAAATGCATGTTCGCATGGGATGCGCAGAGGGGAGCAGACGTACAGGAGAGCTGATGAGGTCCTCTGAAGCAACAAGGAAGGACCCAGCAGTCGGTTTATCCACAGCCACACACTTCCGCGCTTCCCCGTCACTGCCACCACTGCCACCACTGCCACCACTGCCACCACTGCCACCACTGCCACCACTACCGCTACTACCTCCCTCTCCACTCCCCCCCATAATGCTACCTCCCCCACGACTGTCCGCCTCTGAAGCTTGCTGCAGGCGCCTCAAAGCCTCTTCCCTGCTGCTGCTGCTGCTACTGGCAGCTTCCTGATCATGCCCACGATAATGTGCCTCAGCAGCAGCAGGCTGTTGCGAGGGAGTGGCGTGGGCTGGCAGAGAGGTGGCGCTGTCAGGGTCTGTTGGAACGGAGTCAGCAGAGGAGGGAGCAGGTAGAGCACTGGGTGTGGCACCTTCACCAGCAGATGCAGCAGCAGCAGCGAGAGCAGAAGTAGGAGCAGGAGAAGCAGCAGCAGCAGCAGCGGCAGTGTGGGTGGAATCAGGGCCAGAAATAGGGGGAGGAGAAGGAGACAGATTACCTTCATCTTGTGTTTTACCCTCTAAGTGCAGCACTCCATTCCTCCCTTCCCCACTCTCAGTCTCACCCCGCCCCTCCCTCCCCTCCCTCCTCTCCTCCTCCACCTCGCCCTCCTCCTTGGTAAAACTCTGGTTGCCCACGCGCTCCTCCTTCTCTTCACCTTCCTCCCCTTTCTCTGCTTCCTCCTCCTCCTCTTCCTCCTCTCCATCTTCTCTTTCTCTTCCTCCGTCCTCCTGATCTGCAGCCCCCTTTTCCTCTGCTGCGTCTACGGCCACTCTCTGCCTCTCTCCACCCATCCCAACCGCTCCCTCTGTCAATGCAACCGTGCTGTCTTGGGTGAGTGGCTGGTGCGGCCACGATGCCCCACCCACCATGGTCGGGCGTTCGCGTGTGGCTAGTAGGACTGCGGAAGGAGGGACAAAGAGGGGAACAAAAGACTACTCAAATGACCAGCAAACCGACCCAGGGGGGCAGTTAGCGTGTGGCTAGTCGGACTGGAGAGGAGAGAGGGATGGAGGGGAGGAAGGGGAGGGGACGGGAGACGAGACGAGAGGAGGGGAACGGCGGGAAAAGAAGAGCATGCTTACAAGAGAGACCCCTACCCATACAAGAGAGTTGCTCCTTCAGGAGTCTCTCTTGTAAGCAACTCCAAGTTCCTCCAGGTTCAGCTCCTCCAGGAGCTGAACCTGTTTATTGAGGACTCAAAAAAAAAACAGCTCCTTAGCAACTCCAAGTCTACCACCCTCACCTTCTTCCCTTCCGCCTCGCTCCCTGCCCTTGCCTTGTAAGATTCGTGAAGCGGCGGCAGGGTTGAGTAGGAAAGCAACGAAGGGGCTCACTGCATGGGGGCCCCTCCGTACATCACTGGCGCACTCGCATCCTTCTCCCTTGCTATCCTGCCCCTTCCCTGCACTTACCTTGTAAGATTCGAGAGGCAGCGGCTGGGGGAAGGGTGGTGTGGTTGAGAAGGAAGGCAATGAAGGGGCGCACTGCATGTGGGCCTCGGTACATCACTGGCACACTCGCATCATTCCCCCTTGCTGCCCCTTCCCCCTCCGCATAACCCTCTTCATCCTCCTCCTCATCCTCCTCCTCCTCCTCTCCCTCATTCTCGTCCTCCTCCTCTTCTGCTTCCTCGTGCCCCTCCCCTACCTCTTTGCCTACATTCCGTCCCTCCTTTGCCACCTCTCTCTCCTCGCTCGCCTCCTCTGTATCCCTCGCTCCCATCTCCTCATTGCTCTGCAATCCCCTCACCACCTCCCCCTCTCCCTTCCTTACCCCGTCTCCACCACCCCCAGCTGCAGCAGGGGCAGCAGCAGCAGCAGTAGCAGTAGCAGCAGCAGCAGCAGGTATGGAAGGTGTGGTGGAGTTGAAATGGTTAGGCGCATCAGCAGAAGGATGAGCGGGTGTGGAAGAAGAAGGAGAAGAGGAAGCGGTGGTGGCGTTCGAAGCAGGATCAAGGGTGGTGGTGGTGGTGCTTGCAGTGGGTGGCGGAAGTGTTGGCAAGGGAGGGATCAGCGCGACGACAGGGAAGGCTGAAATCTGCACAACACAGGGCGGAGGGAGGAGGGAGTTGGGAGGAGGAAGGAGGGAGGAAAGGGGAAAGGGTGGCGGAGGGAGAATACGGGGATTGAGGAAACAAAGGCATAGGGAAAAAACGACAAGTGGAAAGAATGAGGGTATTGGGAGCATGCGGAGAGCTGATGGGAGGTTGAGGGCTCGTGGGAAAGCGCATGCATGTAATGTATCTGTATCTTCTTCGTCAACTCAGACGTCACCCCTTCTGCCAGCCAGAGTATGGCAGGAGGAGATCAGCACACACATCATGGCAGGAGGAGATCAGCACACACATCATGGCAGGAGGAGATCAACACACACATCATGGCAGGAGGAGATCAACACACACATCATGGCAGGAGGAGATCAGCACACACATCATGGCAGGAGGAGATCAACACACACATCATGGCAGGAGGAGATCAGCACACACATCATGGCAGGAGGAGATCAACACACACATCATGGCAGGAGGAGATCAACACACACATCATGGCAGGAGGAGATCAACACACACATCATGGCAGGAGGAGATCAGCACACACATCATGGCAGGAGGAGATCAACACACACATCATGGCAGGAGGAGATCAACACACACATCATGGCAGGAGGAGATCAACACACACATCATGGCAGGAGGAGATCAACACACACATCATGGCAGGAGGAGATCAACACACACATCATGGCAGGAGGAGATCAACACACACATCATGGCAGGAGGAGATCAACACACACATCATGGCAGGAGGAGATCAACACACACATCATGGCAGGAGGAGATCAGCACACACATCATGGCAGGAGGAGATCAACACACACATCATGGCAGGAGGAGATCAACACACACATCATGGCAGGAGGAGATCAACACACACATCATGGCAGGAGGAGATCAACACACACATCATGGCAGGAGGAGATCAACACACACATCATGGCAGGAGGAGATCAACACACACATCATGGCAGGAGGAGATCAACACACACATCATGGCAGGAGGAGATCAGCACACACATCATGACAGGAGGAGATCAACACACACATCATGGCAGGAGGAGATCAACACACACATCATGGCAGGAGGAGATCAACACACACATCATGGCAGGAGGAGATCAACACACACATCATGGCAGGAGGAGATCAGCACACACATCATGGCAGGAGGAGATCAACACACACATCATGGCAGGAGGAGATCAAAACACACATCATGGCAGGAGGAGATCAACACACACATCACGGCAGGAGGAGATCAACACACACATCATGGCAGGAGGAGATCAACACACACATCATGGCAGGAGGAGATCAACACACACATCATGGCAGGAGGAGATCAACACACACATCATGGCAGGAGGAGATCAACACACACATCATGGCAGGAGGAGATCAACACACACATCATGGCAGGAGGAGATCAACACACACATCATGGCAGGAGGAGATCAACACACACATCATGGCAGGGCAGCCAGTAACACAATCACATGCTCAGGTGTCTTAACTAAGTTTTTGCTGCCACGCATTGAACCATGACCTCTACATGGGGCTCTTTTGGACGTCACCCCTTCTGCCAGCCAGAGTATGGCAGGAGGAGAACAACACACACATCATGGCAGCCAGAAACTGTGTTTTGAGACGACTCAAAACACACCAGAGTATGGCAGGAGGAGAACAACACACACATCATGGCACCCAGCCAGTAACTGACAGACAGACCAGTTTCATTTCTCTGAGGCGACCCCAAGCTTAAGAACGTTTAACACAGGTCAAATCGCAAGAAGCACCGTATGGGAAAGTCAGTCATGGCTCGGTCGCTCACTTGAGGCTCGCTCACTCACCTGCCAGTAGGGCAAGAGCACATCGTAACAGTCGTTCACAGAGCAGTCGATCTCTTGAGACGTCTCAATCTGAAACCTTCTGAGACATCTGGTAGGCACTGTGCCGGAGATTTGAGGCTCGCTCAATTGAGGCTTGCTCACTTAAGGCTCGCTCACTCACCTGCCAGGAGGGCAAGAGCACGCCGTGACATTCGTTCACAGAGCAGTCGATCTCTTGAGACGTCTCAATCTGAAACCTTCTGAGACATCTCGTAGGCACTGTGCCGGAGATTTGAGGCTCGCTCAATTGAGGCTTGCTCACTTAAGGCTCGCTCACTCACCTGCCAGGAGGGCAAGAGCACGCCGTGACATTCGTTCACAGAGCAGTCGATCTCTTGAGACGTCTCAATCTGAAACCTTCTGAGACATCTCGTAGGCACTGTGCCGGAGATTTGAGGCTCGCTCAATTGAGGCTTGCTCACTTAAGGCTCGCTCACTCACCTGCCAGGAGGGCAAGAGCACGCCGTGACATTCGTTCACAGAGCAGTCGATCTGCAGCAGACGAGGCAGGTGAGGTGACTTTTGAGTCGACTCAAAAGTCGATCTGCAGCAGATGAGGCAGGTGACCTTTGAGGCGCCTCAGCAGCTACGACTTTTGAGGCGCCTTTGGAGGCGCCTCAAGAGTTATGGCCCGCGCTTACCTGCCAGTACGGCAAGAGCACGTCGTGACAGTCGTTCACGGAACAGTCGATCTGCAGCAGACGAGGCAGGTGCGACAGCCACGACTGCACATCCACAGTCACTTCCCCATCCTCATCCTTCTCCTTCTCCTTCTCCTCTGAACGCTCTCCCTCCCCACTCGTTCTCCTCCCAGCATTGCCTTGCACTTTATTCTCAGCACTATCTGCTGCAGCTGCTCCCACCACTGTCTCTGTTTGTCTCTCAGTTGACGCACTTTGCTGTTGCTGCTTCTTCTGCTGCTGCTGGTGCTGTTGCTGCTGCTGCTGCTCTTGCTGCTGCTGCTGCTCTTGCTGCTGCTGTGCTGGCACTGACACGTGAATGGCTGCACATTCATACGAAATGAACAAAAAAAAAAAAAACATATAAGAGCCACGCTTAAAGCCTCCAGGAAAGTTGCACTGCGGGCGGAGTGCTTACTCAACATACCCCACATCAAATGCCATATGCCACACCGAATGCTCGACACAAACGAGTTGATTGAGTGGGCGAGACTTAAGTGCAAACAGCCACACAGTTAGAATTGCTTCGCACATCTCAAAGCAAGCCCCTTCAGAATCTCAGCTGCCGATCGACCCAACCAGGTCGACCCAACCAGGTCGACCCAACCAGGTCGACCCGAGCTCACCCGGCCTGATAACTGTGCAAAAAGATGGCTTTCTCTTGACTTGACTCGACGTAAACGTCTCAAACTTAAGGATACAGACGACCTTTGCGACGTCTCAAAACTTGACTCTCGACGTAAACCTCTCAGAACTGGATCCAGCCAGCAGGCCTTTCTTAACAAATGGAGCAGCAGCATTTACAGGAATAGTTGGTCCTTCCTTGAGATTTTTCAATGATTAATCAGTCTCAAACTGACCTGCTGGGAGCATGAGCAGAGCGCGGTGGGCTTCTCGGAAGGCGAGTTCAATGCGCCGGCAGAAGCCACACCAAGGGGTGGTCAGTAGTAGTGCCAGAGGCCGTGGGTCCACCTGATAAGAAGCAGCTGCAGCAGCAGCACCAGTATTTTGTGCATGCACTTGCTGCTGCTGCTGCTGCTGCTCATGCTTCTGCTGCAGCTGTTGCTCCTGCTTCTGCTGCTGCTCCTGCTTCTGCTGCTGTTGCTGCTGCTGATGATTCCCTGATTCCTCCTTTCCTCCACCGTCCCCTCTCCTGACTTCCTCCTTCAACCCTGCCTGTTGCTGTTTCACCTCCCTCCGCCATCTCCTCTGCCGCCTCACCAAACGCCGCTGCTCCCGCACCCACCGCTGCTGCTGCCGCCACCGCCGCCACTGCCCCATCACCCGCTCATACTCCCCCCGCCGCTCCCGCAGCAGGTGAATAAAATCCTGCGCACACACCCTCTCCACCCCCTCAATCTCCCGGAAATCCGTGTTGAGAAACGGCACAGGGGGAGTGTGGCGAGGGGGAGGGGGGCGGGGGGAGGAGCGGGAGGATCGCTGCACTCGGCCCTGTAAGATTGCGCGGAGGAAGGAGAGGAGAGATGCTGCGTCCGTGGGAGTGCCAGGGTAGAGGAAGACTGAGTCTTGCGAGGGGTGGAGGACAGCGAGAGCAGGGAGGTCGGCAGAGAGTGGGGGAGAGGGAGAGGACGTGGGTGCGGAGGAGGAAGAGGGATTAGAGGTGGACGAGGGGGAAGAGGGGGAAGAGGGGGAAGAGGAGGAAGAGGAAACGTTGGAGGAGGAGGAGGTGGGGGAGGAAGAGACGGAGGGAGGTGCATGCGCAGGGACGGGTGGGATGAGCCGGTCTCTTAGAGCGTCATCCCGGTCCACAATGAAGAAGGAGAAGGGCAGGTCGTCTATCCACTTCTCCTCCGCCTCTGGCCCCATCAGATCCTCCCACTCCACTGCATGCGCCTCCCTCTCACTATTCTCGATCTCCCTCTCCCTCTGTTCTTCCCTGTCATTTCTCTCACTCGCTCTCGCCTTCTCCTCCGCCTCTGGCCCCATCAGATCCTCCCGCTCCACTGCACCCGCCTCCCCCTCACCACTCTCACTCTCCCTCTTGCTCTCACTCTCTTTCTCACTTGCTTTCTCCCTCTCACTCTGCCTCTCCCCTTCACCACTCTCATCCTCACTCTCCCTCTCGCTCTCGCCCTCACTCTCACTCTCCCTCTCCCTCTCACTCTCACCCTCCCTTTCCTGCGCACTCCCAATCTCTGCTTCGCCACTGGTAGGAATGGCACCAGTGCCAGCACTCGCAGAAGCAGCAGCAGCAGAAGCACCACCACCACCAGCAGTAGCAGCAGCAGCAGCAGGGTCATCTTGGGTTACCCCTTCTGGCTCATCAGTCCCTGCTTCCGACACCTGTTGCAGTGGTCGGCAAACGCCCTCGCTACCCTCCTCCTCCTCCATTCTACACTTTGCTTCAACCTCCTCACCTTTTCCCTCCTCCCCCTTCTTTTCCCTGCTCACCTCATTCTTGTCTCCCTGCCTTACCTTCCCATCACTCAACACATTCAACCCAAAAGCCCCCGATTCCGCACCCTCCAATTCATTATAGGCCTCCCTAACTTCGTTGCTGCCATCGCCACTAAGCGCCTCATCCGCATCTTTCACATGCTCTTCCCTCTCCTCCGTAATCTCCCCATTCCCAGCATCAGCTTCATTGTTTCCACCTATACAACGCTCTTCCTTCTGCACAATCTCCCTCCCGTAATCAGCTACTTTATTCCCACCTTCAGCATGCTCTTCCTTGCCCTTCTTAATCACCCTAGTCCCATATTCATCTGTGGGTTGCACCCACTGATTCCCCTCCTGCTGCTGCCCCTGTTCCTGCACCAGTGCTTGCTGCAGCGATTGCAGCTGCTGTTGCACTGCCCCCACTGCCTGCTTCTCTTGTTGCAACTCTGCATCGTGTTGCCTCTCTCCCTCTTCTTGAATCTCTCCCACCTTTCCTTGCTGCTGCACCTGCCCCTGTTGTTGCATCGCGGCTCGAAGCACTGACCCCAGATCACCAGCCGCAAGCTCCTGTGGACCCAACTGTATCGTCACTAAGTGCTGCTGCTGCTGCTGCTGCTGCTGCAGTACTTGCACCTGCACTCCTTGCTCTGCCTGCTGCCCTTCCTGCGTCTGCTGCTGCAACTGCTGCTGCACCTGCTGCAATATTCCTCCCTGCGCTCTCTCCTTCTCCTTCTGCTGCTGCTGCTGCTGCTGCTGCTGCTGCTGCTGCTGCTGCTGCAGCGCAGCACCCAACCCTTGCAACCCTCCTTGTTGCAACGCGTGTTGCAGCACCTGCAGCAGCCTAGCATCCGCCCTCACAAGACCTGCGCCTCCTGCCCCCGGCCTCCCCGTCCCCCCTGCCCCTCCCCCATCCTCAAGCACCAACTGACCCCCCTTCTTGTCTTCTACCCCTGTTCCTCCTTCCCCTCCTCCTCCTCCTCTCTCTCCTCCTCCCCCTGCCCTTTCTCCTCCTCCTCTACCATGAAGAGTCGAAGCAGATTTAGCTGCAGCATCAGCAGCATCTTGGGCAGTAGAAGCAGTGCGATTGGCCCCTGAAGCAGCTGCACGTTTCCTCATTCGTGCTGCTGCAGCCACGGCAACAGCTGCTGCTCGTCGTTTCACCTCCTCCTCTCGTGCAAACACCCGTGCCACTCTCAGAAGAGCGTCAGCAGCAGCAGCAGTCGCCGCTCCTGCTGCTTCTGCTGCTGCTGCTGCTGCTGCTGCCGCTGCTGTTGGTGCTGCTGCTTCTTGTGCTCCTGGTGCTGCTTCTTTGCCAACAGTGGAGGAGGTTGTGGTTGCTGCTGCTGCTGCTGCTGCTGCTTCTGCAGCTGCTGCTTTGGCTGCTGATGCTGTTGAAACGGCTGAGAACGAAGAGGAGGAAGACTTGGGAGTTGCGGGAAGAGAGGCGGGGATGGAAGAGTCTAGGAATAGAAGCACAGACGGGCGCTTGGAGTTGAAAGATGAGCTGTAGGCGTCCGGGGTAACCTGAACAAGAACACGATATAATCAATCAAAGTGAAAGGGAAGGGCGGAGTTTAAAAAAGGACGGCATATGAAACAACTGCATTGCAGAAGCAAAGGTTCATGGGCAAGGTGTTGGGCGAGAATACTCGTGGCACGCAAGCAACCACGCTTTGCACGCGAAACAGGGCTTCTTACAGAGAAGCGAGCTGCGATGCAGGGATGCAAACCGTGATGCAAACAGTGGCAAGGTATGTTTTTTGAGAATTCTCAAGAAGCGAGCTGCGATGCAGGGATGCAAACCGTGGCAAGCAAGCAATGACATGAGCAGCATTCTAGACAGAAACACGAACCGCATCACCCAGCAATCTAGCAACCCCCAAGGGCTATTGCACATCTGAAAAAAAAAAAAGACAGCTTGGGAGGCGCGCTCCAGCCAAGAGGACTCAAGAGATTCACGAGTGAGCAAGTGGACTGTGGAACGTACCTCCTGAACAACAGGCCGGGGAAGCTTTTGAGTCGACTCAAAAGTCACCTCAGCCAAGAGGACTTAAGAGATTCCCGAGTGAGCAAGTGGACTGTGGAACGTACCTCCTGAACAACAGGCCGGGGAAGCTTTTGAGTCGACTCAAAAGTCACCTCAGCCAAGAGGACTTAAGAGATTCCCGAGTGAGCAAGTGGACTGTGGAACGTACCTCCTGAACAACAGGCCGGGGAAGCTTTTGAGTCGACTCAAAAGTCACCTCAGCCAAGAGGACTTAAGGAATTTCCGAGTGAGCAAGTGGACTGTGGAACATACCTCCTGAACAACAGGTCGGGGAAGGCTCTGCATCCAGTCTTCTACGGACAGGGTCTCTCCGGACTGCTGCGGTTCCGATGGCCATGGGTATTCAAACCACCCTCGCGCCCTCCCCACCTTCTCCGCTTTAGCCTCTGCTAGCTTCTCAAGCATTGCTTTTTTCTGCTGCCCTTCCTGCTTCTCCTGATGTTGACGCTTTTGGTTTTCCCCCAGCACTCGTTCCTGCTGCCCCTCCTGCTGATCCTCCTCTTCCTGCTGCTGCTGCTGCTGCTGCTGCTGCTGCTGCTGCTTCTGGAGTTGCTGCTCTTGCTGCCCCTCAATCTCTTGCCTCTCGTGCTGTCTAGTGTTTTCTTCCCCTACTTTACCACCTCTTGTGCTCATCACACCACAGCCATCACCACCATCGTCACCACTATTGTCACCATCATCCTTATCATCCTTCTCCCTATCACGCCCCGCCTCAACTCTACTCCCTGATATCTCCTGACTCACATACAGTTCCCTCCCCCTTCCCTTCACTAAACCCCCCTCCTCTCCACCTTCCTCCCAACCATCCTCTCTCTCTGTTTCCATCCACTCTCGGCCATCCCCCCCACGCTCACTCTCCCCATCCCATCCGTCTATATCCCTCCCTCTTCTAACAAATGCCACCAATCGCCACCCAAGTTCCCCAAGGCCTCCCCCCAGTGCTGCCCCGACTGTCCTTCCTCTTGTGGCTGCTGCACCAGCAGAAGTATTACCACCACCACCACCACTAGCGGCAGCAGCAGCACCACTACCAGTAGAAGCATCAATTGCTCCCGTCCGCATTGCACCATAAACCTCCCCCACACCCACCCCACTCCCGTTCCCCTGCTCCCACCCATCCACCTTCCCCAGCACCTGTGCGGCAAGAAGAGGGTCTGAAACGAGCACAACCACAGCCTGGGAGGGAGTCAGCGCGTGCCCCTGCACCACTGTCTTCAACTCTCCCACCACACGCTTCAACTCCTTCCTCGCATGCTCGCTCCCACACTCCACCCACCCCCCTGACAGTGCCGCCGCGGATTTCGATAATGACGATGACGCTCCTTCCGTTAACCGCTTCTGGGGCTCCTGAGGCTCCCCCTTCAGGTTCTTCTCTGAAGCTTCAGTCGATCGATCCTCAGAAATGCCCTTCGGAGGTTCTTCTGAAGGCTCCTTTGAAGGTTCTTCTAAAGGTTCCTCCAGCTGTTCATCTCGCGTCTCCCCTGCCCTATTCTCTCCTGCACCCTTTGGCCTATCATCGACGCCGCTCACTAACTTGTTGACTGCACCACGTGCAGGCCCCTCAGTCAACTCAGCAGTAGCAGCAACCCCCTCATGGGAGCTCTCCTCGCCGTTGCTTCTCACCACACCTCGTTCCGAGCCTTGCCCCGGGCCTTGTTCCAAACCTTGCTCCGGGCCTTGTTTAAAGCTTTGTTCCGAGGCTTGCTCTGAGTGACCCTCTTCCTCCTTGCCTTCATGAACAGTGCACTGCATCAATGCAGGTGCCTCTTGTGGTGGTGGCGATGATGCTCCTTCACCCATGTCTGCCTCACAAACAGGCCCCTTGCTACTACTCACTGCCACAATTCCCTTCCCTTTGCTCTCCTCCTTACCCCTGCTCTCCTTACCCCTGCTATCCTCACCCCTGCTTTCTTCCCCCTGGCTCTCCTCCTTCCTGCTATCCTTACCCATTCTCCCTTCCATCCCCTCCTCTCTCTCCTCCTCGTCCCCTTTCTCCTCCCTTCTCCCTTCTTGCTCCTCTCCCCCCTCCCTCCTCTCCCCCTTCCCCTCACCCCCACCACGCGCCCCATCCCCAAAAAACTCCTCATACCACCCGCACCGCTCCACAAGCGCCAGCACCACTCTCGACCCATTCCCAACCCGTACCAACTCCTCCCAGCTCCCGACCCTCCGAATCGGCAGCCAATCCTCCTGGATCGCCATCCCACGCGCCGCAGCCTGCAACACGTGGCGCGCTGTGAGTGGCCCGCGGTAAATAAAGCTGCTCCCGGCACGAAATAAGTGAACGGCCGGGAGGGAGAGCTCTTTGTTGGCCATGAACTCCTTCTCGCGCTGGTAGTTGATCCACCGCAGCGCCAGCGGGTGCGGCGGGGCCGTGACTGTAGCGGGCGCTGACCCACTGTCTATGGCGAGCTTGATCTCCTTCATCAGCCGCTGGGAGGCGCCACACCCTGGGGGGGAGGGGAAGGGGGGAGGAGAGGGGAGGGGTGTCGACTTTTGTGATGTCTCTAGAGCAGTCTTTCGCAAGACGCTGTGAGGGGACGCCCAACACTCTGGGGGGAGGGGAGAAGGGGAGGCGGGGGAGGGGGAGCAGGGAGGAGGTGGAGCATGGGGGATAGAAGGAATCGGTGCAGAGGCACGGGGAAGGCCGGAACACAAGAACACAAGAAGACGGAATGGTTACAGAACAGAAAGAGATTCGACAAAACCCACACATCTACACACAAGAACACAAGCACATGGTCACATTGCCCTCGCTCCCAAGTTGACTTTTGATTTGACTCAAAAAACAAGCACATGGTGGCACTGCCCTCCCTCCACCACCCACCCACACACCACACACACACACGGACTCACATGGCACAGTGATTTCTACAACGTCCTGAAAATCGAATGCAAACACATAATCACACTAACCATCCCCACCCACCCCCCACACCCCCTCTCCACCCATCCCCACCCACCACACACACAGGGACACGGATTCACATGGAACAGTGAAAACACAGTGCATATAGTGATTGGTCAACAGTTGCTGGTCACAAGTACACAGCATGGCCACACTGCCCTCCGTCCCTCCCACCCACCCACCCACCACACACACAGCGGCAAGGCCACACACACGGACTCACATGGTACGGTGATGACACAGAGGATGTAGTGATTTGCCGACAATTGCTGGTCATATGAGAAACGGTTCATCAGCTCCCACCGCCCTGCTGCTGCTGCCGCTGATGCCGATGCTGCTGCTGCTGCCTTTGCCTTGGTGCGATGGGATCGGGACCGGGAGGGTGGGGAAGCAGAGGCGGAAGAGGAGGAGGGGGGTGAGGAGGAGGAGGAGGAGGAGGAGGAGGAGGAGGAGGAGGAGGAGGAGGAGGAGGAGGAGGAGGAGGAGGAGGAGGTAGAAGAAGTGGAGGAAGGGGACGAAGAAGTGGAGGAGGAGGAATCTGAATGGGATGAAGAAGGGAGTGAGGGAGAGGAGGAATCGGAGTGAGTCAAGGAGGAAGGGCAGACAGGGGGAGGAGAGGGAGACGCGGGAGGAGAGGGGGTTGATGGGACAATGGCAGCGGAGAGTGATTTTTCATGAGAGGAGCGGGAGGGAGAATGCGAGGGTGAATGCAGGGAGGATGGATGAGACGAGGGAGGTTCAGTAGATGGTGATGGTGATGATGATAATGCTGGTGCAGATTCTGCTGATGGTGATGGTGATGATGGTGATGATGTTGATGCAGATGCTGCTGCTGATAGTGATGGCGATAGTGATGGTGAAGAGGGGGATGATGCTGGTAGTGGTGGAAGGCTGGGAGGTGCAGAAGCCAGAGAGGCAACCCCAGGAGTTGCTTGCAACGATTCGTCACTGCTGTCTACTAATTCTCTCCTATCAATACGGCTGCTGCTGCTACCGGCCTCTTCATGTGTCTCCCCCATCACAAGCACACTGTGACTTGTCCATGGGGCGAGAACGAGGATCAGGAGGAGAAGGTGGAGAACGGGCACCCAGGGAAGAGGTAGGATTCGAGTTCGGTTCAAAGGAGTGGACACGGCTGTTCTAGAACCACCATCGCTATATGGACTGCTACAGGTACTGATACCAGAACTTTCCCCAGCGCAGTTGCCAGCACGGTTACCAGCACAAATTAAACCAGCACTTTGACCTATCCAAGGCATGTACCCTCTATAAGCAGGCGCGATTTTGTGCCCAAGAATCCCTGCTGCTTGGCCTTGTGCTCTACGGTTGGTACAGGGGGGAGAGAGAGGAGGGAGGGAGGAGTGCCGGCTTCGCCTGCTGCTACCTCCACGATTATTATCACATGCAGGGTTACTAGCCCCCATGGTGCTGCTGCCGCTAATTGTGCCCATCTTGTTCCTGTTGCTGCTGCTGCTGCGGGTCTTGGCGGTGGTGGTGGCAGGCAGCGGTGCTGATAGTGCTGCTGCTGCTGCCACTCTTTTCCGACGCTGCTAGCGCTATCGTTGCTCTTTCCGCTCTTTTCTCCAGCTTCTGCGTGAGTTGGCTCCTCCGGTCATCCTCCCAACTTCGCGCTCCCCACGTCAGCCTGTCGGCGTCAAGCTGTGTCAACTCGTCGCAGGCACCTCAATTCGTACTCCTCGTAAAATCACATCTCCTAACGCGGGATGCAATCCTTTACTATATGCCTCAGAACGGGCTCGGCACTAAGGAATCACGTTAGCAATTCAGAAAGTAACGGATCGCTCATGGGATAAACGCGACGCGATAAGAACACCTCGATCTGATCCCAGGTGACAATCACCCCGCTAAAAGCTGCCGCTTCCCCCGTGATCCGTAACGATTATACTGTAACTCTTTGTCCCTTTCGAGTGCGCGCAATTGTGTGGTTACCACGCAACCAAGCGGCGCTCTCGCATTCCCACAGCTTCGCTTCCCAGGTAGCAGGTTCGTGACTCCGCGATAAACAATCTCGTCAATCTCTCACTTCGGACTTGAGCACGAATTACGTCATCAAGACATCAGCACGTTCCCACACGATTGGTGCCTGATATTCCCCAAGCACCGTCCGCAGAATGCGCTCGTCTGCGACGCAAAAATAGACGAACGGCTAGTACGTTACGGCATGGTTCCTGGTAAAATAAGCGCTTCGGATTCACGCTGTACCTAGGATGAAAGACCAATCTGGTCTTGGATTCGCAGATTCATGCCTCAGGCTTGAGCTTGCCTTGGGATCTGTTTGAAGGGCGGAGGGTTGGTTGGCAGGTTGCAGAAATGAAAGTTGGAATCTCGCGACTGGACCCGACATATACACATTCTTTAGCAGAATACAGCCCTCATATAGTTGCTGCTTTCTTTACTCTCAGCTACATTGCAGAAAAATGAACCGTCGAAGTGATTGGAGCTATTTATTCCCGTGGGCATACCCGATATGGACTGTGCCTTGAACATGCAAATTATACAATGGACTCAGGTGGCCACAGGTGAACGACCTTCTCGAGTTGTTGGGAAGGGCGTGTTTTGGCCCAATAAAGTACCATACCCGAACTACCTACAGCTCTCTAAACCGTAATCGAACCATTTGAGCCGCATTCAGACGAATTTTCAAGAGGCGGCCCGAAGGCGTGGAACATTTCACAGCCAGCACAGCACGTGCACCAGAAAAAAAAAAACTTTTTGGCTGGCAGAGACGAAGTGCAGCCAAGGAGCGTCGACTCACCAGCCATCAGTAATTTCCGCCATAGCAGCAGCAGCGGCAGCAGCACTACTCATTTCCAGTGTAATACATATCCGTAGCGGCATCTATCCCCCCGCATTTCCCGGCTCGTCGCTCATGCTCCGCCACCCGTCGGCACCGCCGCTCCTGCTGCTCTGCCTCCTACTAGCTCTCTCCTTTCGCGGCTCGCCTCCGCAGCATGGTTCTGCTCCGAACCATGCTGCTACCTCGTGTGCTGTCGCGATCGTCGCGGCAGCAAGCGCAGTCCCCGCGAGTCAGAATCTCTTTGCGACATTTGAGGCGCCGGAAAAGTCGGCAGCAAGCGAAGCCCCAGCGGGCCAGGACCCCTTTGCGGTCAGGACTGCTCCGCGAAATGCGGACCCGGTTGCGAATTCCGTCGCAGAAGCTGTCGCAGGGGTAGTCACGAAGCCAGTCGCAGACGCTGTCGCAGTGTCCCGGCGACGGAAGGGCCTGGAGGAGGGCGGGGGAGAAGGGGAAGCGCAGCAGGTAGTGGGGCGCGTGGATGCGATAGAGGCGGAACTGGCGCAGGCGGAAGGGGGAGCGGAAAGGGAAGGGAAGGCGGAAAGTAGAGGGAGAATAGAGGCAGACAGAGGTGAAAGTGGGGAGGCGGAAGGGGGAGGGGAAGGGGAGGACGAAGGCGGACGGGGTGAGAGCGAGCAGGGACCGCAGGCAGCAGGGGGGGGGGAGCGCGCAAATCTTCCCCCCTCCCCCTTCCCCCAGTCCCGGGCCCCGCTCCCCCCGTCGTGGATGCCCGTGCCCGCGCGGCGCCTGGGGTGGGCGGCGCAGAGCGCGGCGCTCCCCGTGATCGCGCTGGACCTCTTCAACACGCACCTCCGCGCGCCCCTCCACATGCGCTGCCACGGCCGCGCCTGCCCCGCCTTCTCCCCGTGCGGGAACACCTTCGGGAACGTCGCCGCCTGCTGGAACCCCGAGCTCTCCGCGGATCGGCGGATGAACATGCGCGCGCCCGTCAACTGCCCGCGCGTGCAGGGGGGCTGGCGGAACGCGACGTGCGCGCACGCGGAAGACCTGGACGCGAGGGACGCGGTGGCCTTCCAGGTGGGTTTCAGGTGGCCTTTCAGGTGGCCTTTCAGGTGGGCTTCCAGGTGGGTTCCCATGTGGGTTTTTCTGTGCCCAAAGCACTAATGTTCAAGCCCTTAACAAAAGAAACACCCTTTCAGCCCTGAAATTTCCCCACCACCACTGCAGGCGTTCCGAGTGCACCACGTGTTTGTGTCCAACCTCGGGTTTGTCTTCAACCGCACGCACCGCTTCGTGCGCAACGGCTGTGGGGCGTACCAGAAGGTGAGAGGCACGAGGTAGCAGCAGGAGGTGAGTCACGTGGTTTGGTGCTGCTGCAGGCTAGCGCTAGCTCGCAGTGAAGTGTATTTTGAGGCGCCTCAAAATACACGTCCTCATACCATTTCTTTTGTTTCGCTGCCGCCACCACCATGCATTGCTGTCGAAATCTTGTTTCTGAATGCGGCCCGTCTTTTCCTCCCCGCTCCTCCCCCTTTTTCCCCACCTCGCCCCCTCTCTTCTCCACACTGCCTTCCTCAACTTTCCCCCTTCCCTCTCCCCCTCTTCTCATCCTTCACCCCCTCCCCCCCAGTTCTCCTTCCCCCCATCCGCGCGGGTGCGCAAGCTAGGTCGAGCAATCAACTGGGTGCACGTGGCAGGTCTACAACCTCGCGCCCCTCCTGCCCTCCTCCCTTCTTAACTTTCTCCCCTCTTTCCCTCCTCTCCTTTTTCCCTCCTCCCCTCCTGTCCTCCTCCCCTCCCCCCCTCCCCATCCCTCTTCCCCTCCTTCCCTCCCCTCCAGTTCTCCTTCCCCCCGTCAGCTAGAGTGCGCAAGCTAGGCCGGGCCATCAACTGGGCGCACGTGGCAGGTCTCGCTTTCTTCCACATGCTCACGGAGGCCATGCCTCAGCTCTACAACCTCGCGCCCCTCCTGCCCTCCTTCCACCGCGGCCTCCGCCTCCCCCTCCTTGCCTCACCCAAGCAGGTAACGCTGCTGCTGGTTGGGTTGGGGCATGCATAGGCGTCGTGTGTTTCAATCCAGGTCGACTCGAAGCACTGTGGACGAGGGCGGGTGGTGGTGGGGGGTAGAGGGGGGTGGGTGGTCGCTTGAATGACGCGTCAAGTGAACCGTTAATAGCCATCGGCACAGATCTAGCTTTGGGCCCTCCCCCAGCTCTACAACCTCGCGCCCCTCCTGCCCTCCTTCCACCGCGGCCTCCGCCTCCCCCTCCTCGCCTCACCCAAGCAGGTGCTGCTGCTGGGGGTGCTAGTGGGTGGATGGGTGGGTGGGTAGGTGGGGCGTGTGTTTCGATTCGGCCGGACTCGAACCACTTTGGACAAGGGCGGGTGGGGTTGGGGTTGGGGTTGAGGGTTGTGGGGGGGGGGGGGGGGGGGGGGGGGGGGGGGGATGCATAATTTCAACATCGTAGATATTTATGTGATGTGCGCATGTGTGTGTGTGTGCGTGCGTGCATGCGCATGTGTATGTGGGTGTGTGCGCTAACAGGTGCAGGTGTGGGACGATCTGATGGCGCCGCTAGTGGGCATAGCCAGGGACAACGTGGACCTTATAATGCCGCCTGATGGCCACCTCGTGTTTGTGCGCACACTCGTGGAGGTGAGAGAGGGAGAGAGAGAGAGAGAAGAGGGGCAGGGTTTTATGCTCTTGAGCATTGCTAGGGGCGATGTTCCAAAGAGCAGCCAGGGACGACGTGGGTCTCAAAGTGCCTCTTGATGGGCACCTCGTGTCTGTGCGCACACTCGTGGAGGTGAGAGGCCGTCGATGTAAGAGGTGAAGGGTTCTCAAAGCACCCCGCTACTCACCCCCACACCCCCCTCCCTGCCTTCTCGGCAGTACCGATCGTTACATTCTTCTCTCTTCCTCTCTCTCACTCACCCTCATAATCCCTCCCTCCTTCCACCCCTCTCCACTCCCTTCAACTCTACCTCACACCACTCTACTCCCTATCTCTCTCCCTCCCTCCACCCCCTTCCACTCTCCATTACGCCACCCAGCCATCTCGGCAGTACTGCGGGGTGCCAGCTCGGGGCCTATGGCACAGCCTGCGCAGGCAGCACCTGCTGCACCCGCAGGGCCTTCCCATCTTCCACCGCAACTGGACGCAGCGAAACCTCACCCCCCTCACGGATGACCAAATGGCTTTGCTGCCCGCCGACTGGGTGGTGCTGCTGGTGCGGCGGCCGGGCAAGGAGAGGGTGATGGAGAGAGAGGGCGAGCTGGAGGGCAGCATGAGGCACGTCTTTGGCGACCGCCTGGTGGTCTACGGCACGTCGCTGCCCATCCTGCAGGGTGGGCGTGGGTTGCAAGGTGGGCGTGGGTTGCAAGGTGGGAGTGGGTTGGTGGGTGAGTGTGGGTCGCAAGGCGGGAGGGCTGCATAGTCACACTTGTGCTCCCCCTCCCCCTCTTTAATTCCCTCTCTCTTTTCCCCCACTCCAGTTTCCCCCTCTTTTCCCTCCCCATGCCGGCATCAGCCCAAGCCCTGTTCCGACGCTCTCACTCATCTCCCCCCATCTCCCTTCCTCTTTCCACTTCCTCCCCTCCCCCTACCCGTCCCCGTGCCCCATGCTGTCAGCGCGCGCACTGTACCGGAGGGCGCGGTTGGTGGTGGCGTGCATGGGACGGGCCTCTTTCTCACTCTCGCATTCTCTCTTTTATTTTCTCTTCCTGTGCCCCATCCAGCCCGAGCGCTGTTCCGGAGGGCACGGCTGGTGGTGGCGGTGCACGGGGCGGGCTTCTCTCTTTCTAACTCTCGCTCTCGCTTCCTCCTCCCCATCCCCCATCCAGCCCGAGCGCTGTTCCGGAGGGCACGGCTGGTGGTGGCGGTGCATGGGGCTGGTCTCTCCCACACCATCTTCATGCCCTCCAATGCCTCCGTGCTCGAGATTCGCCCTCGGGATTACCATAACACGTGCTACCACCATTTGGCCGAAGCCTGCGATGTCAATTACTATCTGATGCTGGGAGAAGGGAATAAGAAAGGCACTGTAAAGGCGGATTTAGGGGAGGTTATGGGGTTAGTAGAGACAATAGCTTCTGGCTGGAAGGATGAACCAGGCTAGAAAGGTAGTGGTTCTCTTGTCCTGTTGTATAACATGTGGACAGAATGCATGCCATACAGTAATGTACATTTACTATTTGGTAATATAGTGTAAACAGGTCCAGGTCCAGGTCCACCTATTCATTTATCGTAATGTGATTCACATCCGGCCATAATGTACATTCTATTTTTTCTCTTGTTGACAGTGTATAGCCTCCACCATTCTTTCTTTAGTGTATATAGCCCACAAAATAAAAGTAGGTACCATGGTTTGGCACATGACATGAGAGCAAGTGCCAGAAAAACAGACCATGTGCTGCAGTGTAGAAATAAGGCAAAACTAGCCAATTGGCATCTCAGCTGTAACTCTGGCTGAAAACAGCAGCAGATCCCGTGTGTCCATCCACTTCAACGCACAAGCATGCCGAGCAGCCAACGCAGCAGCAAACACAGTACTGTAACAAGATCCATCAAGGGCAAACAAATGTACGGCCCCAAAGCAACTCACTTACCTACACACAACACAGTTCAACACGATCGCCTATACTTCACGCGTTGAGAAACGGTCTTTCAAGCGTGAAAGGAACCAGGTACCACAGCCTTCATGCTTGTAGATAAGCCTGCATGCATCCCAACGACGTGGTCTATGCCGTCTATTCGAGTCGAGCCTATGGTTCGCCAACAAAACTCCCGAAAGGGGAGCGAGCGAGCGGGCAACTACCCCGCATAATTCACGCGCCTCAACAAATTGATATGGTACCCCCCCCCCCCCCCCCCCCCCCCCCCCCCCCCCCCCCCCCCCCCCCCCCCCCCCCCCACCAGAAGCAAGATGTAGGCTAAAAGCACAGGCTGCTGCAGGTAGAAAGGTAGGTAGGGAGGTGGATAGGGAGGTGGATAGGGAGGTGGGCAAGGCAGGTAGGCAGGTAGGCGGGCTGTTGGGCGGCAAGGCGGTTAGGCAGATGGGTAGGCAGATGGGTAGGCAGATGGGTAGGCAGATGGGTAGGCAGATGGTACCCATCCCTTGCTGTCATGTCTTGTCTTGTCACGACCTTCAAGCCCTAGTCAAGCTTCCATCCATCCATGCCTGCCTGCCTGCCACATGCCTGCCTGCCACGCATACCAGGATCCCACTTTACAACCCTTCCTTGTAGCTGGGTGTCTCTTTTATGTCCCTGTCTAGTCTCGGCGCTCGACACAACAGCAGCGAACACGGCTGAAAAAAAAGAAATCAGAGCAGGTCAAAACAACAGGCACAGCACAGCACACCACCACACTGCACTGCACAGAACAGCAGCATCGCACGGCACATTGCAGCACTTGCACGCAGAGGCTCGACGAAAACCACAGCTCCACCCCCGCCCTCTCCTCAACTTTCCCCTCGTTCCCTCCCGCTCACTGGAAACTTCCCCTCCAATCCAAACGTTTTCTCCCACCCTTCTGCCCCCACCTCTCCCTCCACCCCACACCACCCCCACTCATCCCCCGCTTTCCCTCTCAACCCTCATACCCCTACTCCGCCCTCTTCCCATATCCCTCCCCATTCCTGGTCCACCCAGCCTTCTCTCCTTGTCCGCCAATGCCTCTGAGTCAGCCAGTGCGGGGCGGTGTTGGTCTAGCAGAGGGGTTCCTTAGTAGGTCGAAGTAGGGGTGGTCCTGAGGGGTGGGGAGAGGCAGGATGGGATGGGATGGGATGGGTTGGGTTGGGTTGGGTTGGGTTGGGTTGGGTTGGGTTGGGTTGGGTTGGGTTGGGTTGGGTTGTGTTGGGATGGGATGGGATGGGATGGAATGGGGAAAATAGGCTAACTCGACACACAATATTATCACATGCTAGAACCCATACCCAACACCATTTCCACTGTGCCACACCATGCCCCCACCATGCCCCACCATAACACCATAGCCCCATACCCCACCATAACCCCAGCAGAAAGCCACCCAGCAAGACACGCGGTGTGGCACTGACCATGGCTTGCTTTTTGAGGCGCATCAATATTTGTATTTTGAGGCGCATCAGATATTGTTTTTTTATGCGCCTTTTTTTTTTTTTTTGTCAGGCGCCTCAAAAAAAGCCACCCAGCAAGACACCCGGCGTGGCACTGACCATGGCTTGCTTGGCTGTGAGCCTCTCCTGGTGGTCGTAGCGCAGCAGGCGGTCAAGAAAGTCAATGGCCTGGTGGGGGGAGGAGGGGGAGAGGGGGGGGAAGGAGGGCGATGGGGGTTAAGTCGACTCAAAACTTTCCTGGTGGTTGTAGCGCGGCAGGCGGTCAAGAAAGTCAATGGCTTAGAGGGGACGGTGAGTGACAGGGCGCGAGGGGCAATGGGGGGGTTGAGAACAGGGAAAGGCGGCAAGAGGGGGAGAGGAGGGAGGGAGGGGGGGAGGGGGAAGGAGGCAGCGAGAGGAGAGAGGAGGAGAACGGGCAGCTGGGATATCGATGGGTGGGATGGCAAGGCTGTGAGGCGAAGTAAGGGGGGTCATTGACCATGAGGGAGATACGAGGGACGATTTCGAGGGAGGTGAGAGTGTGAGTGTGAGTGAGGGCATTTACCTCGGGTGACACGAGGTGCTGGTTCTCCGCCGTGATAAAGCGCGACCATGGCTTGCGGCGATGCCTGCCCACAGCGGACTGCAGCTGCGAGTCCAGCCGTACGGAGTAGCGTGTGAGGTACTGGTACAGGTCCGATGTGCCTAGGACCTGGATGGAGGGGAGGACAGGGGGGGCGGAAGTGTGGGTGTGAAGGGGTGGAGAGGGACTGCAGCTGCGAGTGCTGCGAGTCTAGGTGCACCGTTCACGGAAGAGTAGCGTGTGAGGTACTGGTACAGGTCCGATGTGCCTAGGACCTGGTTGGGAGGAATTGGAAGGGGAGGCGGATGGGGGGAATTGGATTGGGGAAAAGAGTAAGGAGGGGAAGTGAGTGTGAGGAAGAGAGGTGCTGGTACTGCTGCATGCACGCCCTGCTGCATGTTCCCCAGCTTCTGTAGGGTTAAGGGTCACCAGAAACCTGGTCATGCCTTCTTGCCATCCCTCACACCCCGCACCGTCCATCCACTCCCCCTCCTCCCCCTCCCATCCCATCCCCTCCCATCCCCTCCCATCCCCTCCCATCCCGTCCCCTTGCCTTCGCGACATGGCAAGGTGATGAGGCGTGCACATTGTTATGATGATGATGAATCACCTCACCTGAGCAATCTTGACGAGCTGGTCGTTGTTGTCCGCGCCAAAGAAGAAGGGCTCCCTGCGGAAGATCTGCCATGCGGGAGAGAGGGGCGAGGTGTGGGAGAGGGGAGTGGGAGAGGGGAGTGGGAGAGGGGAGTGGGAGAGGGGAGTGGGAGAGGTGAGGGGGAGAGGTGAGGGGGAGAGTGGGAGGGCGGGCAGGAGAGTGTTGAGAAGGGATGGGGGAAGGGATGGAAGAAAGGATGATACGAGGAGGAGAGGGAGAATGAGAGTGGGATGCGAGCAAGGCAGGGGGTGAGAGGGGAAAATGTGTGAACGCAAGAAGCGTTCCTCTATGTTCACTGCTTACATGCATCCCATGCTCAATATGCTCTCACCACCACACACCCCATCCTCCATGCTCTCACCACCATCCCCTCCGCACCCCCCAGGCTCACCATGCCTACCCCCCAGGCTCACCATGCCTACCCCCCAGGCTCACCATGCCTGCGACCATGCACCCCAGGCTCCACATGTCCAGCGAGTAGTCATAGTCCTCTATGTTCACCAGCAGCTCTGGCCCCTTGAAGTACCTGGGGGGAAAGGAGAGGAGATGGGACGAGAGGGGGAACGGGGGAGTGGGAAAGGGCGAGGAAGCAAGAGAGGGGAGGGCTGCACAGCACATTGAGGAGGGGAAGGCCAGCGGGTAGCCGTAGCCTCAATGTTCACCAGCAGCTCGGGCCCCTCAATGATGAAGCCTTTTAGAATTGTTATTGTTTTCGTTATAGTGCCATAGTCCCGGCTCTCCTCGATTATCATCATCATCATCATCATCATCATCATCATCATCATCATCATCATCATCATCAGCAGCAGCAGCAGCAGCAGCAGCAGCCCAAGTTCATGCTTCTACCCGCCTAGACACCCTGGCCAATGATGCTGTGCTGCGGACACCCTTTAGCACCCCAGCCAACTCCCCTGCACCGCAGGCAACTCTAGAGCGCACCGTACTACAACCTCCCTGCCTCACAATCCCACACCCCCACACGCGCACAACACGCACCGGGAGGCGACGCGCACCCGGGCATGGCCTACAACGTGTGCAAGCCCCCAGTCTATGAGGCGCAGCTGGCGCTGCCTGTCTTGTCCCACACACACGCACACTCTCACACACTCTTAACCACCCAACCACGCGCACGCACCTAGAGGCGACGCGCACGTTGTAGGCCATGCCCGGATGGTAGAGGGAGACTCCGCCAGCCCCCAGTCTATGAACTGCAGCTGGCCTTGCCCCGACTCATTGCCTCTACCCATTCACACACCCTACCCATGCTGCTGTGCCGCGAACTCCCCTGCATCCCGCACCGTACGTCCCCTGTGCACCCTGAACAACTCACCTAGAGGCGACGCGCACGTTGTAGGCCATGCCCGGGTGGTAGAACTCCGCGAGGCCCCAGTCTATGAGGCGCAGCTGGCGCTGCCTGCCTTGTCCCACACACACGTGCACTCCCACGCACTCTCAACCACCCACCTAGAGGCGACGCGCACGTTGTAGGCCATGCCCGGGTGGTAGAACTCCGCGAGGCCCCAGTCTATGAGGCGCAGCTGGCGGCGCTGGTGGTCGATCATCACGTTGTGCGGCTTCACGTCCCGGTGCATGATGCCCTGTGAATGCGCAAAGTCGAGTGCCTGGAAGGGTTGGGGGAGGGGGGTGGGAAGGGCGGGGAAAGGGGAGGGGATGGGACGGGACGGGAGGGGACGGGATGGGAACATAAGGAAATGACGGCAGCGTGAGGCAAGGGCTTCACGTTGCGATGCATGATGTCCTGCAAGTGCGCATAGTCCAGCGCCTGGAGGGAGGGAGGAGGGGATGGGGAGATGGAAGAAGGAGAGATGAGGATGGAGACGGGGAGAAAGGAAGATGGGGATGGAGTGAAGTGTGTGCTGTGCTTTCGCCTATGCGACTAGGCATCCTTTCAGACGTTGCCAGCAGGCACACAGCTATTCGCACCTGCAGCAGCTCGTAGAGGCAGAAACGTATGCCTGACCCGACACACACACATGCACACGCACACACTCCAACACCTCCCCAGCAGGCACACTGCTCCCCATTCAAGCCATTCATACCTGCAGCAGCTCGTAGAGGTAAAAACGAATGTCCAGGTCGGAGAGCGCAGGGTAGAGGTGCTTGAAGTCGTGGTTGTTCACAAACTCAAACACCAGCGACGGCGTGCCCGACTGCGCGTCCTGCACCACGTCCAGCAGCTGAATGATGTTGCGCCCGCCCATCAAGTTCTGCAGAATCTTGATCTCGCGCAGAATCTGATGGGTTGGGAACGGGGAGGAAAGGGGGGAACGGGGGAGAGGGGCGGGGGGTAGGGGGGAGGGGGAGGGGGAGGGAGGGAGGAGGCGGGGGGTGGAGGGGGGAGACAGTGGTTAGTGGAAGGCCGGGGGAGGCGACGGATGGAATTGTGTTTGTGAGGCGTGCCCGACTGCGCGCCCTGCACCACGTCCAGCAGCTGGATGATGTTGCGCCCACCCATCAAGTTCTGCAGTATCTTGATCTCGCGGAGAATCTGGTGGGGCAGAGAGCGACATGACAGGGAGGGAGAGAGAGGAAAAAGGTAGGAGGAAGGGGATGGGAGAGAGGGAAAGACGGTGGGCAGTGGAGGGGAGGGGAGGGGGCCGGGGGAGGCGGGTGGGAATTTGCTTGTGAGGCGGCTCTGGAAGAGGGTGCGAAGGACCAGCACCATCACGTAGTGGCGCTAGACTCAAACACCAGCGAGGGCATGCCTGACTGTGCATCCTGCACCACGTCGAGCAGCTGAATGATGTTGCGCCCGCCCATCAGGTTCGGAAGTATATTGATCTCGCGGAGAATCTGACGGGGGATGGGGAAAGGGGAAAAGGGAAGGAAGGGAGAGAGAGGGAGAGGGAGAGGGAGGGAGGGAGAGGAAAGTACAGAGAGAGGGAGAGGGGCGGGGGGGGGGGGGGCGGAGGAGGCGGGGAATGACGGGGGAAGCCAGTGGGTAGTGGAAGGGGGGAGGGGGGGAAGGAGACGGGTGGGATTGTGTTTGTGAGGCGGTTATAGAACAGACGGGTTGCGCCCTGCACAACGTCGAGCAGCTAAATGATGTTGCGCCCGCCCATGAGGTTCTGCAGTATCTTGATCTTGCGCAGGATCTTATGGGAGAGGATGGGAGGGAGGAGAGGAGGAGGGAAATGGAGAGAGGGTGGGAGAGAGATACTTATGGAGAGAGGGGAGGGGGGTAAGAGGGAGGGAGAGGGAGGGAGGAGGAGAGGTTTAAGAGGTGAGCCAGTGGGAAGTGGAAGGAAGGGGGAGGTGAGGGGTAGGAGTGTGTTTGTGAGGCGGCTACAGAACAGGGCGCGACGTCGAGCAGCTGAATGATAGGAAACGGGAATAGGACAGGGCGCGTGTGTCCGTGTCTATGCTTGTGTGGGGGGTTGGGGTTGGGGCGGTGGGGGTTGGGATATGGGGGGATGGAGGGAACGCATAAGGAGGAGGGATGAAGCGTGGGATAGAAAAGGGGTGGGGTGGGGGGGATAGCGGTTACATGAAGTGCACGACGCGATTCACATAGAGTAAGAAGGCAATGACGTCTAATTGACGGATGCAACACAAAACGCTCCGACTAACTTGTGCCTCCAATCACTTCACTCACTCACCCCTTCCCCGCACCCCCCCCCCCCTCCTCTCACTAACCCATACTGCCCTACTCTCCGCTCCTCCCCCTATCCCCCACTCCCCCGCTCCCCTTCGGCCTCCTCTTTTCCCCTGTCTGCCCCTCCGTCCATCTCTCTGCCCCTCTCTCCGCCTTCCCTTCCCCCCCTCCTCTCCCCTTCCCCCTGCCCTGTCCGTCCCTCCGGCGCACGGGCTTGAGCACTTTGACGATGCAGCGCGTTTTGAGACGCATCTCAAAACTGCCCCTGACAACCCTCCCCCCGCCCTCCTCCCCCTTCCTTCACCTCTCCCCCCGCACACACCCCCCCCTCCGCCCCCCCTCGTACCTTCTTGCGGCGCACGGGCTTGAGCACTTTGACGATGCAGCGCGCGCCGTGGCGGGTGCTGCGCCCCTCAAACACCTCGCTGTACTTCCCGCGCCCCACCTTGCGCACCAGCTCGTAGTCCGCCTGGTCGCTGCAGGGGGGACGGGGGAGGGGGAGGAATGGGGGGGGGAGTGGGGGAGGAAGGGGGGAGGAGGGAAGGGGGGGGTTTGGAGGTTTTGTGAGGGAGCATATACCCCGTCTTGGCACTTCCCGCGCCCCACCTTGCGCACCAGCTCGTAGTCCGCCTGGTCGCTGTGGGGGGGAAGAGGGTAGGTGGAAGGTGGGGGAGTGTTGCGCCTCGTATGTTATCCTCTGCAAGTGCTTACTTCACGTTCCGAAATTGCGCGTAAGATTCAGAGGCGACTCAAAAGAGGATGTGCTTTCTTCTTCCTCCCTCCCTCCCTCCCCCTCCATTGCGAATCAACTTGGTCTAACAGCAATGCAGGTAGCACAAGCGCACCGCAACACCTTAGACCACACCACACCACACCACACCATTCCCTGACAATCCTACCTCCCTCCTCCCGCTAAGCTGCATAAATAAGTGACAGCACCCAAGCGCACCCCACACCACCTCACACCACACAACATCACCTCACCCCCCTTCTCCCCTCCCCCTTCTTACCGCTTGTTCTTCCATGTTACTCAACCCCATGTTACCCTCATCCTCTCCCTCTAGTCCCAAGAATCCGCGGGTCGCTGCACGTTCACGTGGCTGTACACGCGCACCTCACACCACACCACACCGCATCACACCGCACCACACCAGTACCCCACCTCCCGCTCACCCCACATGTCCTCCCACTCACTCCCACGGCACTCGGAGCGCCTCGTAGTCCCAGTAGTCCGCGGGTCGCTGCACGTTCACGTGGCTGTACACGCGCATCTCACCCTACTTTGCACCACACGATACCACACCACACCTCACCACACCACACCGCACCACACAGTTGCGCACTCACCCCCACGGCACTCGGAGCGCCTCGTAGTCCCAGTAGTCCGCGGGTCGCTGCACGTTCACGTGGCTGTACACGCGCGAGCAAGGAGCGGGAGGCGGGGGCGGGTCCGGATACGTGGTAGGGCTCTGGAGGAACGAAACAAGCTGGGAGAATTTGGGAAACCCTGGGAGTAATTGCTGCTCTTCCTGCTGCTGCTGCTGCTGCTGTATCTGTTGCGGATGTGCCTTTCTCTGCGGAGTGTGCTGCATGGGTTGCTTGGGCTGATGTTGCTGCGTCTGCGACGGCGAAAGCGGCAGCCTCTGCTGCTGAAGCAGCTGCGACTGTCGCTGCTGCTGCTGCAGTTGCTGCTGCTGTAGCTGCTGCTGCTGTTGCTGCTGCCTTTGAATCATCTGCCGATGCTGCTGTAACCGTTGCTGCTCCTTCAACCTTTGTTGCTGCTGCTGCGCGTGTAACATATTTAGCTGCTGCTGTCGCTGCTGCTGCTGCTGCTGCATAAGCAGAGCCTGGGCCTCCTGTCTGGCTGCCGCTGCTGCCGCCATCTGCTGCTGCTGCAGCTGCTCGAGTCGCCGCTGTCTCTGCAGCTCCTGCTGCTGCTTTTTCTGCAATTCCTCCTCCTGCTGCTGCTGTTGGGAAGCCTGCTGATTCGGCGAAGAGGGAGAGGATGGGGAAGAGGAGGAAGGAGCAGCTGTTTCCGCTTGCTGCTGGCGCGGCTGCTGTCGCGTGACTCGATCCATAGTCTCGAATAGGCGTCCGAATGAAAACCCATTAGAAGCACCGCCCCCATCTTTCGTCGGCCACAGTCCTTGCTTCGGTTGCTGTTGCTGCTGCTGCGACGGAGGCGGCGGCGACGGCGGTTGCTGCTGCGGGTCGTTGCTGCCGCTATTGCTCCCCGCGCGCGTTGTTCCCTTCCAACCACCGCCTACTCCGCTCCCGCCGCCGCCGCCGCCGCCGCCGCCGCTGCCGGAAACCCAGCAGCTCGATAGTTGATCATGGCCGGAATGTGCGGGCGCGAGGTAGGGTGGGTGGGAGATACCAGGCGTTAACACGGACGGGCGGTAGCTGTTACGGATAACAAGGCGACGCGGATGGCAATGTTGGGCGACGCGGTGCGGTTGCGGAGTGATGACGTGGACACCCGCATGGTGCGGCGGCACAAGCGACAACCGCGGGCACGACACGGAAAGGCACCTGCTGGGGATAGTGGCGCAGGGAAGGGCTTGAACGATAGGGGAAGGGGAAGGAGCGGCAATGGTGGCTGTGCAGGAGGTAGCGCAGGAGCCTGCGCGGGAAGTTGCGCTGGAGGCTCCGCGGAAGGTTGCGCGGGAGGTTGCGCAGGAATCGGAGCGGAGAGTGTGCGGGTAATGCGGGGGGTGGGAGGGTTGAGAGAGACTGGAGGCGAGGGAAGAGCTTATATGGTTTTGGGCCATGGGTGTGACAAAGGTGTCGCGCGCTTGAGTAAAAGCGGAGACCTAGGCTCGGCAATATGTCACTGGGGGTACTCCCGTCGTGCTACGACATCAACCAGGCCGGCAATACTTGAGCTGAATGAACTCTGTCAGCTATATCCAACTCTCCAACCCGTTAATGGTGTCGAAGTCGTAAGATATGCTGCTGCGTTAGGCTTGCCACGGTCTTGCCTGTCGGCCTTGGAGTCCTCCCAGGGTTGCGTTGGTCACACTAGTCGCACTCATTGCTCAACGAGAAAGCAGAGCTAATGCTCCGCAATCCGCCATGGATCAACGCAGGACGGAAGCAAATGCGCAGCGTGTCTTGTCAGAGGACGGACGATCAAGCCTATTCAATGGACCGAGTTCTGTTCTGGGTAGGAAGGAACATAACAGCACGTGCTTGGTAACTTGGAGTGTGTGGGTGGGTGAGTGTGTGCGTGATAGTGGTTCGGGAAATGGGTAGGGTACCGGTAGGTTGGCCTTTCTCCCCTCGGATCAGATATTCAGAGCATATCCGTGAGCGTGTGACTGCTTGCTCGCTAGGTCCGTTGGAGGGGATGTGTCCGTTGGATGTTGGTTTGGCGCTTGCTTCGGGATTGGTTTGGAAATGCCGAGCCTAGGATTATCCACTTACACAAATAGGAATACTGGCGGCTGTGCGAATCGACTGTAGAGAATGTGGGTATTTGCAAAGCACACCTTCGGTATATTTTGGGAGTGAGTTGCAATGCACCGGCTTCTTTTGGCATGAAGCTGCCTTCCTTTGGTTTTCAGAATTAGGGGGAATCAGAACCTAGTCTTCACGCCTGAATCTCTCGTATCCAGGGTCCTACGCTGTACCCGCATACTCATCCCTCTCCTTCTCCACTTCTTGAGACTGGCTTCTATTTTGCGAGAAGAGCTCCACGTAGAATTACCTGGTAAAAAAAAGGATGCTCAGGGAAACCCCCATTTGAGTCTTGGCAGAATGGCGGGAAGGAATCAAGATCGTGATCCAACGGTTGTCGATGGCACTGAATATCCGCGTGAACGATGACGTGGGTATTGGGCATACTGTGATTGGGTGTGGAAACAATGTCATGTGCTCAGGCCTAACCCTCTGACCCAACAACTGTCGCTAATAAAAGAGATGGCTGATTAAAATACACATCATGCTACTTCATTCATAAAAATGAATATTTGTAGTATTGGTCAATGCATACACGCATGTGCCAATCAGATCGGTGCGCAGAGGGCAAATGAAGAATTCTTTAATCTTGAGAGGATCTAGTAGGCCGTGAAACCTAACAGTTATGTGTGTTATCGAACGAGCGAGTGGAGATTGCACTAAAAACCAATAAGAGATACGAAACAATGTATGCTTTGAAATTCTGACGTGCAACACTGAATAACATACCGTATATCACTTTTGCGGGACTTGCTAAAGTAGCGTTTCAGGTGTGTCATTGAAGTGTAGGGTCAATTCAGCTCAGACGTATAAGGAAGTTAGGGAAAATTGACGTGCATTGCAAAAATGGTTCCTAACGGGTGAAAATTGGTACCGTGATCAGTGCAGGATCCTTAAATGCCTAAAATCTAACATATGCAAGGTAGGTATGTACACATTACCTCTGTTTTTACAAGCCAATGTGTTTATCGATGCAACTCAACAAACCTTCATGATATCAGTGGCGTGGCGACACCAAAACCTTCATGTTTGCCAGCCACTGACCATTACGACTCTCACGGACAGTAGGGCCACAACTTGGCAACGCGAGCGCCGTCCACGTGGCGGAGATGCTTCATCTTGAGTGGAGGAGTCGATCGTTATGAACCAGTGATTGATGTCGTGGCCGAAATTGTGAGCTGGGTCCACAGGAAGATGCATTTGCCCCTCATGTTTCGATCTTCATGACGTGGCATACCTCAGTGCAGGATTTCTCTACACTGTGGGTTCCAGACCCGACCAAACCAACTGGCTGCCTCGCTCCGCCTGCCTCGATCAACGGTCGTCAAGCATTTGGTGATTACTGAAGGCAGGCAGGGTAGCCATGGATGGACCTGCGCCTCCTTGCGCATGGCCTACGCGGCGCACCCGCGCCAACTGACTGACTCCTTTTCCATCCCACATGGCTGCTTCTTTCCCCACTTCCCTGCCACCTAGCCACCAGATCAGAGCAGAGTTCATCCGCAACATCCGCACTTGCCATCCAGCTCAGTGAAACGCTGCGCGGGACTGGCAGGTGGGGTCGTGATCCTTGCTGGAGAACCAAACAGTGGAAGATCTGGTGCAATCAGATTTTCTTCTGACTCAGAGCGCGCTTGTTTTCCCCCGATGGCAGAATTCAGCGAAGAGATTGGGAAAGGCGAAACGAACGAACGATTCTCGCCAGCTCAAACTCGGCTGGCCGTTCCTCATCGCAAAGTTCAGAATGCGACCACTGTCCACTGTCGTTTGTCGTCGTCCTTCAGTGTGCTTGTGGTGCGCTCCTCCACCTTCCTTGCAGTTCTTCTCGTTCTCGCACTACACCGCACCGAACCGATTTAAAAGTCATCAAACCGCATGCTATTTGGCCCACCAGGCAGGAAAAACAGGAGCACTGTGTAAGTCCGTAAGGACCAAGCTGCGTAACAGCAGATACCACACCAGAAGCTGCAGCAAGCAGGCGTATGCAGCTAATTGACGCAACAAGAACCATCGGCATCGTCGTCAATCACCGCCTGCCTTGCAAGATTGCGCGAGTCATTTCAAGCAGAAAGATTTTTCCACTGGTCTCTGGCTGGACTCTTGGGTTTCTGCGCCCCAGTCTTGTGGTTACGATTTATTCCACCTCCTTTTCGGGAAGCATCGCAACATTTGCACCACTGTCAGTCAGCACGTTACGTTCTTTAAATCTCTTCTTAGGGAGCCATCAGAACACATTCCAAGCTGTCTCGTGTAGTGCATGTCTTGCAGGTCTCTGTCTGCATTCTCCGTCTTCTCCCTTCCTTCCCCACTCAAAAGCAACGGTTCTCGGTCCATTTGTTTACCAATTTCTCAACCTCCGCCAATTCGCTGACCTATCCTCCGTTTATCTCTATTACCCGCTAGTTTATCTCCCCACCGCACCTTATGCCGTCGACAGCCGCCGTCCACGCACCCGTCTCTCACCACCTTGGCTCCACCCTATCAAAGCAGCACGTGCCGCTAAGGAGCGTCGGAATCGCCGCTGGTTCTGCTAGGAACATGCAGACGGTATTCGAGGATGAGGATAATTGGCTCCTGTCGTACCTAGCTTCCACGTCGGTGGGCAAAGACCCGCGCCTGAACGCGGCCACCGTTAAGGCGGCTTCCCCACCCGTCGTCGCCACCACCGCCGCCGCCGCCTCCGCTCCCGTATCTGCGGGAGCTGACGTTTCGTCTTCTCCGCTCGCTCCGCCCGCCGACGCCGCCGCGGAGTTGCCCCGCGGAACCTCCCCTCCGCGCGCAGCTACCGCAAGTAACGGCGCGGCGCACAAGCTACCAGACACTTCCGCCGATGATTCGTCAATTTCAGGCGCAGCTACCGCCGCAACCGGTGCAACTGCCGCTGCGGCGGACCCGCCAGTGACGTCCCTCGCCGCGCAACAGCAGCAACCGCTGCCACCAACCGTGAAACTCCCCAAATCCCAAAGCGCCGCTCCCCGATTCCGTTCGCTCGTACCCGCCGCCGACGAGGGAACGACTTTTGTTGACCCTGATGTCGCAGCAGCAGCAGCCGCCTCGGCAGCAGCGGTTTCCGCCATCGCCGCCGCAGTCAGCGGCGCGTCAATGAAATCTCCTCCGGAGAGCTTTAACGATTGGGTGGCGGGAGCAGGGCGCAAGTATCGCCGCCACTCGACCGCGGCCTCCCCTTCTGCTGCGCCAGGCGCGGGTTTCGGCGCGGGCGCAGGAGCAGGTGCGGGTGGCGCGTCCGCGTTTCAAGGCGACCTGCTGGGTCAGGGCGTATCCATGGCTGCCGACGCAGCGGCAGCCACGGGTGCTGCGGGAAGGCGGAGGCGGTCGAGTGTCGGGCGCGTGTCGATGAGTGGACGGCGACAGTCCATGGATTATTCCGAGCTCGACGCTATCAGGGAAAGGTGAGAATCCGCCGAGTGAGATCACTTTATCCCCGATTTATTTATACTATATATTTTTATGCAGTTAATAGGTTCTTTCTCGCGCGTTCTGGGAAAAATTCTGCTCACCAGGTTGGCGTCGGGTTTCTCACCTTCATTGGCTACATATATTAGAAGCTTCTTTGTCTCATGTTTCTCGAAATTTGCCTTAGCGTCAATAGCTTCACTCACAACGGTAAACAGGTATAAGGTGAAAGAGCGAACTGATACAGATGAAATGGATTGATACACATTTAGGACTTCCATTCTCGTATGGGTATAACATGTTTGGGTCGAGGATATCCTTGTTCTAAGTCACAAGACATCGTTTCCGGATGGTGACACTGGTTGTGTAGCTCATAAACACTTTGTAACGAAATCCATAATTCCCTCTCCCGCCACCCCGCCTTTCTACCCCTCGGCCAGACTCCTCCACGCGGCCCATCTGTGGGCGGTAGCCGCGCCTGACGAGTGTGAGGAGGATGATGAGGAGGACGAGGATGCATCGGTAACTGTCAAGGTTGACCCACCCATGGCTCGATCAGGCCTAGGCCTGTCTGCAGCTACTGTTGACAAGCTTTCCGGCTCCTCAAAAGCAGGAGAGGTGCTGAAGACTGAGTCTGATAAGGCGCGCGGAGAGAAGCTGGGAGGCGAGACCGCGGCTCGAGGTGCGGATGGAGGGGGCGGATCTCCTGAAAGTGCAGCCAGTGGTGCGCTTATGACACGCCGCAGAGGGGGAAGCACTGAAGGGATTGTAGGCAGTTTCGAGGATGGTATGGGCGGGAATGGGAGTGGCAGTGGAGGGGGAGGGTCTGGCAAGCTGCTGTCCAGTCAGGCTGCTATGATAGAGGCCAACAGGGATCCCACCAAGTCCCCTTCGTCTTTCATCAAGAAATGGATGAAGGGACCGAGTGGGTTGGGGAAGTGACAGGAAATGAGAGGAGAGGAGAGGGGGGGGGGTGAAGGAAGAAATGAGGAGTGGTGGTGTGGAGAAGTGGAGTTTGTGGATGGTGGCGAGTAGAGCAGGGCTGGTTCCATTAGTGGTCAGGGTGCTGTGAACTGTGTAGAGCATGGTTGGATTTTGCTAGATATTTCATGGCAAATTGGGGTGGTTTTTTTCTTGCAGAGATAGTGGCTGGCTAATGTATTTTGCCTGTCACCAACCTGAGTAAGGTTAGCGAGATGTTGTAATCTTGTACCACTATGCAAGAAAGGTTGAATTTTGCTTTGTGCTACGAGTGAAGTGAGCGAACAAGGTAAGCACGATCGAGGCAAGAATACAATGAGCGAAGGAATGAGCGAATAATATATAGCGAAGCCTAGCATGCTAACGGTAATGTGCGAGAATGTGGTGCGCGACAGGCCTGGCGCCGAAGTTGTGAATTGTCAAGGCGGAAAGCAATGTGCTTCGTTCTGTGCTCCAGTCTCTACTCCCGCCACAAAGCAATCGTAGCCTTGTTGTCGACGTACACAACCGGAGGAGAATGAGGCCGCTCACCCAAGTCTGTCAGCAGGTAGGTCAGCCAGCGTAACTCCTGAGCAGCCATAGCCCCAGCGTAGATAACTAAAGGTACATTCTTGAGTCGACACAAACGTCTCAATCCCCTTTTTCCCGAGTCGCGTCGAAACATTTTGTCAACCTCGCGTCACAAAAAATGGATGTATCGCGATACCGTCACCAGGGCTAATTTTTGGTTTTGACCAACCCTTACGATCAGTCTAGCATCTGTTCAGGCCCTACGATATCAGGATTTTTTCCCTGAAATTCCTGATTTTCAGCCTAATTTTGTGTACCTACCCTGATATTTCAGTCTGTAGATTTTTGTGAGGCTGATTTTTCAGCCTTCATTTCGTAGTGAACACTGGGTGTTCAGTCTTTTATCGAAGTTGACACTGAATGCACATTCGGACTCCTTCCTGAAAAACGCCCGAGGTGACCAGCGCTCAAATAGGTGTCCAAAAAACTGCAAACTGATATAGAAAGTCTTCGAGTGTCTTAGTTGTTAGTGAATTCGCTGTCGAAGGTGAAAGTTCGAGGTTCGATTCCCTAGGCTGGCACAGCAGTGTTTTTTTGAGGATATCTTGTGGAAAATAATCAGTGTTCTTTTTTTGAGAACCCTGGAAAATCAGGCTTTTTTTTTGTAGTAACACTGAAAATCAGCCTTTTTTTCACAGGGACCCTGATGCATCAACGTCCCAAAAAGTGAATCTGAGGGCCTGCACCTGTTCAAAAACCTGATTTTCAGGGTTACCCGTTGTGGAAATCCTGATGCGTCAGGGTTTTTGCATGTATTAAAAAGACTACCCTGAGGCATCAGTGTACCAATTCGCAAAACCCTGCTTCAGTTGTTATTAATACAGCACACAATAACAAGGTTACCGTAATCATCATCATCAGACATTATCATCACAATAACATTTCTGGCCAATGGTGGACCACCTCATTCCAGCACACACAAAGTCCTGCCGAAATCTACATTTTCGACAGTTGGCAAAAGGAAAATCCAGGTTTCGGGGTCGGGTGGTTAGGGGACGGGGGGGGGGGGGGGGGGGGGGGCGGGGGTTCGCTGGTACGCGCTTCAGGGTAAACCTCGATAAGCGGAACGGCAACCCTGAGGCGACAGTGTTCCTTAATCTTAAAACCTGGCACATCAGGGTAAATCAAGGTCCCGAAAAAATTACCCAACAGCATCAGTGTTACTACCAAAAATCACCCTTCTAGTCAGGGCATCAGGGTGATTTACACTGATAAAATGGGCCCTGACCGTCACCCCTTGGATACCGGTATAAGCGCCACCCTGGGATAAGCGCCAGGCGCTTGTAATTGGCATATGGCGCATATATCCGCTCTGTTACGAATAGTAATTATTGAAACGTCACTATGCACTCCTCACCGCAGCAAGCGAAGCACGCACTACCGAGGTTGAAGTCGAAAGGGCGGAAGTAACACGAAAGGTCGCACGGTTACGACAGCATCTGGACCGTCGGGCAGACAGCATCAGGCAGCAGCAGTGGCGAGGATTCTGCCCGAACAGTTTCGTAACTGTTGGAATTAAGGTTAATTTGGGTTGCTCCAATAAACATATGTAGTGATACATCTACACTATAGTAGTGTAGAATACATTGGTTGGGTTGGGAGAACTTGTGGTGTACACTCTATAGAGTGGACCACCTCCCAAACCCTATAGGTTAGGGTTCTCTCTTGTTGGAACTTCACTTCTTGGAAACCACTTTGGTTCTAGCATGGTTCATGCCCAAGTGGGCTCCTAAGATTCCTAGGCTTTAGGAGGAAGTTCTAAGACTACTAAAGCTTCCGCTAGTAGCTTAGTCCATTCTAATATGGTATCCGAGCTAGGAAGGCCTAGCAATCTGTTGGAATAGGAGTTACTCAAGACATCGGACCATAATATCTTGGTGGAAGCTATTTAGCTTCCATCCCTCCCGAAGGGCTGCCTAAATTGCACCGTGGCGGACTCTGGACGTGGGAAGGGAGGAGGAGAGAAGAAAACTGCTGGAAATCGTGTGGATCCGTTCGGGAGGACGAGAAGAGCGACATCCATTCACAGAGGCGCTCAGTCAACTTTGGCCGATCAAGACGTGCAGCACACCGTTGGAAAGGTCTCAGCACGATCTACAACAATTGCCTCGAGGTCGTCACCAATCGACGAGCGGATCGGACGCAATTCGCGAAAAACTGCCGGGGGCCGAATTGGAAAATTGCAAATCGGGGACGATTTAAAGCGCGGAAAAGAAATTGGAGGGCGAGCGCCAAGAGAGGACACCAGGGCGCATCCAACAAGCCAAAAATCGGGCGACACGGTTGAGTCTTCGTCGACGGAAACTCGGCCAACTTCGACAAGTTTAAGCGGACAGCTCGGACGTGGGATCCCGGAGCGCGATACATCATTCGAACGGGCTCGAAGCGAGGATTCATCAGAATCTAACGGCTCATCATTCGGAAGTTCGAGCGCGGAGTTACGCTCCAAAAACCAAGAGGGGGTGAATCTGCCCGCATCGTCTTCACCGCCACCGCCGTTGCCTCCACCACCACCTCAACGTCAATCTTCAGTGCCTGCGCCACAAATGGATCACGACTCAGGCGAAGGGAAGCTGGAGAGTGCGTCAAAGTTTGATGGGAGCGACTATTGGACTTGGAGCTTCCGATTCGAACAATGGGCAGCGGCGCACGATCTATGGGGGTACTTTGACGGCTCGGAGGAGCGACCTGCAACGGGTGACGCACGGCTGAAGTGGGAGAGGAAAAATCAGAAGGCATTCGCCCAATTTTGCAATGCCTTGGTGCCAGATGAGCTGATTCGCTTGGTACGGGAGTTCGGCGGCAAGACCGAGTTGGGCAGCGCACCTGTTGATGGCGGAGCAAGAGCAGTCACCCGAATTCCTGCAGGCACAGCAGCGGCATACATACGAGTGAAGGAGTTCTACCTTCAGCGTGGATTGTGTAACCGGATGGCACTCTCGGAGGAGCTCTCTTCATTGAAGATGAAAGAGGGGGAGGGGGTGGCTGCATACTGGGCGCGTGCCGAGGACTTGAGGTCTAAGTACTTGGCTGCAGGAGGAAAGGAGGAGGTTGAGGAGTGGATGATGAGGGTACTCAAAGGACTACCTCCTCACTTTGAGATGCTGAAGGTGGTGCTGAACAACCAGTCATCATCACTCACTAAGGATCAGCTGCTTACCTCCTTGAGGAGCGAGGAGATGCGGATTGGTGTCGCACCAAGATCGGATGGTGTAGCCACCTTTGGAGCGGGTACGAAAGTGGGCAGCAGCGGCAGGGGAAATTGGGACAAGGGAGGAAAGCATGGAGGCAGCGGTAGCAGCAGTGACACCAACTCGGGCAGATGGGGTCAAGGGAAAGGCAAAGTGGGAGTGCTTGATTTCCCCTGGGGGTCCAAGGGCATGGCTCCTCGGGGGTTGTGTCATGGCTGTTGGGATGAGGGACATGCATGTCAGCGATGTCCTCATCGACCTAAGGGAGGCATTCCGGCATTCTTAAAGCGGGGGGGTCGTGGGTCCAACGGCAAGGCACAGGTGGCGGATGAGGAGGAGCAGGATGACAAGGCAGAGGCAGTGGTTGGAGAGGCAGTTGCAGCAGTGGGAGAGGAGCAGCGAGAGGGGTGGTGGATTGACAGTGGGGCCAGCCACAACTTTACTCCTTATGCGTCAGACTTCAAAAGTAAGCTTCAGCCACCAGAGGTTCGGGGAGTTAGATTGGGAGATGGACGGGTGGTGAAAGCTGTTGGCATGGGTGAGGTGCCAGTGGTTGGTGCTGGAGGTCAGCTGCTGAGGATTCAAAAGGTCCACCTTGTGCCTGAGATGCACACGCGTCTGCTGTCAGTCCCACACCTCACCTCTCGAGATGTCATTGTCACATTCAAGGGCAAGAAATGTGTCCTTCAACGGGGGGAGCGGGTGTTGGCGATTGGAGAAAAGGAGAGGGGAAGGGACCATGGATTGGTGCGGATGTTTCTTCCTCTTGCTCGGGGCACACAAGGCAGTGCTCTTGCAGCTGGGTCCTCCTCCTCATTTTCCCCATTGACCCTTGCCCATCCCCGCCTTGGTCATACCGCCCCCACAACATTGCAACAGATGGCTCGGGGGAACAGTGTACTGGGCTTGGAGATTAGGGGGGGAGCACTGATTGCTCCCCATGTGAGCCTTGCTTATTGGGAAAGTCGGCTCGGAAGCCGTTTCCCCACGAGGCGTCTCGGGCACTTGGGCCTTTGGATGAGGTCCACATGGATTTGTGGGGGCCAGTGCGCACACCGTCACTTGGAGGAGCGGTGTATGTCCTCAGTCTCATTGACGACTTCACCAGACGAGTTTGGTCGTTCCCCCTCCCCAACAAGGAATCGGCCACAGTTGCAAAAGTCCTTCGCCAATGGCATAAGGACGTGGAGTTGAAGTGTGGGCGGAAGCTGAAGGCTGTTCGCTCGGACAGGGGTGGCGAGTTCTTGGGGGAAGCTGTAAAAGCATGGAAGGCGGAGTTTGGCATTAAAACTCAATTGAGCGTCGCAGATACACCGCAACAGAATGGGGTCGTGGAGAGGTGGCACAGGACGATGGCAGAGGGGATTCGCACATTGTTGGTCGACAGTGGTCTCCCTGCTCGCTTGTGGGGTGAAGCATTGATGTGGGTCGTGTGGGTTAAGAACAGGGTCACCCACAGTGCTTTGCCTACCTCCATCACACCAATGGAGGCGTGGTCTGGCCAGAAGCCGCATGTGGGCATGGCTCGGATTTGGGGTTGCATGGGGAGTGTCATGCTGCATGGGCATGAGAAGGGTGGCAAGCTTGATGCACGGGCTGTCATGTGTGTCTGTGTTGGGGTGGACATGGAGAGCAAGGGTTGGCGCATGCTGGACCCTTCTCTCATGCGCATTCGCATTGCTCGGGATGTTGATTTTCTTGAGAATGCGATGTGGAAGGATTGGGACAAGGCAAAGGGATTTGGGGAGCTTCTGCAGGATGCAGCTGCAATTTCCCAACTCCTCCCTCTTCCACTCTCGCCACCCTCTGCAACGGCTGACGACGTTGAGATGCCACCTTTATCACTGCCACCGGCACCGCTGAGTGTGTCGGTGCAGCAGCTGCCCACCCCTCTGCAGCAGCTCAGTGGCCCCTCGGTCATTCAGCGGAGATCCGCTACACAGGCTACTTCCTCTTCCTCCTCCTCTGGTCAGCGCTCTGTCCCTCTCTCTACGGGTGCCCCTCCGTCACCAGCGACTACCTCCCCACCACCGGTTACGGGTTTGCAGGTGCTTGGTATCCAGTCTGGTACATGTGGTGAGGAGGTAGGGGGGGATGCTGGTGTGGTTGAGGGCATGCTGTGTTTGGCCAGGGAGGTGGAAGGTGTTGCACTGGCAGGTGTGAGCACCGGTGATGTCCCACGCATACTCGCTGAGGCCCTGCGTGGCCCTGAGGGCCCTGCGTGGAAGGCAGGCACTGAGAAGGAGGTAAATGCAATGTGCACTATGGGTGTATGGGATCCAGAGCCGGTCGACTTACCTCCAGGTAAGAAGGCCATTGGGGTCAGGTACGTTTTCCGCAGGAAAACTGACAAGGAGGATAAGGTGGTACAGCACAAGGTTCGCCTTGTTGCTAAGGGGTACACTCAGGAGCCCGAGAAGGACTATGATCAGGTATTTGCCCCTGTGGGCAAGCTCACCTCAGGTCGGGTGCTTCTTGCAGAAGCCGCGGTAAAAGGGTGGCATGTACAACAAGAGGATGTTGATCATGCTTACCTCAATGCAGTCCTTCAAGAGGAGGTGTATGTGAGGCTACCTGAGGGATTTGATGATGGTACAGGTAGGGTGTATCGCTTGCGCAAAGCTCTCTATGGGCTCAAGCAAGCGTCTCGTGCTTGGAATGAGGAGATTGGTACCACCCTGATTGCAGCAGGGTTTGACCGCAGTGCATGTGATGAGGCTCTGTACATCAGGTTTGTGGATGAAGAGCCAGTGTATGCATTGGTGTATGTGGATGACCTCTTGCTTGTGTCTCCACGCTTGGAGCTGATCGGTCAGGTCAAGGAGGTGCTTGCTCAGAGGTACCAGATGAAGGATCTAGGTGAGGTATCCACGTACCTTGGTGTGGAGGTTCGCAGGTCGGTCAAGGATGGGTGGTTGGAGATTGGTCAGGAGAAGTATGTCCGTGGTCTCCAGGGAAGGTTTGGTGATCTGCTGAAGGAGACCCATAGGGTGCATACTCCAGTGTCACCCAATGATCTCTCTAAGATCAGAAACGGTACTTGGTCACCTAAGGAAGGTGTTGCAACTGATGTCAAGGTGTACCAGAGTCTCATTGGCAGCTTGATGTATGCTGCTGTGACCACCCGTCCTGACATGTCTTTCACTGTCAACACCCTTGCACAGTCCTGCGTGGCACCAAGACGCATTCACATGCGCGCTGCACTGAGAGCACTCAGGTACTTGGTCGACACAGCTGATCATGTCATCAGGTATGAGCGCCAAGGTGGTGAGCAGGTTGTTGGGTACACAGACTCGGATTGGGGTGGTGAGACTGATGGCAAGAGTCGCTCTGCCTACATCTTTAACTGGGAGGAGGAGCAATCAGCTGGTATAACAAAAAACAAGACAGTGTCGCAGCAAGCGTTTCTGAAGCTGAGTACAAAGCTCTATCGGAGGGGGCCAAGGAGGCCATTTGGTTGAGGAGTTTGTTGGCAGAGATGCATGTAGGGGATGGGGGGGCTATTCCATTGCTCTGTGATAATGAAGCTGCTGTCTCCCTTGCCCACAATCCCGTTCTCCATCAGCGCACCAAGCACATTAAGGTGGCATGGCACTTTGTACGGGATGCGGTGCGCCAGCAGGAGGTCGAGGTGCACTCAGTACGTTCCCACCTCCAGGATGCCGACATGCTCACCAAAGCTCTTCCAAGCTTGCAGCTGCATGAGAACCTGGAGCGCATCGGCATGCGAGTGATGGCTGCGAAGGCCAAGGCTTCATTCGCTGGAGGGGTTGTGTTTTGATTTATGGGTGAACTTTAATGCTTATTGGAGCAAGGGGGGTGTTGGAATTAAGGTTAATTTGGGTTGCTCCAATAAACATATGTAGTGATACATCTACACTATAGTAGTGTAGAATACATTGGTTGGGTTGGGAGAACTTGTGGTGTACACTCTATAGAGTGGACCACCTCCCAAACCCTATAGGTTAGGGTTCTCTCTTGTTGGAACTTCACTTCTTGGAAACCACTTTGGTTCTAGCATGGTTCATGCCCAAGTGAGCTCCTAAGATTCCTAGGCTTTAGGAGGAGGTTCTAAGACTACTAAAGCTTCCGCTAGTAGCTTAGTCCATTCTAATAGTAACCACCCGGAGTCGCACGGTTGGATTTCGCTGCAATAAGGGAATGTACCCCTTAGAGTACATGGCTAGCTAGGTCGATTCGAATTCCCCTGTACTCTTATTTATATTCCTTGTACTGCATGTTTTTATTATCTCAAGCATTTACATTCACTCTGCTATTGAGGTCAAGGGCCCACCACCACTAGACTAGAAGTGTGCGAACCTTCCTGAGGTGATCCTGAGGTAGATCAACTTCTGATCGCAGCATGATATCAGAGCGACTCGAGAATCCTTCGCACTGCCACCTCCGAAACTCTCGGCAAACGGAAAGTGGCGTCCGGCACACACTCACGTGTGAGAATGGCCGGAGGATCTGGAGGTCAGACGAATCTGACGGCTGAAGCGCAGCCCAATCCGATTGCGACAAGCGAGGAGATGACGACAATCCCTTCCGCCATCCTCGTACAACTGCTTCAGCGACTCACGAGTCTGGAGCAAGGGCTCCAAACATTGCGGAATGGCGACGCGGGAACATCTTCCCAACCCACTCAACCGGCCTCGAATGGCCAAAACTCCGCCCCGCACACCTTCTCCCTCGACACAAATGGCTCAACACCCAAGACTCCCTGTCTCAGCAACGAAGCACTTCTGTCAAAGTATATGCATGTCATATATGTGCAGGCTGTAGTGGGGTAGCCAATATGGGGTACAGCCCCTTTTAGGGTTTCATACTTGTACCCAACTCTTGCATAGTTCAATCATTCCTGTCTCTAGATTATAACATGGTATCAGAGCAGTAGGTCCGTAGGACCGTTTTTTTTTTTTTTTTCGGGTCCACCTACCGCTACCCCACGACTGTAACTGTGACTGTGCCTGTGACGTGCTGCGCTGCGCGCGCCGTCTGTCTGCTGCCTACTGTCTGCTTCGCCCGTCTGAGCGACGCCTGGCGTACCGAGTTTGGCGACGCGGCTGAGCTCCCCGACTGGGTGGAGCTGCTTGGGCAGAGGGTAGATATATTTGCTCTTGACTTTGATGCTATTCTCACTGCCATGTATGCATTGCCTACTAGTGCTGACCGTGCCTGTTACCTGTGCGTACCGCCTGACCCAGGTATAGCGTCTCCTGCTCTAGGTGCTGGTGAGGCTGCTGCTCTAGGTGCTGGTGCGTCTCCTGCTCTGGGTGCTGGTGAGGCTGCTGCTCCAGGTGCTGGTGAGTCTGCTCTCTCTGGTACTGCGCCTGCTGAGGCCTTGTACACCTTCACACTTGACTCTGATGCTTCTCGCTCCTTCTTTCGCGACAGCACCACCCTCACGCCGCTCAGTCGGCCAGTTCCAGTCTCCCTGGCAGACCCCTCTGGGGGTCCAGTCCGTGCGACCTCCTCCACTGTCCTCCCTTGTCCTGCTTTCCCGTCCGGCACACTGTCGGGTCTTTACCTCCCCTCGTTCTCTACGAACTTGGTGGCGGGTTCTGCGCTCCAGGACGCAGGTGTTCACCAGTTCACCCCTGCCTACGAGCGTGTGACACATTGCACGTGTGCTCAGACGGGTCGTCACCTGGCTACCTTCACTCGGCAGCCATGGTCGGGCCTGTACACACTGACCACTGAGTCCCCTCAGGTAGCTGCGTCTGCGTCTGCGTCAGGTCAGTTGTCGGCCCCCTGCTCGTGTCGCGCCTTTTCGCACCAGACCCTCCTTTGGCACCACCGCCTTGGTCACCCCTCGGTGCAGCGCCTTCGCAGCATGCACCGCCGTGTCCTTGTCTCTGGTCTTCCCAGGGTTCTCCCTCCCCTCCCACCCTCGCCTGCTCCTCCCTGTCTTCCCTGTGTCGAGGGGCGGCAGTGCGCCGCTCCTCACTCCTCCTCGTTCCCTCCCACAGAGGCTCCCCTGCAGACTCTCCACCTGGACGTGTGGGGCCCAGCCCGCGTCCGTGGACAGGGCCACGAGCGGTACTTCCTGCTGGTCGTCGACGACTACACGCGATACACCACGGTCTTCCCCTTGCGCACCAAGGGTGAGGTCCCTGATGTTTTGATCCCTTGGATCCGCGCTCCTCGTCTCCAGCTCCGCGAGCGGTTCCAGTCGGACTTTCCCGTCCTGCGTCTGCACTCTGACAGAGGTGGGGAGTTTTCCTCCGACCTCTTGGCAGCCTTCTGTGCGGAGCACGGCATCCGCCAGACGTTCACGCTTCCGGCCTCTCCGCAGCAGAATGGGGTTGCTGAGCGCCGCATTGGCTTAGTCATGGAGGTCGCTCGTACCTCCATGATCCATGCGGCTGCGCCCCATTTTCTATGGCCGTTTGCGGTCCGGTACGCCGCGCATCAGCTCAACCTCTGGCCCCGTGTCTCCTTGCCGGAGACCTCGCCCACACTGCTGTGGACGGGGAAGGTTGGCGATGCGTCGCGTTTCCGGGTCTGGGGTGCTCGTGCCTTTGTCCGCGATACCACCGCGGACAAGCTCTCCGCCCGCGCTGTTCGCTGTGTCTTCCCTGGCTTTGTCCCTGACGCGCCTGGTTGGCAGTTTTACCACCCCACCTTGCGCCGTGTCTTCCCCTCTCAGGACGTCACGTTCGACGAGTCGGTTCCCTTTTACCGTCTCTTCCCCTACCGCACTGCCCCTCTCCCCCCCCCGCCGCTCTTCCTCGCTCTAGGTGCTCCCCAGGTAGACCCCCTCCCCGCTCCCGGTCCTGCTCCTTCAGGTGTGTCTCAGGTAGACCCTCCTCCTTTGACTGCGCCGGTTGAGGTCACTGGTGACTCAGGTCCTGCTGAGGGTGGTCCTGCTCGGGGTGCTGCTTCTGGGGGTGCTGAGCCTGGGGGTGCGGAGCCTGGGGGTGCGGAGCCTGGGGGTGCTGAGCCTGGGGGTGTGGAGCCTGGAGGTGCGGAGCCTGGGGGTGCGGAGACTGGAGGTGCTGAGCCTGGGCGTGAGGAGTCTGGGGGTGCTGAGCCTGGGGGCGCTGAGGCGTCTGGTGAGCAGTCTCCCGGGAGCGGCCGTCTCCGTAGTCGCTCCGCTGGTGCCTCGCCGCTGCACTCTCGTCGTCGACTCCCTCTCTCCCCACAGCAGCTGCTTGAGTGGTACGTTGGCTGTCAGGGTCGCGCTGCTGGAGCTAGGGGCCCTGCTGCGGGAGGGGCTGGAGCTGGTGACTCTGCTACTGGAGTTGTTTCTGCTGGAGGTTCTGGAGCTGCTGAGGGTGCTGGAGCTGAAGGTTCTGGAGCTGCTGGAGGTGCTGGCGCTGGTGGCGCTGGAGCTGGAGGTTCTGGAGCTGCTGAGGGTGCTGGCGCTGGAGGCTCTGGAGCTGCTGCGGGTGCTGGCGCTGAGGGTTTTGAGTCTGCTGTTACGCGGTCTCCTTGGAGTAGCCGCCTTCGTCCGCGTGTGCCTCTCACCTCACAGCAGCTGCACGACTGGTACGGTCGCCGTCAGGGTCGCGCTTCTGGAGCTCGGGGCTCTTCCGCTGGAGGTACTTCTGCTGACGTCACTGGAGCTGAGAGTGGTGCTGGTCCCGGAGGTGCTCGTACTGGAGGTACTGGAGCTGCTGGGGCTGGAGGTGCTGAGCCTGAGGGTGCTACTGCTGGAGACCCTGGGTCTGGGGGTGCTGCTGCTGGAGACACGGAGGCTGGAGACCCTGGGACTGGAGGTGCCGGTTCTGGGGTGCTGCTGTTGGTGGAGCTGGTCCTGGAGGAGCTGGCGCTGGGGGTTCTGGAGCTGCCGGAGGTGCTGGAGCTGCTGGGGGTACTGGAGCTGCTGGAGGTGCTGGAGCTGCTGGGGGTTCTGGAGCTGCTGGAGGTGCTGGAGCTGCTGGTGCTGGTGTCACTGCATAGCCGCGCCTGTTCTTCGCTCCGCCGTCTCCGTCGTCTCAGCCACCGCCTGACTCTGTGCTTCGCCAGGTTCTTAGTCTCCCTTCGTCTACTGGTCTTCCGTTACAGCCTGGCTCACCGCTGCCTGCTCCTTCTCCTTACACTGAGCAGACGGGGAGTCTTACTGAGCGTCGTGAGCCTGCGTCGCGTCCTGTCTCGCCTGTCCGTTCTGGTCGTTCCGGTTGTCGTGTTCCTCGTCCGCGTCAGCCGGCTGTCCCCGACACCCACCTCGTAGTCCGTCGTCCTTCCTCTCCTCCGCAGCGTGTTCCTCTGCCGTCTCCTCCTGCGTCTTCTCTGCCTGTCGTTGCGGACCCTGAGTCTGACCGGTTTCGTGCTGCGCACCCTACTGTCACGCGTCTGCTAGCCACTGTTGTCACTGACCCGTCGTTTGAGTCTACTGCTGCGTCTGCCCTTGTCGCTGAGCTTGTTGACTTTGCTGCTGCCTGTCGTCTAGACTACGTCGCTAGTCTTGTTGCTGAGTCTGAGTCTGACTGTCCTCCGTCGGGGGTGAGTGTGCTCTTGGCACGGACGTCCTTGAGGACAGGCAGGAGGACCTTGAGTGTCTTGCAGCCGCTGCGCCTCATCTCGTGTCCATGCTACTTGCCCCTGAGGGAGACCCGGATGCACCAGACATCCCGACCCCGCGCTCTTACGCTGAGGCGATCGCAGGTGAGTACTCCTCTCAGTGGCAGACAGCCATGGACGCAGAGATGGCATCCTGGAAGTCCATAGGCACTTACGTTGACGAGGTTCCCCCTCCTGGGGCGAACATCGTCAGTGGCATGTGGATTTTCAGGGTGAAGCGGCCGCCAGGTTCTCCGCCTGTCTTCAAGGCTCGTTACGTTGCTCGAGGTTTCAGTCAGCGAGAGGGAGTAGACTTCTTTCAAACCTTCTCCCTCACCCCGAAGATGACCACTCTTCGGGTGCTGCTGCACGTTGCCGCTCAGCGTGACTACGAGCTTCACTGTCTTGACTTCAGCACAGCTTTCTTACAGGGCAGCATGCACGAGGAGATCTGGCTGCGCCGCCCTCCTGGCTTCACTGGATCGTTCCCTCCTGGTACCCAGTGGAGCCTCCGGCGGCCAGTCTACGGTCTCCGCCAGGCACCACGTGAGTGGCACGACACACTGAGGACTACACTTGCGGCTCTTGGGTTTGCTCCGTCGACTGCTGACCCGTCGCTGTTTCTGCGCACCGACACGTCGTTGCCGCCGTTCTACATCCTCGTGTACGTCGACGACTTGGTCGTTGCCACTGCTGACACTGAGGCTCTTGCCCTGGTGAAGTCGGAGCTGCAGAAGAGACACACGAGCACAGACCTGGGTGAACTGCGCAGCTACTTTGGCTTGCAGATCACCCGGGACAGAGCACGCCGCACCATCACACTGACTCAGTCACACATGGTGCAGCAGGTCCTTTAGCGTTTCGGCTTCACCTGGTCCTCGCCACAGCACACTCCTCTGGCTACAGGCCACTCGCTCTCAGCTCCACCTTCGGACGAGTCCGTAGAGCCGAGTGGCCCGTACACAGAGCTAGTAGGCTGCCTCATGTACCTGATGACCTGCACTCGACCTGACCTTGCGTACCCTCTTGGCCTTCTGGCTCGCTACGTGGCTCCTGGTCGGCACCGAAAGGTGCACATGGATGCTGCGAAGAGGGTACTGCGCTACTTGTGCGGTACATCGGGCATGGGGCTCGTGCTTGGAGGGCGGAGCGCAGTTGTCCTCACTGGGCACTCAGACGCTTCTTGGGTTGACGACCAGGCTACACAGCGGTCGTCACAGGGTTACACCTTCAGCCTTGGCTCTGGTTCAGTTTCTTGGCGTTCTACACGCTCGTCTTCTGTTCCCAGCTCCAGTTGTGAGGCTGAGATCTACGCCACAGCCATGGCTGCACAGGAGTTACGCTGACTCACCTACCTGCTGACCGACTTGGGAGAGCGGCCTCGTTCTCCTCCAGTGCTGTACGTCGACAACAAGGCCGCCATTGCCTTGTGTCAGGAGCACAGACTGGAGCACAGAACGAAGCACATCGCTCTGCGTTACTTCCTGGCTCGAGAGTTGCAGCAGCGTGGTCAGCTTCGTCTTGCTCACGTGGCCACTCGGGCCAACACTGCTGATATATTCACCAAGGCACTTCCGTCTGGTGATCATCAGCGTTTCTGCACTTTGTTAGGCCTTGTGCCCACTTTGCCTCACTTGCTGTAGACTGTGCTTGTACTGTGATCTATATATATACCTGCATGCTTGCTCTGCTAGGTAGAGATCACTGTGCTGTTGTTGTTGCATATATACCTCTGCATGTGAACTGGCCTTGTGGCCCTTTGCTTGTGCTCAGAGTGTGTGGTGACGTTGTGATCCACCCTGAGCTTGCTTTGCTTCTCTTGACTGGTCTTGTGACCCCTTGCTCTCCCCCACTTTGCCTATGGGGGTGTGTCAAAGTATATGCATGTCATATATGTGTAGGCTATAGTGGGGTAGCCAATATGGGGTACAGCCCCTTTTAGGGTTTCATACTTGTACCCAACTCTTTCATAGTTCAATCATTCCTGTCTCTAGATTCTAACAAATTCTCTCTGCGCAATCAAGGTTTTTGAGCATATAAAAAATAAAGAGTGTGTGCTTTGACGGCAGAGACTTCTATACTTGGAGCTTCGAGCTGGAGTTGCTGCTGCAAAACGCGCAGATTTTTCACTACTTCGACGGGAGCTACTCGGGACCTGCAAAGGACACTGACGACGCAAAAACCAAGTACTACAACGAGTCCCTGATGGCGTACGGGGTCCTTCTGCGAAACATGTCGCCGACGGAGCAGTTGAGCATTCGCTCATACAAAACCTCCCCTGCTCCAGCCCTCAACGCTTGGCGCCACCTGAACGGTGTGTATCAACCAAAGGACTCAATGTCTTCGAGCCGCCTTCTCCAGCAGCTACTGGAGACGAAAATAGCACCAGGAGAGAAGGCCAATAGCTACCTGAATCGCTGTCGGAGCTTACGCGATCAAATCGTGAAATTGGGGAGCACGATCTCTGAGGAGATCTTCGTGAACATCGTGCTCCAAGGGCTCGGCCCAGAGTGGCGGCCCTGCAAGGCACTTCTCCGACAGCAGGGGGTCATCTCGTAGGCCGCCCTTTGCGCCGCCCTTCTCGTCGAACAAAGGGATATGGACCAGCAGCGACCAGCGCCGCGACGAGACAAGGAACGCCTCGCCTTCTACGCCGACAACACAGAAGAGCGACGGCCGCGGCGCCTTTACTACAAACTTTGCAGAAACTTCGGGCATTTGGCAGATTGATGCAAATCCTGATCTCGCCCTCGCCAGGCCAATCCGAGCACCTGGTCCGGCCGACAAGACTCGAGGAACGACCCGCGTCCAGCCCAGGGGTATCAACCCTCATCGCGCAACTTGAACCCAACGGTTCAGCACCAGCAGCCGCAGCCGTCCCAGACTGCCCCCGTCCGCAATGTCATGGGAAACTGACAATGACAAGCGGATCGCGTCGCCCGCGCGCACGCTCACCATCACCTGAGCCGGCGCCTGACCCAATCGGAGCTTTCTCGAACAACAACCCGTTCAGCACGCGTCACGACTTCAGCGACGACGACAAACAGGACTGGAACCTTCCAGTCTTGCTGCTTGAGAGCCCCCCCGCATGTACCTGACATGCGGCCGGCACCGATCGATTGGATCGCGCGCGAACAGTTCCTGAAAGTTGACACTCCGCACATCGTTACCCCGCAATTGGCGCTGCTCGCACGTAACGACAACAGGCGACACGTGGTACCTGGATAGCTGCTGTGGGCAGCACATGGTGGGCTCCGAGCGTTACATATCCAACGCAGTCGCCACCCCCGCCGTCACCTACGTCATCGTGGCGAACAACACGATGCTGCGCGCAAGCGCGCAAGGCATCGTCGTACTCAAGGCACATGGGAGCAGAACGCACATCACTCTGAATGACGTGTTGATTGTGCAGAACCTACGGTTCGACTTGCTCTCGGCGGCGCAACTCATGGACTGCGGAGTGGTCCTCAGCACCGACCCCGAGACGCGCGACATTCTGCTTCACTTCACGATGCCGAACAAGATACGCAAGCAGATCGGACGAGCACACGCGGAGAACGGAGTGTACGTTCTCGACTTCGACATTCCCGACTGCAGCGGCGATTCGCAGGAGCTGATTGACCTTGTCCCCCTGCGATTCGAACACATTCATCGCCGCGACTGGAAGCACCCTCATGGGCGCCCATGGGTGCCGCATCACCCACATCCGCGCGAGCTGGCACTACATGACCCTGACCCAGACGGTATCTGCAGGGACTGCCACACGCCCACATCCTCGACGAGCGCAATTGCCGGCCGTGGCCTTGCCGCCATCATCGAAGCAGAACGCGACGCACCGCCTGAGGAAGGACTGTCCAACTTGGAGTTGGAAACTGCGACACGCATCGTCTTCGGCACACCGGGACACCCACTCCCTGGATCCGCATCTCAGCGGCTGCGTTCTGTAGGCATACGCCGAGGGAGGGAGGAGGGGGTGCGAAGGTAAATGACGAGGGTTCCTAAGCAGTTTCCCCTTCGATATCAAACCCCCCCTGCTACAACCGAAAGTGGGAAATTTTGGATTCTCGGGTGGAAGGTTCTGAAGGTAAATGACGAAAAGACAAGAACAATTTCGCACGCACACTTCATGGGTAGATAGAGCTTCGCCAAATCAGAACGAGGGTTGAAGTTGAGAGAATGGTATCAGATGGAAGAAATTCGACCCCCAGCACACCCACCTGCAAGACACAAAACTTGATGATTTTTTTACCTGCTAGTGTTGCTGCGACCCTGTTTGGGATATTCGAGGATAGGGTTGTTTTCTTTATAGGGTAACAGCGTGGTGTTCCCTATCCCAGCGCCTCCCCCCCACCTCCATCGCACCACCCCGAAAAAGCAGCTTTCGTAGGGCGGGGAGAGGGAGGCAAAATTTGCCAGCGCAGGAAGGTGGGGAGGGGAAATGGGCGGCTTCCTACGACCTCATATCCTCCAGGGTAAATGGCTGTTCTGTTGCCATTTACCTTCGTTGAGGTTCGGAGGGTAAATGGGAGGCTCGGAACCATTTTCCGGGCTGACCGCCCTTTCGACCCAAAAAACGAAGGTGGGGGAAGGTTCCTATTTACCGCCTCCTCCCCCTCTGGCATGCCTACAGAACGCAGCCAGCATCTCCAAGGGATGCTTCGCGGCGTTGGCGTCGGCACCTTCGATGCGCACGGCACGCCGCGACCCTACACCAAGGAAAAGGCGGCTGAGATATACTCTCACCGGCACGACTCGAAGAAGAAACTCTCGTTGGCGGATGAAGAGGCATTGGCGCGACGCGAAGCTGAGGAGCTTCATCAGAAAAGCGTCGCCGAGGCGCGCAGAACGCTCGCCTGGGAGAATGCGGAGGAAAGCGCCTCCAATGAAGGGGGGTGGGGGAGCACCGGCGGATGGGGAACAAGCGACACGGGCGGATGGGGCGCCGCAACTGGCGGCAACACTGGTGGATGGGGAGCAGTAAACACCGACGCCACTGGAGAATGGGGCGCCGCATCTGGCGGCGAAACCGGGGGTTGGGGCACCTCTGGCGAAGGCTGGGGAGCCTCCGGCGAGGACCAAAGGGGGGAAGAAGAAGCAGCCGAAGAAGCAGCAGCACCTGCAATTGTTCCTCTTGGTCGCCCACCGCGCCACTTCGCACCTGCCTTACCTCCACCTGACCTCCAGCCGGAGCGCAGTCCTTGGGGAACCATCGATTAAGGCAACGAACCATCCACTCCACGACGCACCGTCTACGGACCTGCTCCCGAGCTGCGCGAGCCGATATTAGTCCTCGGAACAATCCCAGGGACTAACATCCCCTATTCCATCATCCCCGACAGGGAATTCCTTGCCCTGATGCTAACGACTTCGAACGAAGAAGGAGAAGAAGATGAGGAAGCAGTGGCGGCACCTGTTCAAGCACCTGACGAGGATCCCGCAGAAGCACGCGCGCGCTACATGCGCACCTCTGGATTCCGCGCCGACGATGCGCTCTGGCATCAGCGTCTTGGTCACCCTTCGTGCGTCACACTTGAGAACTGCATCAAGGCTAGCGTATTCGCACCAGGCGCACTCCTGCGCCCTGACGGCTCCGAAGTAAGAGGCGGAACACACCCGCGCACCTGCACCATCTGCCCCGAGGCCGCGCTGAGTCACCAGCCTTTCCCTCTGCTCGAGCCAGGATCCAACCGCTACGCTAAGCTGGAGAAAGTCTACAGTGACTTCCTCAACGTGGGACACTGCGGCATCGACGATGAGTTGTACACGCTCACCTTCATCGACGCCGGAACGCGCTACGTATGGGTCGTGAACGTGGAAGCACGCAGCAGAGCGTACGAAGCATTCCGCCTGTGGCTGGCACACGCACAGCGGCAATCCGGGGAGAAGCTGAAGGTCTGGCAGTCTGATGGAGCAGCGGAGTTCAGGAGCAAGGAGCTGCAGGATTACCTTGCGCAAAAGGGGATTGAGCATCACATTTCTCTCCCCTACGCGCATCAGCAGCAGGGCGTAGCCAAGCGCACCAATCGCACGCTCATGACGAAGGTGCGCGCGCTGATGAAGCAGTCGAAGCTTCCTCCAATCTACTAGACGTACGCGATGCACCACGCCGTGCGGGTGCACAACCAGCTCTCAACCACCGCAATCACCGGCAACCTATCCCCTCACGTGAAGTGGACGGGCACTAAGGGTGATACCTCCATGCTCCGCGTGTGGGGATGTATGGTTCAGTACCGCCCGCCAACATCAGCCATCGGCAAATTCAAGAGCCGCGCACGCTGGGGGATTCACCTCGGCATCAGCCACGAGTATAAGGCGTGGATCATTCTGGACCTCCTGAGCCAGAAAATCAAGCATGCGCGCGACGTCATCTTCTACGAGCGCCTCTTCCTCCAGCAATTTCGCGAAGACGAGCAGACGAACGCGAACCGCGTCTACGCCAACGACGGTCACAGCTATGCCACACCAGAGGATGAAGCTGCCGCGGCCATCCTGGAGCAAGACCCCAGAGGAGAATTCACGAGGGGCGATCGTCGCGACGATGACGACGACGATGATGATTCAGGAGAAGGAGGAGCGAGCACAGCAGGAGGCGCAACAAGAGGAAGCGGAAGCGGCGGAGGCGCAGCACCACCAGCCCCACCAGAGCCAGAAAGCGACGACGATGTGCAGGAGGTCGTCCCGCAGCATCGCCACGACAGCACCGTCACCGGAATGCAACTCCTCGAGCTCCACGCTGCCACCTTAACGGCTCCGCGCATCATCGAGCCTAAGAACCCACGGCAAGCACTCACGGGACCTCACAACAAGGAGTGGCGTGAGGCAATGGATGCGGAGATCAGGGCACTCGAGTCACGTGACACCTGGGTGCTCGTCGACCGTGCAGCAGTGAAGGGGAGAAGGATCCTCTCTGGCAAGTGGGTTTTTTCGTGTGAAAACCGCATCTGACGGAACGATTGAACGATTCAAGGCGCGCTGGGTAGTGCGCGGCTACGACCAGAGGCACGGGATTGACTTCGATCAAACGTTTGCGCCGGTGAGCCGTCACACCTCCATCAGGATACTCCTCGCCATCGCTGCTGCACGACACCTACAGCTCCGACAGATCGACGTCAAGAATGCATTCCTGTACGCGTTAGTAGATGCAGTGATCTACGTGGAACAGCCGCACACATACGGCGACGGGGACTCACGTGTCTGCCAGCTACGGAAATCCCTTTACGGGATCAAACAGGCGCCGAGGCTCTGGCAGCAGTACCTACACAACATTCTGCTTGAAATTGGGTTCAAGCAGCTGCCTCACGATCCAGGGATGTATCGCCGCGACTTCCGCGGCGAATACATCCTGCTCACGGTTTACGTCGACGATCTGCTTTACACAGGGTCAAGCCCCGAGTTACTCGAGCAGTTCGAGAAAAACCTCGCCGGGCGCGTCGACATCACCTGCAACCACGACGTGAAGCAGTTCCTCGGCCTCAACATCACCTACTCGCCGGAAGCCATTCACCTTTCAGCAGCCAAGTACGCAGAGGAACTTGGCAAGCGCTTCAACATTACACCTGCACCGCTCTCCACCCCTTACCGCACTCCAGGACCCAACCATAAGCCTGACAACAAAACCCTATCCCCAGCTGGGCTTCAGACTTATCAGTAGCAGTTGGGATGCCTGCTCTTTGCCTCAGTCACCTGCATGCCAGATCTATCCTACATTGCAAGTCAGCTGGCCCAGTACTCACGCAAACCAACGGCTGAGAATCTCACAGATCTTCAGCGAGCACTTCAATTCTTCATCTCCACGCCCAATGTTGGGCTCTGCTACTCCACCATCCCAACTGCATCTTTCAGTCTCATCGGCTACGTGGACGCTGATCATGCCGCCGATCCCGACAATCGACGGTCCAGGACAGGCTTCCTCTTCCGTCTCGAGCCCAGCGGCCCCATCTCCTGGAACTCACAGAAGCAGGAGCTGGTTGCCCTGTCATCGGCAGAAGCGGAGTTCATCGCAGCAACAGCAGCTGTTCGCGAAGGGCTCTACCTCCAGGAGCTGTTGCAAGAGGCGAAAATTCCAGCCTCGGCGAATTTCCGCCTGCACTGCGATAACCAGAGCGCGATCAGAATCGCGAACAAGCCTGGTTTCGTCAACCGCACCAAGCACATCGCACTGCGGTACTTCTTCGTCAAGGACGAAGTTGACAAGGGCAAGGTTGACTTAACCTACTGCCCGACGGGTGACATGGCAGCAGATTTCCTCACGAAGAAACTGCCGCGTCAGCAGTACCAGCACTGCTCCGAACTCAGCGGAGTAGTCAAGCGGGTCAAGACCTGCTACGGCCAGGAGTGAAGGGGGGTGTTACGAATAGTAATTATTGAAACGTCACTATGCACTCCTCACCGCAGCAAGCGAAGCACGCACTACCGAGGTTGAAGTCGAAAGGGCGGAAGTAACACGAAAGGTCGCACGGTTACGACAGCATCTGGACCGTCGGCAGACAGCATCAGGCAGCAGCAGTGGCGAGGATTCTGCCCGAACAGTTTCGTAACCACCCAGAGTCGCACGGTTGAATTTCGCTGCAATAAGGGAATGTACCCCTTAGAGTACATGGCTAGCTAGGTCGATTCGAATTCCCCTGTACTCTTATTTATATTCCTTGTACTGCATGTTTTTATTATCTCAAGCATTTACATTCACTCTGCTATTGAGGTCAAGGGCCCACCACCACTAGACTAGAAGTGTGCGAACCTTCCTGAGGTGATCCTGAGGTAGATGAACTTCTGATCGCAGCACGCTCCTCAATTATAAGCGCACCCCCTGAAGAAACTTGTTTTATTATAAGCGCATGTAAACTATAAAATTTGAAATTGGTTCAACAGACTGTAACGAGTTTTACTTTAGAAGGCGGATGTGTTGCAAGTTCGATTTGCTTCACTTTCGAACCCTGCACTGGATGCGAGTCCAGTCAGCAGGAGCTGTCAGGGGCACCTTGTGAGTCAGATTGAGTGTATCTCCCAGCGCGCGCGAGAATTTCACGAAAGACCCCATGTAACTTCGACTCGATTGAAAAGGCAAGCACGAGATCTACAGTTTGGTGTTGGAAAAGACTAAATATATATATGTCATTTTATAAGCGCCTGCGCTTATAAATTTACTCGATTATAAGCCCACTCCCCTAAGAAAACATGTTTTATTACACCCCCCCATGGGGGTATATCCGGGGTATGACGGTACTAGGCGACCAGGCGAAATGCACAGTTGTGCGCTTTTCATTGGGTGACACAAATGACTGTACTGTACACCCGTTTCTTCAATCGCTTGGCTGGGGTGTGGTTTCGACGCGCGAGATTTTTTCCCGCGCGAAATTGGCACTGCAGGCTGTCCAGGTGCATTTACATTTCGATCCGCGTGCGATTTTTTAACAATGACGGGTCGGTTTGCAATTCGTCAGCGTCGTTAGCGCGTTTCACGCTGACCATTGAAAAATACAGTAATGGTGGCTAAAAGGCGACTCGAATCTGGGACGCACTACAGTTTATGTTGTTTTTGGGTGTCACAAAGCGATTGAGACACTAGTGTCCACACAGGAATGTACCGTAAGTACAGAAGACGACCGGGTGGACCTCCAGGAGACAGAGCCAGTGCCGAGACTGAACGTATAACCATGTGACGAACACTGAGTCTCCTGGTCGTCGGCCCAAGAAGCGTCTGAGTGTCCTGTGAGTACAACTGAGCCCCGTCCTCCAAGCACAAGCCCCATGCCCGATGTACTCCACAAGTAACGCAGCACCCTCCTAGCAGCCCTCCAGTGCTCTGGTCGGTATCTCCCGGGCGCAACGCAACGCACCAGGATGCTGAAAGGGTACGCGAGGTCAGGTCGAGTGCGAGTCATCAGGTACGTAAGGCAGCCCACAAGCTCTGGATACGGACCACTCGGCTCTACGGACTCGTCCAAAGGTGGAGCTGAGAGCGAGTGGCCTGTAGGCAGAGGAGTGGGTTGTGGCGAGGAGAACCGAAAGCCGAAGCGCTGAAGGACCTGCTGCGCCATGTGTGACTAAAACAGAGTGATGGTGCGCCTTGCTCTGTCCCGGGTGATCTGCAAGCCAAGATAGCTGCGCAGTTCACCCAGGTCACTGCACGTGTGTCTCTTGTGTAGCTCCGCCTTCACAAGGGCTAGTGCCTCAGTGTCAGCAGTAGAAAAAACCAAGTCGTCGACGTACATGAGGATGTAGAACAGCGGCAGAGAAGGGTCGGTGCGCAGAAACAACGAAGTGTAGTCCTCAGTGTTTCGTGCCACTCGCCGGGCGCCAGACGGAGACCGTAGACTGGCCGCCGAAGGCTCCGCTGGGTACCCTCAGGAAACGACCCAGTGAAGCCAGGTGGGCGGCGCAGCCAGATCTCCTTGTGAAGGCTTCCCTGCAAGAGAGCTGAGCTGAATTCAAGCGAGTGGAGCTCGTAGTCACGCTGTGCTGCAACGTGCAGTAACACCCGAAGAGTGATCATCTTCGGGGTGGGGGAGAAGGTCTGGAAGAAGTCGACCCCCTGTCGCTCACTGAAGCCTCGTGCAACGTAACGCGCCTTGATTGCAGGCGGAGAACCCGGCGGCCGCTTCACTCAGAAAATCCACATGCCATCGACTATGTTCGCCCCATGAGGGGGAATTGCGTCAATGTAGGTGCCTGTGGACTTCCAGGAAGCCATCTCTGCATCCATGGCTGTCTGCCACCGAGAGGAGTACTCACCCGTGATCGCCTCTGCGTATGAGCGCGGGGTCGAGATGTCTAGTGCATCCGGGTCTCCCTCAGGGCAAAGCAGCATGGAAGCGAGATGAGGTACAGCAGCCGTGAGGCACTAGAGCTCAAACTGCCTATCCTCAAGGACGTCACTTCCAAGGGCAAGCTCACCCCCCGACGGACGGAGGACAGTCAGACTCAGACTCAGTAATAAGTGTCAGAATGTATTTGCTGTCTAGCCTGCAGTGGGGTACTCTGTAATGAGTACAACCCAATTTAGGGTGTTGTACTTGTATCCCAACTCTTGGTAGTGAAACCCCATTCCTCTCCTTCCAAACCTCTCGATACTTTTCCTAAACTCGAACTCAACTACCAAGGCTCCTAAACTATGGCTCCTAAGCCAAACTCACGCTAGTATTTTGTCATGTTATCAGAGCTTAACGTTCCTGGCCTGTGGGCCCACTCGATTCCGCTGCCCTACTGTGTGTCGCGCGCCCCGTGGCGCGCGACATCCCATTTTTCTTCCCGCCACGCGCTCGGAGCGCGTGGCGGTTTTCTGCCCGCCGTGCGCCCCGAGGCGCGCGGCGGGTTCCTACCTCGTCGCGGCGTCTTAGGGGCCCGCGCACTGGCCCCGACCGTCGCCTCGTCGAGGCGTTTTGGGGGCCTGCACGCAGGTCCCTCCCGTCGCCTCGTCGCGGCACTTTCGGGGCCCGCGAGCCGGCCCCTCCCGTTGCCTCGTCGCGGCGCCTTAGGGGCCTGCGCGCGGTCCCCTCTCGTTGCCAGTCGAGGCACTTTTGGGGACCTGCGCGGCTCCCTAGCACATCGCCCGTCAGGGCACAATGGGGGCCGCGCCCTTCCCCTCCCCTCCCTCCTACTTTCCGCTGCAGCAGCCGCCCCTGGAGCCGCCGCCCCTGAAGCAGCCGCCCCTGGAGCGGCCTGCCTTGCAACAGCAGCCGCCCCTGGAGCAGCCGCCCCAGCAGCAGCAGCCCCTGGAGCAGCCGCCCCAGCAGCAGCAACCCCTGGAGCCGCCGCCACTGCAGCGGCCGCCCCAGCAGCAGCAGCCCCTGAAGCAGCCGCCCCAGCAGTAGCAGCCCCTGGAGCAGCCGCCCCAGCAGCAGCAGCCTCTGGAGCAGCCGCCCCAGCAGCAGCAGCCCCTGGAGCAGCCGCCCCAGCAGCAGCAGCCCCTGGAGCAGCCGCCCCAGCAGCAGCCGCCCCAGCAGCAGCAGCCCCAGCAGCAGCAGCCCCTGGAGCAGCCGCCCCAGCAGCAGCAGCACCTGGAGCAGCCGCCCCAGCAGCATCAGCCCCAGCAGCAGCAGCCCCTAGAGCAGCCGCCCCAGCAGCAGCAGCACCTGGAGCAGCCGCCCCAGCAGCAGCAGCCCCTGGAGCAGCCGCCCCAGCAGCAGCCGCCCCAGCAGCAGCAGCCCCTGGAGCAGCCGCCCCAGCAGCAGCAGCCCCTGGAGCAGCCGCCCCAGCAGCAGCAGCCCCTGGAGCAGCCGCCCCAGCAGCAGCAGCCCCTGGAGCAGCCGCCTCAGCAGCAGCAGCCCCTGGAGCAGCCGCCCCAGCAGCAGCAGCCCCTGGAGCAGCCGCCCCAGCAGCAGCCGCCCCTGGCCCCTGCAGCAGCCGCTCCTGGACCCGGTGCAGCCGTGGGGGGGTGGGTGTGGGGGTGATGGTTGTGGGGGTGTCGGTTGTGCGTGCCGTTCCCTCCTCCTCCTCCTCCTTCGTCTCCCACTGCTGCAGCTCTCGCTGAGGGGGGTGGATGTGTGGGAGTCTGGGGTTTAGGGTTTAAGGGGGTGCTGTGGGTGTAGGGCTAGGGTTTGAGCAGGGGGTGTGTGAGAAGGGCGTTAGGCAGCTGGGGAGGTCGAGTGGAGGCAGCAGTCTTGTCGTCAGCAGCAGCAGCAGTCCGGAGGCTACAATCTCCGGTAGTCGCCAGTCGCCCGTGGGTCCGTTGCTCGTCTGCCGCTACTTTTAGCCACGGGGCCAGTTACCCCAGTAGTCCGGAGCGCTGTTCCGGTAGCCACTGAGCCAGCAGCTCGTCTGTGTGTCTGCAGCGTCAGCAGTAGCCTCCCATCTTCTCTCCCCCACAGTCTCTCCTCCTCCTCACTTGCCCTCTGTGATTAGCTCTAGCCTTACTTACCTATTGTGAACTCTTGCTCTATGCTTGCTCATTGTGCTGATTACACCCCACTTTGGCTATGGGGGTGTGTCAGAATGTATTTGCTGTCTAGCCTGCAGTGGGGTACTCTGTAATGAGTACAACCCAATTTAGGGTGTTGTACTTGTATCCCAACTCTTGCTAGTGAAACCCCATTCCTCTCCTTCCAAACCTCTCGATACTTTTCCTAAACTCGAACTCAACTACCAAGGCTCCTAAACTATGGCTCCTAAGCCAAACTCACGCTAGTATTTTGTCAATAAGACTCGCGAATTAGTGTAGACGACAGGTAGCAGCAAAGTCAACAAGCTCAGTGACTAAGGCAGACGCAACAATAGACTCAAAGAAAGGGTTAGTGACAAGGGTGGCCAGGAAAAGCGTGTCAGTAGGACTAGCAGCACGAGCAAGGTCGGACTCAGGGTCAGGAACATCAGGAAGAGGGGACTCTGGAGGAGACGGCAAAGCAACATGCTGTGGAACAGAGGAAGGACGAAGTGCCATAGTCTGTGTGCCGTGGTCTGGTGGAGGACAAACACGACGAGGACGACAAACTGTGCGGAGAGGCGAGGCAGGACGAGACGCAGGCTCGCGACGCTCAGTCAGGGAGTCTGTTTGCTCAGTGTAAGGAGAAGGACCAGGCAGAGGGGAGTGAGGCTATAACAGCGGCTGTGACTGGTCAGGTGGAGGACACAATAGAGGCGGAGTAAGGCCAGTGGAAGACGGAAGACTAAAAACCTGACGAAGGGCCGAACCCGGTGGTGGCAGTGTCGACTGCGGCTGTGGTAAGAAAAACGGTCGCAGCTGCGCAACACCAATTGTACCAGAACCTCCAGCTCCAGACCTCCAACACTAGTACCTCCAGCTCCAGTGCCTCCAGAACCAGCACCTCCAGCACCAGCAGCTCTGGGACCTACAGCTCCAATAGCTCAAGCACATCCAGCTCCAGCACCCCCAGCACCAGTACCTGTGCCTCCAACACCTCCAGCTCCAGCACCTCCAGGTCCAGCACCTCCAGCTCTAGCACCCCGAGCACCAGTACCTCCAGTATCAGTGCCTCCAGCACCTCCAGCTCCAGAACCTCCAGGTCCAGCACCTCCAGCTCCAGCACCCCAAGCACCAGTACCTCCAGTACCAGTGCCGTCAGCACCGCCACAAGAGCGGCCTCACCGAATATCCCACACGCGAAGCTGCTGCGGCGAGAGAGCCTCCTGCCGTCGAGACTGCTGCAGCAGTACACCCCCAGAACCTTGAGAAGAAGCACCCACGATGCTCATCACTCCCAGAACCAGCACCCCCAAACTCAGCACCTCCAGAGGTAGCACCCCCAGGACCAGCACCCCTAGAATCCACACCTCCAATGTCACCACCCCCACCAGCACCAGAGTCTACAGCAACAGGCTGCAGAGGCGGCGAAGACGGCCGAGGCGGAAAACCAGGAGGAGTCTCCAAAACCGGTGCGCGGCGAGTGGCCGTTGTGTCTTCAGCAGCAGCTGCAGGACCTTGTGGGGGGAGAGGGTCTACCGGGGGGGGATCTGGAACCAGGAAGAGAGGGGGGGGGGGTGGGGGCGAGGGAAGTGCTGTGGTGGTGGAGACGGTAGAAGCAAACCGACTCGTCAAGGGTGACGTCCTAGGAGGACAGGACGCGGCGCGAACCAGGGTGGTAAAACTGCCAGGGCGGGGCGTCGGTGGGAAAGCCAAGGAAGACGCAGCAGAGAGTTCGAGGAGAGAGCTTGCCTGCGGTAGGATCGCGGACAAGGGCAAGCGAGCCCCAAACCCGAAACGCTGACGCATCGCCAACCTCCCAGGTCCAACGCAGTGTAGGCGACAGAGACACGGGGCCGGAGGTTGAGCTGATGCGCGACGTATCGGACCGCAAACGGCCAAAGAAAATGGGGAGCAGCCGCATGGATCATGGAGGTGCGAGCAACTTCCATGATCAAGCCATTGCAACGCTCAGCAATCCCATTTTGCTGTGGAAAGGCCGGAAGTATGAACGACTGGGCGATGCCCTCCTCACGACAAAAGTCATCAAGGAGGTGGGAGGAAAACTCACCACCTCTGTCAGAGTGCACTCGCAAGACCTGAAGGTTTTGCTAAAACCGTGCACTCGACTGGCGACGAAAAGTGCGGATCATGGGGATCAAAACACCGCGGACATCCGCCTTGCTCTGCAAGGGAAAGACCGTTGTGTAGCGCGTGTAGTCGTCAACAACCAGCAGAAAGTAGCGCTCGTGGTGCTGTCCACGGACACGGGCGGGGCCCCACACGTCCATGTGGAGAGTTTGCAGAGGAGCAGTGTTTGGAGGAAATGAGGAGGAGTGAGGAGCGGCGCGCTGCCGCCCCTCGGCGGTGCAAGCGAGCGCGGGAGCGGGGGCAGGGACCTGGGGAGGCCTGAGACAAGGAGACGAGAGTGCATTCTACGCAGACGCGACAAGGAGGGGTGATCAAGACGGTGGTGCCAGAGGAGAGACGGATGCGTGAGAAGTCAACACGAACAAGACGCAGCTAACTGACCCGACGCAGCCACCTGACATGACGCAGCCACCTGTGCAGACGCAGTGGTCAGTGTGTACAGGCCAGACCCGGGCCTTCGTGTGAATGTGGCGAGGTGGTGGCCAGTCCGTGAGCACGTACAGATTGCCACATGCTCACCCCCAGGTTTAGTGGTAGTGACCAACTCGTCCTGGAGGACAGCGTTACTCACCAAGTTCGCAGAGAACGAGGGGAGGTGGAGACCTGGGAGGGAGCCGGAGGGGACTGCCGGACAAGGGAGAACACTAGAGGCACGTGCAACGACTGGGCCCCAGAGGGGTAAGCCAGAGAGACTGGGACAGGTGTAGAGAGCGGTGGGACTGTGGTGCAGTCGCGGAAGAAGTTTCGAGTCGTGCCTGAGTCAAGTGTGAAGGTGTGCAAAGCCTCAGTAGGAGCTGCACCTGTGCTGCTAGGCTCACAGGCACCAAGACTAGCAGCCTCTACACTAGCAGCACTAGGTACACGCGAGTAACAGTCACCCTCAACATTAGCAGAGCCAGCATACATAGCATGGAGGCCAGCATTGATCTTGTCCCAATCAAGAGCAAACACATCCACCCCCTTTTGGAGCAATCATAAGCAGTTGGGGATCTCAAGCTCGTCACCGTACTCGGTGCGCAAGGCATCCTCGAGACGAAAGAATCAGCGATACTCAGTGTGCCCAATCTTCCCGCAGGGGTTACCAGTCCGAGAACCCGTGCACCTGACGTACGGGCAACGAACACTACCCCTAGAGGAGCCACGTTGGAAAACCCACTCACAAAGCTGCTGAGGGGTGAGTGTCTCCTGCTGACGTGGCTGCTGCTGCTGTCCACCCCCAGAGCCTCCGCCGCCACGAACTGCACCCCCAGTCACCGCCCCAGAGCCTCCACCCCTACCAGCTCCACCCCGACCACCACCCGAGCCCCCTCCGCCCACCCCACCGCCTCCATCACCCCCGCCATCTCCACCGCCGCCACCACCGCCTCCACCCCCGCTACCACCGCCGCCACCACCACCGCCACCACCCCCGCCAGCGCCACCCCTACCACCCTTACCCCCCTTGCCCTTGCCGCTGCGGCGCCTCCCACTAGGAGCAGACGCAGCACTGACCTCCTCGGCACGAAGGAAGTCAACAGCAGCAGCAGAGGCAACAGAGGGCGCTAGAAGGGAGGGAGAACACCCCTCAAAGAAGGGGGGGCGGGGAGTGTTACGAGAGGCAGCTACAGCGACAGCACTGGTCTCAACCTTGAGTATATGCTTCTCTAGCGAGGCAAGCATGAGCTCAGTGGGGTCAAGGGCGAGGAAGTGATCCCTAACGGCGCAGAGGGAGTCAGGGAGGCGAGTGACGAGGAAGTAAAGAGTGATGTACATGGGGGGCGGGTTCGGAGTCAGAAAGGCCGGCTTGAGAGCAGCTCGGTAGCGAGTGTCACTGGAGCGAAGGCGGGTCATGAAATCAGCGACGGTGGAGAAGTCCGATAGCTTAGGAAAGAGATACGGCAGCATGAGACAACCTAGGGCAGCAGTAGAGGGGGAGGAGTAATGAGTGACTACGGTGTCATAGAGTTCTTTGGCCGTCTTCAGCTGGCCAAAATGTGCCCTCTCATCTAGCGGGAGGTGGTTGCGGACAGCAAGGCGGGCGGTAGCATCACGCGTGAGCCACTGCAAACGAGTTACACGGTCAGCTGTATCATCTGGGGCGGGAAGGGATCTGGACGTATGCTCTAACAGTGAGACGTCGTCCCTGGCTACGCTCTGCAGGTACAGCTGAAGATCCTCTAGCCAGGTGTCAAACTTAAGCGGGCGACCCTCCGCATCAAATGTAAGGACAGTAATGGTAGCCATAGTAGGCAGTAGCAGCAGCAGCAGCAGCAGCAGAAGGGGCGGTAGTAAAGGCAGCTCGGCTGGGCGGCTCGGCGGGCGGCGCGGTTCGGGCAGGGCAGCGCGGCTTGGTGCGGGCGGCAGTTGCAGCGTAGCAGCAGCAGCAGCGCAGGCAGGGCGCGCAGAGGCGGCGCAGGGTAGTGCGCGGGCTGTGCGGGCAGAGCGCAGGCGGCGCACGGGCAGTAGGGGCAGCGCGCTTGCAGCGCGTGGGCGGCGCAGGCAGCGTGCGGGCGGCGCACGGGCAGTGCAAGCAGCGAGTGGGCAGAGCGCGGGTGGTGCAAGCAGCGCGCAAGCAGCTCGCGGGCAGTGCAAGCGGCGCACGGGCAGCACAGCCAGCGCGTAGGCGGTGCAGTGCAGGCAGCGCGAGCAGGGCTCAGGCAGTGCGCGTGTCGGCGGCGCGAGCAGGGCGCGTGCGAGGCAGCGTGCGGGTCGCGCGCTGGGCAGCTAGCGGGTCGCACGTAGGGCAGGGCAGAGCGCGTGGGGAAGAACGGGCAGGGCAGCGTGCGGGACCCTGTTAGGGCAGGGCAGTAACGATCGTAGTTAGGGCAGGGCAGGAAAAACCGGGCAGAATCGAACTAACGGTGGGCCCTAAAGAAGCGGTCCTACGCAGGGCCTGCTCTGAATGCCATGTCAGAATAAAGTGGCAGGAATGAGTTCATTAGCATGAATGAGAAGTACAAGTAGGCAACCCTAAAAGGGTTGTACCCTATATGGGCTACCCCACTACAGCCTACAACCATACAAATGTATTTTGACAATGGCTAACCTCACTACAGCCTAACATCAATATGCATAGTTTGACACACCCCATAGGCTAAGTGAGGGATAGCAAGAGAGAGCAAGAAACACAAAAGGGTCACAAGACCGTTCAAGAGAAGCAACAAAAGAAAGCTCAGAGTGGATCACAAAGTTACCACACATTCTGGGCACAAGCAAGCGACCACAAGGCCAGTTCAAGAGTTCACAAGTATAAATATAAAGACTAGTACAAACAGCAAGACGCAAGTCTACAACAAACGAGGGTCTGTCTCAACAAGGCCTAACTGCAGACAGAACCTATGGTGGTCACCAGGCGAAAGGGCCTTGGTGAAGAGGTCTACAGTGTTGGCCGCTGAGGCCACAAAGTCTAAGCGTGCCTGTCCGCGTCGCTGCAGCTCTCGCAGAAGGAAGTACCTCACGTCGATGTGCTTCATTCTGCTCTCCAGTCGAGGCTCTCGACAGAGGAGGATCATGGCCTTGTTCTCAACGAACAAGGCCGGTGCATAGTGAGGCCGCTCACCAAGGTCGGTGAGAAAGAAGGTCAACCAACGAAGCTCCTGCGCAGCCATGGCACCAGCGTAGATATCGGCCTCAGCACTGGACGAAGCCACTGACGACGACCGAGTAGACTGCCACGACACAGCTCCAGCACCTAAGCTGAAACAGTACCCCTGAGTGGATCGTTGGGTCTCCACGTCGTCAGCGTTGAAAGAGTCGGAGTGACCGGTCAGCACAACTGGCTCTCTCCCTCCAAGCACAAGCCCCAAGCTTGATGTAGTCGCCAGGTACTACGCCAACCTCACAGCAGCCGTCCAGTGAACAGGACGGTGTGTCCCAGCTGCAACAAAGCAAGAAAGGACGCTGAGGGTAAAGGCGAGGTCCGGTCGAGTACAAGTCATCAGGTACATGAGGCAGCCCACGAGCTCTGCGTAGGGACCAATGGTCTCAAAGGGTTTGTCGAGAAAAGGGCCGGTGGGTTTGTGGTCGACGGCAAGAGGAGTGGGCTGTGTGGTGGAGAATTGAAGCCCAAACCACTGAAGGACCTGCTGCACCATGTGTGACTGAGTCAGAGTGTTGGTCCGAGCGGCTGTGTACCTGGTGATATGCAAGCCAAGGTAGCGGTGCAGTTCACCCAGGTTAGTGCACGTGTGTCTCTTCTGTAGTTTGAACTTCACCTCAGCCAGAGCAACCGTGTCAGCTGTAGCGAAGACCAGGTTGTCGACATAGACAAGAACAAAGAACAGAGTGGAGCCTCTGCGAACGAACAGCGACGGGTCGGCGGACGAAGGACGGAACCCGAGGTCAGCAAGAGTAGTGCGTAGTGTGTCGTGCCACTCACGGGGCGCATGGCGGGGACTGTAGACTGGTCGCCTCAGGCTCCACTGGGTCTCAGGTGGGAAAGTACCAGTGAAACCAGGAGGACGACGCAACCAGATCTCCTCGTGCAGGCGGCCCTGGAGAAAGGCAGTGGAGAAGTCGAGGAAATGCAGCTCGTAGTCTCGCTGTGCTGCTACGTGAAGTAACACCCGAAGAGTAGTTATCTTCGGGGTCGGGGCGAAGGCCTAGAAGAAGTCAAGTCTCTCACGCTGACTGAAGCCCCTAGCCACTTAGCGTGCCTTGAGCACTGGTGGTAATCTAGGCGGCCGCTTCACCTTGAAGATCCACATGCCATCGATTACGTTTGCCTGGGAAGGGGGAACTGCGTCGACGTAAGTGCCTGTGGATCTCCAAGACGCCATCTTTGAGACCATGGCTGCTTTCCACTGAGAGGCTCACTGCCCTGACAATGCCTCACGCTACGTGTGAGGAGTCGGTATGTCAAGGGCATCGGGGTCTCCCTCAGGGGATAGCAGCATAGCATAGAGAGAGGGAGAAGCGGCTGCCAGGAACTGCAGCTCAAACTGCCTGTCCTCTAGGATGAAACAGCCAAGGGCAAACTCACCCCCGACGGATAAAGGACGTGTAGGTGGAGCAGCCACCACACGCGTGGCGTAGTCAAGAGGCAAAGTCAGCGACAACGGCATTAAGAGTCGTGACAGACGAAGGAGAGGCACGAGGGTCGGTGACAAGAGAGGCGAGAACACGTGAGACAACAGGGCGAGTAGCACGGTAGTAGTCAGAGATAGGGTGAGAGGAGACAGTGAGAGATGACTTAGGAGGTGGCAGGAGAATAGACACAGTCGGAGAACGACGAGGACTAGAACGGAACAAGACAGTGCGGAGGTCGTAAAAAAGAGACGAGGGACGAGCACACGGGGTACAGTGACCGGTCCAATCGTGCGAGATAACAGGAGGAGGTGACGGGGACAAAGGAGGAGAGTAAACATCTGGTGACGGGTAGGTGGAGCAGCCTCCACATGCGTGGCGTAGTCAAGGTAACGGGTGGCAACAAATTCAGCGACAGTGGCAATAAGAGTTGTGACATACTAAGGAGAGGCACGAGGGTCGGTGACAAGAGAGGGAGAACACGTGAGACAACAGGGCGAGTAGCACGGTAGTAGTCAGAGATAGGGTGAGAGGAGACAATGAGAGATGACTTAGGAGGTGGCGGGGGAATAGACGCAGTCGGAGAACGACGAGGACTAGAACGGAACAAGACAGTGCGGAGGTCGTCAAAAGGAGACGAGGGACGAGCATGCGGGGTACAGTGAAAGGTCCAGTCGTGCGGGACAACAGGAGGAGGTGACGGGGAAAGAGGAGGAGAGGAAACAGCTAGTGACACGTCCGGAGGAGGAAACGTAGGACCGAAGGCAGGGGGAGACTGTTAGCGGACAGGCGGAGAGGAGGGAAGACCAAGGGCCCGAAGGCCACTCACAGGTGGGAACAGCTGTTGCAAAAGTGGCGGCGGTTGCTGCTGCTGCTGCCCCTGCTGCTGCTGCTGCTGCTGCTGCTGCTGCTACCCCTGCTGCTCCAGTTGCCGCAACACCTGTCTCTCTTGCTCCAACCGCTCCTGCTCCGTGCGCGCAAGCCGTAGAAGAGTCTGGTGACACGTGTCGTAGCGGTGGGGAGGCGGAGTGGACGTCGCAGGAGTAGTGCCTCCAGCTCCAATCCCCTCAGAATTTACACCTTCAGTGCCAGCACCTCCTTCTCCAGCACCCCCAGAACCACAAACTCCAGGGCTAGTAACTCCAGCCCCAGCACCTCCTGAACTAGTAACTCCAGTGCCAGCACCTCCAGCTCCAGCACCCCCCGAACCAGCACCTCCAGTACCAGCACCTCCACCTCCAGCACCCCCAGAATGAGCACCCCCAGAGGGAGCACCTCCAGTGCCAGCATCTCCTGCTCCGACACCCCCTGAGTCCACTACAACCTGTCGCGGTATTGCCGAAGGCTGCTGAGGTGACTGTGAGGAGGACTATGGGGAGGGAGACAACACCTGACGTGCTACCGAGGGGAGAGGTGTAGTGTGAGACACACCTGACGGGGCAGGACTAGGGGGGGTTGAGGGTACAGGAGGAGCGGGAGCAGGAGGAGGGGTGGGCGCGAGGAAGAGGGGAAGGGGAGGAACTGGGAGACCTCGATGGGAGTAGCGAGAGTAGTAGGACACAGGCTCGTCAAACTAGATGTCACGTGAGTCGAGGAACCGGTGGAGGGGCGAGTGGTAAAACGCAAAGTCAGGAGCGGCCACTAGGAAACAAAGGAAGACACAGGTTATGGCGCGAGTCGAGAGCTTATCCGCAGAGGTGTCATGGACAAGCGCAAGGCAGCCCCAGACACGAAACTCCGACGCAACACCAGGGGACCCGGTCCAAAGACTGGTCGGTGAAGCCTCTGGTCGTGAGACACGAGGCCAGAGGTTCAGCTGGTGGGCGGCGTAGCCAACCGCTTGGGGTGCATGGACATGAATCATGGAAGTGCGGGCGATCTCCATGAACAAGCCTATGCGGCGCTCAGCAACCCCATTCTCCTGTGGGGACTCCAGAAGCGTCTAGGACTGGGTAATGCCTTGCTCGTTACAGAACCTGGCAAGCATGTCGGAGCGAAACTCACCCCCATGGTCGGAGTGGAGACAAAGGACACGACTACTACCTGCACGGCGTAGAAGTCACGTCGGACTTCTTCGCTAGGGGAAAGACTGTGGTGTACCTGGAGTAGTCGTCAATGACCACCAGAAAGAAGCGCTCCCTCTCGGGCCCAAGCCGAGGGGCTGGGCCCCAGACGTCCAAGTGAAGATTCTGGAAGGGTGCGTGGCCGGACGAAGGGAGGAGGAGTGAGGAATGGCGCGCAACCGACCCTCGACGTAAGGAGTGCACGACGGCGCAGGCGACGGAGGGAGCTACGCAAAGACGCGCGGGAGACCTGAGACAAGAAGCTGGCTAGCCATGTAGCGAAGGCGTGGGAGGGACGGGTGACTAGACGGTGGGCCACAGGATGGTCGGGTGGGTGAGTGACCGACAGGAGCACGACGCAGCAACATAACCGGACATAGTAACCTGAGCAGGCGCAACTACCTGGGGGTATGCAGTGTGCAGAACGTAGAGACCGGAGTTGGGCTCCCTGTTGAACGTGGCAAGAAGTGCCCCGGTGGAAGTGACTGTACAGATCGCAATCCTCCCGTGCCCAAGAAAGGTGACTGTGATCCCACAATCCTGAAGGTATCCAACACCCACCAAGTTCCGAGGGAACGAGGGGATGTGGAGACCAGTGAGGACACCAAAGCGGACAGCCGGGCACGGGAGGGTGGTAGAGCTGCGTGCAACCGCTGGTCCTGAAGTAGGATCAGCTAGGGCAGCCAAAACCGGAGCAAGAAGTGGTGAGAGAGTCGTGTGGTCGTGAAAGAAGCACTGCGATGCTGCCAGGGGCGAGGAGAAGCTGAGCGTCGGTACAGGCAGCACGGTAGCGAGTGTCGAGGGAACGCATGTGAGTGACCAGGTCAGAGACAGTCTCAAACGATCCAAGGTCGCCAGGGACGGTCGCCAGCACCCGTAGCAGCAATGGCCGCCAGCGCCCCCACTCTAGCCCGCTCCCCACCCTCCTTTCTGTCGCGCCATGCCACGGCGGACGCTTGAGGGGGGGGTGGAGCGGGGGTGGCGGGATTGGCAGCCGAGGCTGCGAGGGTATTGAAGCCGCCTTAAATCTCCCGCCCCTCCCTTAGCCTCCTCCTCATTGCTGCATCAAGGATTTCTTGTTGCCTCTCTCCTCCTCCCCCTGTGGTCGTTTCCTCCTGCTGCAGATGTGCCCCTGCTGTCAGCTGTTATGGTGAGTGCCCCAATCTTGCGGTTCGATGTGGAGTGGCGTCTGATCGCCTTCGCTGAGTAGCTGCTCGAAGTTAAGCTCTATCTGCGGAGCCAGCTACAGCGTGACATCCTCTGTACGACCGCGTATCAAGTGAGCTCCCACCCCCACCGCATCCTCCCAATCTTGCTGCTGACGCCATGCAAGTACAGCGATCTTGCTGGTGACACCATGCAAGTACAAATAGAGCGCAAGCACTGGGAGGCGTGCGACGCTTCCGCGCGCCTTGCTATCAGTAACCTCCTCCCGCAGGCCGAGCTGGAGCACTTTCGCCAGGTGGAGACGGCAAAGGAGTCTTTTGACGCTGTTGTGGCTCTCTACTTTAGGCCACCACCTTCTCCCCTTCCTTCTTAATCTCCCTTTTCTTCAACATCTTCGTTAACCTTGTTACGCACCTGCGTTGGCTTGACGCTAGCTTTCATGCGGCTTGCACGACTCGAATCGTTGCTGAGCACCCGCCCCCCATGTATATCACCCTGTACCTCCTCGCGATCCACCTCCCTCGTTCCCTTTGAGACTCGCCTTCGTGCCATTGCCACCTCCTCGTACGCAAGTTGAGGGATGTGCTCTGTGTTGCTATTGCTGAGCCCGCTACTACGGCGGAGGTCGCAACCGTTGCTGCCTCTGGTGGGCGGCACCGCGGCAGGGGTCCTCGTCAGAGTGGAAGGGGTGGAGGAGGTGGAGGTGCTGGTCTGTCGGAGGGTGTTGACGCCGGGGGTGCTGGTCCAGGAGGTGCTGAAGGAGGTATTGGTTTCGAGGGTATGGCCGGAGGAGGTGTGGGGGTGCGTGGTGACTCTTCCACCGCAGCAGCAGCACCCTCAGCAGTTTGGCAGTGGGTCTCGCAGCAGCAGTGGGGTCTTGTTGGCCCGAGGAGCACCGGCCGCGGTGTTGGGCCTGCCAGCTAGGCGTTGCATGGCCCTCATGCTGGGCATTGCCAGTACCAGCTACAAATTGTTCCATGCCGCAGCTTTGTCTGCGTATGTCATGATCACTCTGGAGAGCAATGCTTTGGCCACCTCACTGACCTCTACCGCGGCCGCTTTGAGCACACGGTGCCCATCCGGGGTGCTACTCCCCGTCTGCGCTTCTCCGCCGGGGCGTGAATGTGTTTATTATGCACATGGTTGACGTAGCTACTGTTTTGTATGCATCTGACTTTAGTGTTGTTGGACACTATTATTCTTGTGCATCTTGTGTAGCATCAGTAGCTGGTGCGTGTGTAGGATCTTCTGCTATTGCTAGCATATGTGCGACCACTGCTTACGCGTCGCTGACTTTTACACTCGACTCCGGCGCCTCTCAGTATTTCTTCCGCAACCACACGAGCCTCGCACCTCTTCGTGCACATATTGCAGCCGCACTGGCCGACCCCTCCTCGGGCCCGGCCGTTGCGCACAGCTCCAACACACTCCCGATCCTGGCAGTCTTCTTTGGCTCCCTAACGTGTCTGCATATCCCATCATTCTCCAGGAACTTGGTTGGTGTGGGTCCTCTTCATGACCTGTGTGTCACGACCACGTTTCCTGGGCACTGGCTTTCCTTGCGACCGCTACTCCTCACCTCTGTGCCATGCTGCTAGCCTATGAGATTGACACGGATGCTCTTGACACCCCGACTCTTCGCACCTACGCTGAGGCTATCTCGGGACGCCTCTTAGTGCATAGTAGCTATGGACGCAGAGATGGCATCTTGGAGGTCCACAAGCACCTACGTCGACGTATTTCCACCTTCTGGGGTGAACGTTCTCGATGACATGTGAATCTTCAACGTGTAGCAGCCACAAGGAGTGTCGCATGGCTTCAAGGTGCACTGTCTGGCAAGAGGCTTCAGTCAGAGAGAGGGGGTTGACTTCTTCCATACCTTCTCCCCCACCCCGAATATTACAATTTTTCGGGTGTTGCGGCACATTGCTGCACAGCGTGACTACGAGCTCCACTCACCGGACTTCTCCACTGACTTTCTGTCAGAATCCCAACCACTAGACCATTGGGATAAAAGGGCTTGTTAAGTAGCGGGTCAGAGTGCGCCCATAACCCCCCAGGCAAACGCGCCTGTAACCCCCCTAGGATCAATCGGGCATCCACAGTGCAGATCTACTGACACCCCCCCACACTGGGAGGCCCAGGACTGAGCACAGCGGCAACGGCCTACATGTGCATACACCGGGATTCGAACCCGAGACCTCTCTGACAACGTGTCAGAATCCCAGTCACTAGACCATTGGGATAGAAGGGCTTGTTAAGTAGCGGGTCAGAGTGCGCCCATAACCCCCCAGGCAAACGCGCCTGTAACCCCCCTAGGATCAATCGGGCATCCACAGTGCAGATCTACTGACACCCCCCCACACTGGGAGGCCCAGGACTGAGCACAGCGGCAACGGCCTACATGTGCATACACCGGGATTCGAACCCGAGACCTCTCTGACAACGTGTCAGAATCCCAGTCACTAGACCATTGGGATAGAAGGGCTTTTTAAGTAGCGGGTCAGAGTGCGCCCATAACCCCCCAGGCAAACGCGCCTGTAACCCCCCTAGGATCAATCGGGCATCCACAGTGCAGATCTACTGACACTTTCTCCAGGGCAGCCTACACGAGCATCACCATAAGCTCTCGGCTTTTGTCTCTGACGAGCCCAGTGGTCCGTACGCAGAGCTGGTGGGGCGCATCATGTACCAGATAACTTGCACGCATCCAGACCTTGCATATCATCTCAGCATCCTTGCTTGAGAGTCATTGTTTCAACTGGGAGACACCGACCCGTGCACTGGTCGGCCGCTATTTGGCTAATACATCCGGCCTGATGCTTGTGCATGGAGGACGACAGCCATGCTGCACTCACCGGGCACCCTGACGCATCGTGGGCAAACGACGTCGAGACTCTCTGATCCTCTCAGATCTACTGCTGCAGTCTTGGCTACGGAGTTGTCTCGTGGAGGCCGACTCGCTCGTCGTCGGTAGCTTCGTCTAGCTTTGAGACAGAGATTTATGCTGGTGCTATGGCTGCGCAGGAGCCTCGCTGGCCGAGGTTCTTGCTGACTGACTTGGGCGAGCCGCCTAGCTCTGCCCCAGCCATGTTCGCTGATAACATGGCCATGATCCTCCTGTTACAGGAACCAAGATTGGAAAGCAAAGCAAAGCACATCCAGCTGCAGTACTTTCTACTGCACGAGTTGCAGCAGCGTTTTCATGCACGCGTAGTACACTTGGCCTCCGAGGCCAACACCATTGATATCTTCACTAATGCAATCTAGCGCACGTGGTCATCAGCGGCTCTGCATGCAGCTTGGCCTTACCACAGCAGGTCCTTAGTAGATTTTTTTTAATGTTGTGCATTGTTTCTGGTCTATATATACTCAATGTATGGCCTTGTGGTTGTGTTTCTCAGAGGTTTGGCTAGTACTAATGCCCTGAGTTGACCTGATACGCCTTGCTATTCTCGTTGATTGTCCTTCTGGTATTTTACTCCAGTGCCTCGACTGGTGGTGCCACCTTTAGTTGTTTCTTGTCTTCTCAGCACTGCCCCTTACTTAGCCTAGTGGGTGTGTCAAACTGCACACTTGTGTTTTTTAGTTGTACTCATAGGTTAGGTTAGGTTCGTACTCAAGATGTATGCTGATCGACCCTCTCTTGTAATATTATAAGAGGTTTATGTTCAGTTCTCGTTTTAACATGTGCAATGCCGTTTCATTAGCCCAGTGCTAGGCACGCCGGCGTGGCTGTTCAACCTCGTGCGTAACACAGGAATCAGTGGCCTGCATAACACGTCCAACCTGTAAGTTTTATTCGCTGTGAATTTGTCTAGAAAGATGAGTACCACCTATGTTTTTCTTACATGTTGCCACTGTATAATACCTCGATTGTGGGCGACTCCGTTTCCAGTTAGGCAAGGGTCACCCGTCAGTTCGACAAGCATCGGTTAGTCAATATAAGTCAACGTCGACGTGCTTGGAGTCCGATCATTTGTACTCGTGATTTTGAACCGTGGATTGTTCATTTCAGCTTACGGCATGAGTATTGACCGTCCGATGAATCTAAGAAAGTTCTAGGAATTGATATATCTCTTGCTGGGAAGAGTTTGATGCACCCTAGCCAATGGGGACACAGCGCGGGATTGCGAAATTGCCTGGGTAGCGTGTGGATCGGGGTGTTGGTTGTGGTGGTGCGTGAAGACTGCGTTGCAGCGGGTCAGAAAGAAAATGGAGTTTTGGGGTCGAGGAATCGAATTCCGCATCCGTGGGACATTTTCTGACAAAAATTCCGTCACATGAAATCAAAACCCTGCATCGGCAAAGATGATTTATTTCACTGTTTCCGTCGAAACGTTTGTTCTTGGCTTCCCGGCTTTACTGCCACTGGATGTGGTGAACATTTTCCCTTTTGTTCACCAACCAGCTTTCGACAGTGACCCCTCTCCGTTTTATTGGTTGGACCAACCTTGGCTGCGCGACAGGATATCTTTGGCGCCACCAAGCCGTCATAAAGGCGGGAGTCAATCAGAAACAATTGAAGTGTTTCGCACAAAAGACTCAGAACGTGTGCTGGTTTCACACCCAACAGGTTACTTAATTGAGTTTGTAAAAGTTTCAATACTGAAACAAAAAGAGAAGGTTATATCCTGACCGGTATGCTTCCTTGGATGCAGTCCGGAAAAAAATTATGCGCATCGCAGATTCGTCTCAGACTTGTTGCACAAATCTCTTGCTTTCCACTTTCCCTTCCCCACAGCCCTTCCGCGTGCGCTCATCAGAAAACCGCTAGCCGAGTCACACACACCCCGTAACTTGTTGCGAAGGATTTGTTGCGAAGAGTTTGACCACACCACCGCACCCCCTCCACCTCGTTGTTGCGAAGAATTTGTTCCCACCGAAGCATTCGATTACAACAGCACCGCACACGCACACCCTCCCTCCTTCCTCTCCCCACCATCACCCCGGACCATTCCCCCCTCACTTCTTCCGCCCCACTCTCCCTCTCCCATACCCCCCGCCCCAACCCTTCCCCCCACTCTCTCTCCCTTTCCCCTCTCCTCCGCACTACTCGTTCCCCCAACCAAATGCTGCACACTGTGCTCCCACAGTTACCCCCTGACTTGCCTCCCGGTTCCATTCCGATGTTTGTCCTCCTCCCCCTCGCATCTCTTGCTCAAGCGGCAGTTTCATATTAGCCTAGAGTTGACGTTTGGTCGATCCTCGTTCTCCGTCTCCATTCTCCCATCGCACTCTAGGATCTAGTCTCTTATCTCGCCTCCTCTGACCTTTAGCTCCTCTCTAGCTCCTCTCTTCTCTCAAGCTAATTCCTGCATTCGAACTTGGAGCGCTACACTACGCAACGATAATCATCGTCGAACACCTGGATAACCAGTGTTTTTGTGATTTTGTGTTTCTGTGCGTTTCATCGATATCACCTGGACGTTTTTCTTCTGTTGAACAACGCAATCGCCGACTCTTCCTCGAATCTTCCTCGAAGCCTTTGTTGATTCATCCGCATTACCTCGTCGACTTTGCGGAAATAGCGTCGTTTTATAGAGCAATACGAAGCGCAACGGGAAGAAAAAGACCTTCGCGTCGCGTCGCTTAGCGCGGGAAGCTTCATTCCGTGTCTACCGTCGCAAACTCAGTCAAGATCGCTGAAACCTCGTTGTAGAGTGGCATCTCTTTACCGACTGAATTCTTCTTTCCTTGTGTGTCGTGGAACACTCTAACGCGGACACGTCGATCCAAGATGTTTCTCTGCGGCGGCTCAACCTTTCGCCGCGAGCACAACGCAGAGCAGCAGCAGCAGCAGCAGCAGCAACAGGAGGAGGATAATCATCAGCAGCATCAGCTTGGTGGTCCGAAGATTCGTACGACTCGTCAGTCGCACCCCAACGCTTCTCCACCTAACCCTCTCGCCCGGCCGCATCAGCCGGCGCAGCAGCAGCATTATCACTCGGCGTCCCGCCCCTCAGGCGCCATGTCACGCGCGTACGTGCACCAGAATAACAACCACGGGTCGGCGCAGGTCGGGGGGGCAAACCACGGGCCAGGCCAGACCCAGAACGGTCAGCCGCCCGCGTCCGCCGCCCCCTCCGGCATCAACGGCTACGCGCGCCACCTCTCCAGCCGCCTCATGCTCAAGAAGCGCGCTAAGGAGCCCGCCGGCGGCTTCCGCCAGGGCGCAACCGTTGGGTGCGCGGGCAGCGCGCGCGTGTTCGCCGCAGGGGCTGCGCCTGAGCGGAAGTTATCCGCGGAAGATTCCCGCGCTGCAGAAGAGGCGGAGCAGCAAAGCGCGGGAGGGGGACAGCCGGCGCAAGGCTTCATGCCCGGAGGCGCGACCCGCGCCGCCCCCGGCGGAGGGGATAATAAGCTTCCCCGTAAGCCTGTGCTGGCGTCTGCTGCGGCGGCTGCTGCCGCTGTAGCCGCGGCGAAGATGGCGGCATCCGCGGCTGCTGCCGCCGCGGCCACTACCACCGGCGCAGACAAGGTCCATCTCAACCCCGCGGGGGGGGCGCACGGGGACGAGCCGCCGCCGGCGGCCGCAGAGCAGGGAATGGAAGCGCAGACGCTTCCGCCGCTTCCGCCTGGGTTCCGCTTCAAGCCTACGGACGAGGAGCTCGTGGCGCATTATCTCGTGCCGCGCGCGCGCCTCGCCGACGATTCCCTTGGGGTGATGCCGTCTAACCCGCCGGTCCACGCGGGACGGCGGGCAGCCGCCGCCGCTGGGGCGAGGCGCGACGCGGGAATGCGTGCGGATGGGGGGAGGCGGGAGCTTCAGGGGGAGGCGAAGGCGGAACAGCAGCAGCAGCAGGATTGGATGACGATGATAGCGGATCTGGATGCTTTGGATATGGAACCGTGGGAGCTTCCAAGTGAGTTTTGCTGTAACGAGGATGGATCTTTCCTTGCTGCTGCTGCCCGTTCCGTGTATCCCGGTGCATGGCCGCGCACGTACACGTGTGCTCCTTTCCTCGCTTCTTGAGTTGACTCGAATTGATATCTTCCGGCTCGTTGCGCACTTCCCTGTTGCCGGCGCACTTCCTCGTTGCCGGCGCACTTCCCCGTTGCCTTCACGACATCGGCAACGGCGAGTTGTGCTACTTCTGCGCACTCCACACAAAGCCACAAGTACCGCCACTCCATACTCATTCGCTCCCTTTTTCTGCCACGCTCAACCGTTCCGCCCTTCCCTTCCTCCCCCGTTCCCCCCCCTCCCCCCCCCCCCCCCCCCCCCTTCTCCTGGCAGTGTCGTGCTGCATCGGCGACGGCGAGTGGTAATTTCTTCTCCACGCGGAGCCTCAAGTACGGCCACTCGATACTCATCCGCTCCCCTTCTTGTCCCCCCCTCCGCCGTTCCGCCCTCCCTTCCCCGTCCTCCCCCGCGCCCGTTCTCCGCGCCCCTTCCCCTCCCCCCCCCTCCCCCCCCCCCCCCCCCTCAGTGACATGCTGCATCGGCGACGGCGAGTGGTATTTCTTCTCGACGCGGAGCCACAAGTACGGGCACTCGCGCCGCACCAACCGCTGCACCTCCAACGGCTACTGGAAGGCCACGGGCAACGACCGCACCATCCACTGCGACCCCGTCTTCGGCGCCGCCATTGCCGCGGGGATGGGCGGGGGGATGGGTGGCGGTGTGGGGAGGCAGTTGTCCCGGGCGCTGCTGGGGAGGCGGGGGAGCGGAGGGTTGTTTGGATCGTGTTTGGATGAGCCTGCGGTGGTGGAAGGGGAGGGGGAGGGAGAGGGGGAGGAATGGGATGGGATGATGCCAGGCATGGAAGGGGGTTCGGCTGTGGACAATGGCCGTTATGTCGCTCCCCACCAGCGTAACATGTTCGCTGGTAACCAGTCGCGGATGCTGAACCATCATCATCATCATCAGCAGCAACAGCAGCAGCAGCAGCAGCAGCAGCAGCAGCAGCAGCAGCAGCAGCAGCAGCAGTCAGTTTATATGGGGGAGGGTTACGGCTCCCTTCACATGCTGCCGCCCCATGCACACGCACTTGCACACATGCACGGGCATGGGTATGGATTTCCGCGCGGGCACGGGCACGGGCATGGGCAGATGGATGGGGTGGTGGTGGGGATGAAGAAGACGTTGGTGTACTACGAAGGGCGCGCACCGAGAGGGAGGAGGACGGAATGGGTGATGCACGAGTATCGCTTGGAGCAGCGCAGCAGCAGCGGCCGACGACCCGTGGTGCGTGCATCTCCTTCCCTGTCGCGTCTGCTGTCTCTCCCTGCATGCTGCGCTCGCTCTTGCAATGCCATGTCTACAACGTTTCAGTCGACTGAAATATATTGATTTCCCTCCTGTTGCGCCTGCCTTCTCTCCCCTCTCCCCACATGCAGGGCTCGCTCGTGCTGTGCCGTGTATACAACAAGGGGTCCCACCCACCCGCCGCGCAGCTGCCCCCTCGAGCCATGTCCGCTCCTCTCCCTGCTGCTGCCGCTGCCGCTGCTGCTGCTGGCATGGTTCCTGATATGGGCATGGGCGTGGGTATGGGTATGGGTATGGGGATGGGTATGGGTATGGGAATGGGTATGGGGATGGGGATGGGGATGGGGATGGGGATGGGTGGCATGGGGATGGGCATGGGAATGGGACTGGAACTGGATGCGAGCATGTGTGAAGGGAGTATGGGTATGGAGGGAGAATTAGAGGGAGAAATGGAGGGAGGGATGGAGGGTGAGATGGAGGGAGGTTTGGGTGATGGTTATGATGCCTATGGCGATGGTGCCGATAATGCTGATGATGATGCCAACGATGGTGCTGACGATGAAGGCATGGATATGCCAGGGATGGATGTGCTACCATCCCCCTCTTCCCCTGCATATCACTCCACGCCAGTCCCCCCTGCTTCGGCTCCTTCCCCTGCTCCTGCTGCTGCTGCTGCAGCTGCTGCTTCTGCTGCTCCTCCATCTCCTGCTCCTGCTGCACCTGGTGACCTCTCTGCCACAGGTCCCAAGAGCAACAGCAGCAGCGGTCGCTGCAGCAACTCGTTTGGGAACAGCAAGGAGATGTTAGGCGGCGCAGCAGCAGCAACGGTGGTGGCTGGTGAGAGCGCCAGTGGGTTGAGTGGCTTCAGTGGTGTGGGGCGCCATTTCACCCCTCCTCCTGCTCCTGCTCCTGCTCCTGCTCCTGCTCCTGCTCCTGCTCCTGCTCCTGCTCCTGCGCCTGCCCCTGCACTTGTTCCTGCTCATGCGACTGCAGCTGCTGCTGCTGCTGGTGCTGATGCTCCAGCTGCTGGCGCAGCTGCTCCTGCTGGTGCCACTACCACCGCTCCTGGCGTTGATGCTACAGCAATACCACATGCCTCGGGCATCCCCACATGGCTGGATGATGAGGAGGAGGATGAGCCAGAGATCTGGCTATCCCCTTGTGCGGGCAACACTCCTCTCTCCAACAACACACCCCTGTCCGGAACTAGCCCTCTTTCCAGCTGCACGCCTCTTTCCGGGACCTCTCCACTCTCTGCCGCCGCTGCAGCAGCGGCAGCAGCAGCGGGTGGAGCAGCAGGAGAGCTGGGTGGTATTGATATCGACGACTTTGACCTTGGGATTGATTTCGGGGATTTTCCGGATTTTCTGATCGCGCAGGATGATGTGCAGTGCCATGCAGAAGAGGAGAATCCCGCTGCTGATGACGCTGATGCTGCTGCTGATGCTGCTGCTGATGCTGCTGCTGATGCTGATGCTGATGCTGATGCTGATGCTGCTGCTGCTGCTGCTCCTTCTGCTGCTGTTTCCGATGCTGCTGTAAATGGTCTTACCCCGGGGCATGACCGTTCTCTCGCTCCATCTACTGCTGCATCTGCTGCTGTCTCTGCCGCTGCTTCTGCCACAGCCCGTGGTTCTTCTGCCTCTGCTTCTCTTGGTCACCGGGATGTGTCTGTAAGTGGTGGCACGGACTTGGATCCTCTGCATCACCCGCCTGACTGGCTGCTGCCCCAATCCATGCAGCCAGGCGGGTATGCTGAGGATTCAACCCCCATGCCACCACCCAGCTCACAGCTGCCTTCAGCTGTTTTTTCTCCCGGTGACACCAGAGAGAAGACTGGAGACCCATCCGCTGCATCGCTATCGGAAGCAGCACCAGCAACCTTATCAGCAGCACCTGTACCAGCAGCAGCAGCAGCAGCAGCAGGAGGAGGAGGAGGAGGAGGAGAAGCAGGAGAATCTGCGGCAGGCGAGCAGGGACAGCACTCTTCCAATGACACGCATGCGCTCTCGCTCTTTGAGGCGCAACTGAAAGCCGTTGATGCCTATGTGGAGAACTTCAGTGCGCATGGGCAGGAGCAGGGCTTTCAGGCGCACGAGCAGAGCTTTAGTGCGCATGGGCAGAGCTTTCAGGCGCATGAGCAGGCGTTGGAGCTGGATTATGACATCTCTACCATGCTTGCAGAGCCACATGTTGACATGCCCATGGGCATGGGCATGGGCATGGGTATGGGTATGGGAGGGGAGATGGAGGGAGGGATGCATGGCGGTATGTGGGATGGAGGTCTGGATATGAGTCCCTTTGGTTGGTCCAATGTTCCTGCACACGCCTTCGCCGCATCTGCCTCTCCCTTCAAGCGCAGCCGCAGCATGATGGAACGAGATGGAGGAGGAGAGAGAGGAGGAGGAGCCAGAGGAGTAGGAGGATTCGGAGGAGGAGGAGGAGGAGGAGGAGTGAGACAGGAGGGTGGGGAGGAGGGAAGTGTGGCAGTGCCGGTGCAAGGGAATGATCCTGGGGGGAAGATGATGAGGGTGGGGACGGTGGAGGAGCGGCAAGGCGTGCGGCGAAGTGGGGGAGGAGGTAGTAGTGGTGGTAACAATGCTGGGGGCCGCTGGGTTGATGGTGGTGGTGGTGCTGCTGCTGCTTCTGGTGGTGGTGGTGGTGGTGGTGGTAACCATCGGCAGCTGAGGCCATCGGGTACGCGTAACAGCAGCAGCACCGTCAAAATCAACACAAATACCACTCGGCAGCGGCAGCTCAAGGCCAGCAGTAGTAACATCAGCAGCAGCAGCCGCAGCAGCGGGGGTGGCGGTGTGGGAGGTGCTGCTGCTGGTGCTTCTGGTGCTGCTGTTGGTGGGGCTTGTGGTGGTGGTGGTGGTGGAAGTACCAGCAGTGGTGGTATTGCTCGCCACTCCACAAGAACCCCTCTCGCTACCATTCGAAACAGCGCTGCTTCTGCTGCTCGTGCTGCTTACGGTGCTCCTCCTTCTACTGCTGCTGCTGCTCCCCCGGCTTGCATTCAAGCTCCTGCACCAGCACCAGCACCCACAGCTGCTGCTTATGGTTCCAAGCGCAGCAGCAGCAGCTCTGGGCGACACGGCTCTCTGTCAGGCAACAGCATCAGCAGGCTGCGACCGCCAGCAGCAGTAGCCTCTGCTCCTCCTCCTGTCCAATCATCCACATCTTGGAGACCCGCAATGTCTGCAAGATCAGCAGCTGCAGGAACAGCAGCAGGAGGAGCGGCAGGAGTAAGAGCAGGAGCAGAGGAAGCATCTCGCAGCAACATCTGCATGACACTGCGGCAGATCATTCTGCAGAGAGGGAGGCCTCTGCCTGCTCCTGGTGGCACCGCAAGCACCAGCAGCACTAGGAGCGACGATGGGCAGCATTAACTGCACCAACTACGGCCAGTGGGTGTCCCTTCCCTTGTATCATACATCAGTTTGTCATAAGTGGCACGCGGCACACAGTCAGCCGGTCCTCCCCGTGGCATCCAGGAAGGTTGAGCTCTGTGTTGGCCACTCTTTCCGTTATACGATAATAAGAGTGCTACAGCTACTCCTATGATACCTACTACTATGAATAATGACCACAATGTTGAAGATAATAATGGTAAGTTTGCATGCATTTCATGGTAAGTCTGCCAGCATCGGCACCAGGGCATTGGAGAGGAAGGGGCATTGGTTCGGATGGGAATACGGTAGGGAGAGTTAGGGAACGTGCTTGATCTCCGATCACCTATGGCTGCTGTGGCAGTAGCGTGTGCTAGATGTGTAGTAGCTAGTTTTCTTGTTGCTTTGCTTGTACTGTATTTATATTGATTCTTTTACTGGTATTGATTTATACATATTACTGTACATTGCTTAGTAGTAGGCATTGTCAAATTACAATTGTATCTCTAGGCTATAGTAGGGTCACTCCTTAGTGAGTACAACACTTTAGGGTTAGGTTTCCCCTACTTGTACTCACCTCTTGCCTAGTTCACTCATTCATTCCTGCTTATTCTAACATGGTATTAGAGCAGAATTGTTCCTAGGGCCCACCGAACGTTCCGCCCTGCCCTAACCGTAATTTTTTTCTTCCTACGCTGCCCCTGCAGCCGCGCTGCCCTTGCAGCCCACGTGCTGCCCCTGCGACCGCGCTGCCCCTGCAGCCGTACTCGCCCCTGCGACCGTGCTGCCCCTGCAGCCGTGCCTGCCCCTGCGACCGTGCTGCCCCTGCAGCCGTGCCTGCCCCTGCGACCGTGCTGCCCCTGCAGCCGTGCCTGCCCCTGCGACCGTGCTGCCCCTGCAGCCGTGCCTGCCCATGTGGCCCGCGTGCTGCCCCTGCAGCCCGCGCGTTCGCCCCTGCAGCCCGCGCGTTCGCCCCTGCAGCCCGTGGGCGCTGCCCCTGCAGCCCGCGCGCCGCCCTGCCGAGCCGCGCGTTGCCCCTGCAGCCCGTGGGCGCTGCCCCTGCAGCCCGTACGCCGCCCTGCAGAGCCGCGCGTCGCCCCTGCAGCCCGTACGCCGCCCTGTGGAGCCGCGCGTCGCCCCTGCAGCCCGTGGGCGCTGCCCCTGCAGCCCGTGCGCCGCCCTGCTGAGCCGCGCGTTGCCCCTGCAGCCCGTGGGCGCTGCCCCTGCAGCCCGTACGCCGCCCTGCAGAGCCGCGCGTCGCCCCTGCAGCCCGTACGCCGCCCTGTGGAGCCGCACGTCGCCCCTGCAGCCCGTGGGCGCTGCCCCTGCAGCCCGCGCGCCGCCCTGCCGAGCCGAGCATCGCCCCTGCAGCCTGGGCGCCGCCCTGCCGAGCCGCGCGCCGCCCCTACAGCCCGCGCGCCGCCCTGCCGAGCTGCGCGTCGCCCATGCAGCCCGTGGGCGCTGCCCCTGCAGCCCGCGCGCCGCCCTGCCGAGCCGCGCGTCGCCCCTGCAGCCAGTGGGCCGCGCGCAACCCTAAGCCCTAAAAAAAAAAAAAAAAAACTACTACTACTGCTGCTGCTGCTACTACTACTGCTGCTGCTACTCGTGCTACTGCTGCTGCTGGTGGAGGTGCTACTAGGAGTGCTGGAGGTGCTGCTGGTGCTGGAGGAGCTGGAAGTGCTGGACCTACTCCTGACCGTCGCTGTCTGTCATGGCCACTATCGCGGCAGATGCTGCGGCCAGGGGTGGACAGCAGCGGGCACTGCCTCTCCCGGACGACCCCACCCCTCAGCAGCTTCGTGAGTGGGTTTTTCAGCGAGGCCGTCCTGGTGGTGGAGGTTATCGTTTTGTTAAGACTGCTGCTCTTGGTGCTAGTGAGTCTGCTGCCACTCCAGGTGCTAGTGAGTATGCTGCCGCTACAGGTGCTAGTGAGTCTGCTGCAGCTCTAGGTGCCCGTGAGTCTGCCGACGCTCTAGGTGCTAGTGCGTCTACTACCACAGGTCCTGCCTCAGCTGAAGTCTTGCACACTTTCATGCTTGACTCAGGCGCGTCACGTTGCTTCTTTCGTGATTGCACCACAGTCACACCACTCACAGCACCTGTCCCAGTCTCACTGGCTGACCCCTCTTGGGGCCCAGTAGTTGCGAGAGCCTCCACGGTCCTCCCTTGTCCAGCAGCCCCCTCCGGCTCTCTGTCAGGTCTCCACCTCCCCACGTTCTCGACGAACTTGGTGAGCAACGCTGCCATTCAGGATGTCTGGGTTGATACCTTTATTCCTGGAGGGCAGCGTGTGGCGATCTGTACGTGCTCCCGGACTGGCCGTCACCTGGCTACGTTCACTCGACAGCCTGGGTCTAGTCTGTACACACTGACCACTGCGTTTGCACAGGTGGCTGAGTCAGGTCAGGTGGCTGCGTCGAGTCGGGCGTCTGCGTCGGGGCAGTTAGCTTCGTCTTGCTCGTGCAGAGTACTCACGCACGAGACTCAGCGCTGGCACCACCGTCTTGGTCACCCCTCCCTGCAGCGTCTACGCAGTATGCATTCCCGTCTCCTTGTCTCTGGCCTCCCCAGGACCCTGCCCCCCCTGCCGTGCTCGCTTGCCCCGCCGTGCCTTCCTTGCGTCGAGGGGCGGCAGCGCGCCGCTCCTCACTCCTCCGAGTTTCCTCCGACCACTGCTCCTCTGCAGACTCTCCACCTGGACGTGTGGGGCCCGGTCCCCGTCGGTGGGACGGACCTGGAGCGCTACTTCCTGCTGGTTGTTGACGACTACACACGCTACACCACAGTCTTCCCCTTGCGACGCAAGGCGGACGTCAGCGGTGTTTTGATCCCCTGGATCCGTGCTACTCGTCTCCAGCTGCACGAGCGCTTTCAGCAGGACTTCCCAGTCCTGCGTCTGCACTCTGACAGGGGTGGTGAGTTCTCCTCTGGCGTCCTTGAGACGTTCTGCCAGGATGAGGGCATCGCCCAGTCGTTCACGCTTCCGGCCTCTCCGCAGCAAAATGGGATCGCTGAGCGTCGCATTGGCCTGATCATGGAGGTTGCTCGTACCTCCATGATCCATGCGGCTGCTCCCCATTTCCTGTGGCCGTTTGCGGTCCGATACGCCGCGCATCAGCTCAACCTCTGGCCCCGTGTCTCTGCTCCAGAGACCTCGCCCACACTCCGTTGGACGGGACAGCCTGGTGATGCGTCGTCGTTTCGGGTCTGGGGCGCGCTCTCCCTTGTTCGCGATACCAAAGCGAGCAAGCTCTCTCCTCGCACTCTCCGCTGTGTTTTCCTGGGCTTCCCCACCGACACTCCACCCTGGCAGTTCTACCACCCTGCCTCGCGTCGTGTTCTGTCCTCTCAGGACGTCACCTTCGACGAGTCGGTCTGTTACTACCGACTTCACCCGCACGCGTCCCACCCGGTCCCTCTCGCACCTCTCTTCCTGGTACCAGTCCCCCCCCTGGTAGACCCCCTTCCCCCACAGGGTCCTGCTCCCTCAGGTGTGTCCCAGGTAGACCCACCCCCCTTGGATGAGCCAGTTGAGATCTCTTCTGACTCCTCTGACTCAGCTGAGGGGGGTGACGCCGTCGCCGACGATACGGCGACCACTCGCCGCACTCCTCGCTTGGAGACCCCCCCCGGGTTTCCCGCCACGGCCGTCTTCGCCGCCTCCGCAGCCTGCTGCTGTGGACTATGGAGCTGAGACTACTGGAGCTGGGCCTGGGAGTGGTACGTCTGGGGGTGACTGCTCTCCTTGTTTGGCTAACCCCCCCGGTTTCCCGCCTCTGCAGCCTTCTGCAGTGGACACTGGAGCTGAGACTGAGGGTCCTGAGCCTGCGGGTGCTGGGACTGAGGGTACTGAGCCTGCGGGTGCTGGGTCTGAGGGTACTGAGCCTGCGGGTGCTGGGACTGAGAGTACTGAGCCTGCGGGTGCTGGGACTGAGGGCACTGAGCCTGCAGGTGCTGGGACTGAGGGTACTGAGCCTGAGGGTACTGAGCCTGGGGGTACTGAGACTTCGGGTGCTGACTCTGGGGGTGCTGCGAGTCCTTCTGGAGGTCTTGGAGCTGGAGGTACTGGAGCTACTAGGCCTGGAGGTACTACTGGAGGTACTGGAGCTGCTGCTGGTGCTGGAGGTGCTGGAGCTGGAAGTACTAGAGGTGCTTCTGGTGCTGGAGGTGCTAGAGCTACCACTACTGGAGGTACTGGAGCTGGACAGCCACCGCAGCCTGCTCTAATTGAGACGCTCTCGCCGCAGGTGATTCGTGCGTGGGTCATTCGACGAGGCAGTCCTGGTGGTGGAGGGTACGGTCCGGCTGGTGCTGGAGCTACTAGTCCAGCAGGTGCTGCTGGTGCTGGAGGTGCTGGAGGTACTACTGGAGGTACTAGAGGTACTGCTGGTACTAGAGGTGCTGCTGGTGCTGGGGGTACTGGAGCTGCTGCTGGTGCTGGAGGTCCTGGAGCTGGAGGTACTGGAGCTGCTGGTGCTGGAGGTACTCCTGTTACTGGAGGTGCTGGGGGTGCGGGAGCTGCTGACCCTGGAGGTGCTGGTGCTGGAGGTACTGGAGGTGCTGGAGCTATTGGCCTCGGAGGTGCTCGTACTGGAGGTGCTGGAGCTGCCGGAGCAGGTGGTGCTGCTGGTGCTGGAGGTGCTAGAGTTGCTACTAGAGCTGCTGGCACAGGAGGTACTGGAGGTACTACTGGTGCTGGAGGCGCTGGAGCTGGAGCTGGAGGCACTGGAGGTGCTGGAGGTACTACTGGTGCTCGAGGTGCTGGCGCTGTCGGAGCTCGTGGTGCTGGAGGTGCTGGTGCTACTGGTGCTGGAGGTGTTGCTGGGGGTACTGGAGGAGCTGCTCGAGCTGGAGGTACGGGGGCTACTGGTGCTCTTCGCCACCTTCTCAGTCTTCCGCCAGGTGCTACTGACTTCCCTGTGGTAGGTACTACGCCTCCGGTACTGTTTCCACCGGCGGACCAGTCACAGCCGCAGCTGCTACTGCACTCCCCACTGCCTGCTCCTGCTCCTTACACTGCGGTGACACAGTCCCTTGTTAAAGATGAGAGTGTGGTAGCCATGGCTAGGAAGAGAGAAGGTAGCGAGAGAATTGTATTAGAAAAAAGGTGTCAAGATTACAAGTCTAGAAAGGAATTGGAAACCCTAATTGAACTTAGGGTGTGTTCAGTTTGTACTATAGCTACGAAATGAACCTAAATTGAACTTGGAAGCGTAACTCGCTCTAAGCATGGTGGAACGATAAGAGAACACCAAAATAAAGGCCAGAGCGAGCTGTAGCCTACTCCAACACACCCCCAGGCTAGGCGAAGCTCTGGAACAAAACACCTAGCGAACGGGAACACCCCCAGAAGTGGCAAGACGCGTGAGCCCAAGCTCGCGCAGGTAGAAACGGTGTGGCGCACGCAGAAGGGCCTTGGTGAAAATGTCAGCAAGGTTGGCAGTAGCGGCCACCTTGCGAAGGCGTAAGAAGCCAGACTGCACCAGCTCGCGCACGAAGAAGTAGCGGACCTCTATGTGTTTGCTGCGGGCGTGATAGACAGGATTTTCAGTGAGATGAATCATGCTCGCACTGTCACAGGAGAGCGTCACAAAGGGCTGAGAGTGACCGAGCTCAACAAGGAGAAAGGAGAGCCAGCGAGCCTCTTGAGCTGCCAACGTGCATGCGTACAACTCAGCTTCACAGGTAGAAAGGCAGACAGAGGATGAGCGAGTGGAGCGACAGCTGATAAGACCACTGCCAAGAGTAAAACCATAACCCTGAGAGGAGCGACAATCAGGGCAAGAATCAGCGTAGGAGGAATCACTGTAACCGGAAAGAACAGGGGGAGAAGAGCCACCAAGAGTGAGAGCGAGATCAGAGGTAGCACGGAGATAGCGAAGAACGCTCTTGGCAGCCGCCCAGTGCACGTCAGTGTGGCGACCAAGGCCAACAAAGCGAGAGAGGACACTGAGGGGGTAAGCAAGATCGGGGCAAGTGCACATCATAGCATACATGAGAGACCCAACGAGCTCAGGATAGGGTCGCAGTTCTGAGGAGGGAGCGGGAACGGCATGGGCAGTAAGCTGATGGTTAGCGGGAAGAGGAGTGGAAACTGGCTTAGCCTGTGACATTTCAAAGCGCTCAAGGAGAGAATGGATATAGAAAGATTGAGAGAGAGAGATGGTGCGCGCAGTACGATTGCGACGAATCTCCATGCCGAGGTAGTGGCGAAGCTCGCCAAGATCCTTGCACAGGAGACGGGCCTGGAGGGCTTGCTTGACAGCGGCAAGGTCGGCAGAATCTTCAGCGAGGAGCACCAAGTCATCGACGTAGGCAAGAATGTAAACCCTGTGGGAGGAGGTGCGAATGAAGAGACTGGGATCGGAAGAGGAGGTGGAGAAGCCAAGAGAGTGAAGAGTGGAGGCAAGCTTAGCATGCCACTCGCGTGGGGCCTGCTTGAGACCATACACTGGGCGCTTCAGCTCCCAGACAGTGCCTGAAGGGAAGGGGCGAGGAAAGCCAGCGGGGCGCTCAAGGAAAATTCGTTCATGAAGCTCGCCTTGGAGAAAGGCATTGGAGACATCCATAGAGTGAATCTCCCAATTCCAGCGGGCGCCTAGATCAAGGAGGAGGCGAAGAGTGGGGAGACGGGCAGTGGGGGAGTAAGTGGCAAAGTAGTCAATGCCTTCACGTTGGGTGAAGCCTTTGGCGCAGTAAAGGGCTTTGAAGACAGGGAGCTCCCCAGGCAGCTGTTTGACACAAAAGACCCATTTTCCCTTCACAATGGTGGCGCCAGGGGGGGGGACAGATTCAACGTAAGAGTGAGTCCGAGTGAATGCCTCACACTCGGCAATGATGGCAGCCATCCACTCAGTTGCTTGAAAGCCAGACACTCCCTCGGAATAGGTCTGAGGGGTGGGAATAGCGGCAGTGTCAACGGAGAGAAGAGTGGGAGAATTGGAGAAGTCGCCAATGGTGACACATAGGAGGGGTGAAACAGGATGAACAGAGAAAAGCTCCTCAAAGCGATCTTCGAGAAGATCAATGATCTGAGAGGGAGAGAGACGAGTAAAGAGAGCAGAGTGTTGAAAAGTGGACATTGCACGGGTCATGGAACGGGTGAGACGTGGAGAGGGTGGGGGGGCAGGTGCAGAAGGGAGGGTAGCAGAAGGAGGTGATGAGGGAGGGGCCATGGGAGCAGAAGATGAAGAGGCAGGAGGAGAGATGCCAGAGATGACAGCGGAGGGGGGGGGTGGAGGATGCAGGCAGGGGAGGTGGAGCAGGGGCAGGAGGAAGGGGAGGAGGAGAGGGAGCAGCAGAGGGCAGCGGATCAAAGTCAGACCAATGGAGAGAGGGAGCAGGTGGGGTGGGAGGGGGAGTGAGGAATGGAGATCGAGACTCATCAAAGATGACATCCTGGCTGCGAATCAGCTGCTGAGAGGAGGGAGCATAGAAAAGGTAGCCAGGATAGTCAGAGTTGATGCCAATAAACGCACACAGCTGCGTCTTGGGAGCGAGCTTCCCACCCTGACGCGCCCGATCAGCGGGAGTGATGAGGACATGAGCGACACAACCCCACACCCGAAGAGGGAGGGCAGAAGGCTGGCGGCCAGTCCAGAGCTGAAAGGTTGTAATGGAAGAGCGAAGGGGATGAGGGCGAAGGTTAGAAAGAAGAGTGGCGTGAACAAGAGCATAGCTCCAAAGAGAGTGGGGAGCAGAAGCATGCGTAAGGAGACAGCGGGTGATCTCCGTGAGAGTGCGAATACGACGCTCGGCAACACCATTCTGTTCAGGAGAATGTGGAAGGGTGGAGGTTTGGCGAATGCCATGAGAGGAGCAGTAAGAAGAAAGAGAGTGGTTAAAGAACTCGCCACCACCATCAGAGTGGAGGCGTGCGACAGGCCGGCCAAAGCGAAGACGCGCCTGCTCAGCCCAGCGAATGATGAGGGAGGGGGCGTCAGATTTGGCACGGAGGGGAGAGACAGTGGCAAAGCGAGAATGGTCATCGACGAGAAGAAGAAAATAGCGATGACCCTGACGGGAGGCAATGGGAGAGGGACCCCAGAGGTCCATATGCACTAGATCAAGGGGTTTGGGGGAGGCAAAAGGGGAAGAAGGATGAGGAGATTGGAAGAGCTTGGCTTGAACACAAGGGGTGCATGGAGGAGCGGGAGAGGGGGGAAGGGGCGGGAGAGAGGAAGGGAGATCATGAAGAAGCTTCGAGTTGACCATACTGCGAAGGAGATGGAAGTTGGGGTGGCCAAGGCGATGATGGAGAAGAAGGGTAGGTTGGGTGAGAGAGCGACAGTCGCAAGAGGAGACGGGAAGGGCAGAAGAAGAGGAAGTGTGATTGATAGATGAGAGGATGGGGACACGAAGGGTGTAGAGGCGAGTAGTAGGAGAAAGGGTGAAACGAGCGAGGTGCCGGTCGTCGTAATGAAGATCACAATAGAGTGCACCTGCAGGGAAGAACGCTCGCACACCCAGACGTTGGAGGGCAGGAAGGGATAGGAGGTTATGACGGCAAGAGGGAACATAAAGTCCCGTAACAGCGCCAGAGGGAGAGGCAGGACAGGGAAGAGAGGAAGTGGCAGTGCAGATCATGGTCATGGTCTCCCCAGCCCCATTGATAGAGAGGGGACGAGGAAAATTGCGAAGGACACCGGCATCACGAAAGACAGAGTCAGTAGCAGCACTATCAAGGACAAAATCCAAGGAGCGAGGAAGTGAGAGAGCGGCAACCGTAGGGCTGGGAGAGTGAGAGACAGTGCTTGGAACGGGTGGAGAAAGTGGAACGACAAAACGAGGGTCCATAAGAGGAGAAGCACCAAGGATGCTATCCAGGGATGGGATGGTCACACTGAAGGCAGAGGCCAGAGAACCAATACCAGAGGTGACAGCAGCACAAGAGTGGCGACGGTGATGCGATAGCGGAACCCAAGCAGAGGGGCGAAGAACAGGGGAGGTCCATTGGCAAGTAGGAGAGGTGCAAGGGGAGGAAGGGGCAGCGAAGGGAGCGGAGATTGGGAAAGGAAAGGGTGGGAGAGGAGGTACGGCAGGAGACGGGTGAGGGCGGAAGTGCAGAGGAGGAGAGGTAAGAGCGAGAATAGGCCCCATCGAGGGAAGGGGGTAGCAATGGAGCAGATGTGGGGAGATAAAAGAGGAGGAGGAATAGGGATGAGGTAGTCAGCTGCTGAGCCGTTGAGGGGAGAAATTAGAGGAGGAGGGATAATGGCGGAGAAGTCTGCAGCTGCGCCGCTGGGGGGAGAAATAAGAGGAGGAGGGATAATGGCGGAGTAGTCTGCTGCTGCGCCGCTGGGGGGAGAAATAAGAGGAGGGATAATGGCGGAGTAGTCTGCTGCTCGCCGCTGTGGGGAGAAATAAGAGGAGGGATAACAGCGGAGTAGTCTGCTGCTGCGCCGCTGAGGGGAGACATAAGAGGAGGAGGGAAAACGGTGGGGTAGTCTACTGCTGCGCTGCTGAGGGGAGTAATACGAGGAGGAGGGATAGCGGTGAAGTAGTCTGCTGCTGCGCCGCTGATGGGAGAAATACGAGGAGGAGGGATAGCGGCGAAGTAGTCCGCTGCTGCGCCGCTGAGGGGAGAAATACGAGGAGGAGGAAAGGTGTGGAAGACGACAAAACACGGACAGCTACCAGCTGCAGCAGATAGGAAGAGAAGAGAGGCGGAGGAAGAGGTGAGAGGGTGGGGGAAATAGAGGGAGAGAGAAGAGGAGGAGGAGGGTGAAGGAGCGGAGTGTGTGGAGGAAGGAGGGGCACGATCACCAAGTGGCAATCGGTAACACGCAGCCAGGTGGCAGATGCGGAGGGGAAGGAGGTGGAGGAAGGGAGGAGAGGCACGGAAGGGAGGAAGGAATGAGGAGAGGAGGAGGAGGGTGAAGAGGCGGATGGGGTGAAGGGAGAAGGAGGAGGTGGTGCAGAAACGGCAGAAGAAGGTGCACCACGGGGAGGGGGAAGGCGCCTGCAGGGAGGTGAGGCAGGCCGCCCATGAGAGGGTAAGGAGGGGTGGCAGGGAGGAGGGAAGGGTGGCCGGGAGGAGGGAAGGGTGGCTGGGAGGAGGGAAGGGTGGCCGGAGATATGGAGGGCGGTGGGCAAGACGCGTGCGCGCATCGACGGCGGGGAGGCCGCACACGTCGCCGTCGACGCGCGCACGTCGACGACGGGCAGGGCGCGCGACGCGGCGGTGGTTAGGGCGCGTCACGAGGTGGGGGAGGGGGAGGGCGGCGCGACGACGGGACAGGGCGCGCCACTAGGCAGGGAGGCATTGGGTGATGGATAGAAGGTTCCGTGATTGAACAAAAAAAAAAAAAAAAAAAAAAATTTAAGGGTCGAAATAGTAAGGAAAAATAAAATTTCGATTAGGTAAAAGGTGGCGCGCCGGATGCCTAAGGCCTAAACCGTACCAAGAGATATAGATTGGGACAAAACGCCAAGGATTTGGCTCTAGATACCATGTTAAAGCTGAGAGTGTGGTAGCCATGGCTAGGAAGAGAGAAGGTAGCGAGAGAATTGTATTAGAAAAATTGTGTCGAGATTACAAGTCTAGAAAGGAATTGGAAACCCTAATTAAACTTAGGGTGTGTTCAGTTTGTACTATAGCTACGAAATGAACCTAAATTGAACTTGGAAGCGTAACTCGCTCTAAGCATGGTGGAACGATAAGAGAACACCAAAATAAAGGCCAGAGCGAGCTGTAGCCTACTCCAACATCCCTAACTAAGCGTCGAGAGCCTGAGACTCGTGCTTCCACCCCTGAGCGTCGAGAGCCTGAGTCTAGCTTTGACCTTGAGCCTGAGCCTAGGGCTGCTGTCCGTGCTCGTGTTTCTCGTACTCGTCGTCCGCGTGCTCCGGCTGTCCCCGGCACTCACAATATGACACTCCGTCCTTCCTCTGTTCCTCAGCGTGTTGTCCTACCGTTACCTCCTGCGTCCTCTCTGCCTTACGTTGCTGACCCTCCGTCTGACCTTGCTCGTGCGTCCAGTCCGACTGTCACTCGCCTTCTTGCTACGGTTGTGACGGTCCCTACGTTCTCGTCTCCTGCTGCGTCTACCCTAGTAGCTGAGCTCGTTGAATTTGCTGCTGTGTAACGCCTCGACTACCTTGCGAGTCTTGTCTCTGACCCTGTCCCTGCCTGTCCTCCGTCCGTCGGGGGTGAGACTACTCCTGGCTGTACTGCCCTTGGCTGTGACGTTCTTGAGGACAGGCAGGAGGAGCTGGAGTGCCTTGCGGTCGCTGCACCCCATCACGCGACCATGCTGCTTGCCCCTGAGGGAGACCCGGATGCACTTGACATCCCCACCCCGCGCTCCTACAGGGAGGCGATTTCGGGTGAGTACTCCTCTCAGTGGCAGACAGCCATGGACGCAGAGATGGCTTCCTGGAAGTCCACAGGCACCTACGTCGACGAGGTTCCCCCACCTGGGGCGAACATCGTCACTGGCATGTGGATTTTCAGGGTGAAGCGGCCGCCGGGTTCTCCGCCTGCCTTCAAGGCACGTTACGTTGCTCGAGGCTTCAGTCAGCGTGAGGGGGTCGACTTCTTTCAGACCTTCTCCCCCACCCCGAAGATGACCACTCTTCGGCTGTTGCTACACGTTGCAGCTCAGCGTGACTACGAGCTGCACTCCCTTGACTTCTCGACAGCTTTCTTGCAGGGTAGCCTTCACGAGGCCATCTGGTTGCGCCGTCCATAGGGCTTCACTGGGTCGTTTCCTGAGGGTACCTAGTGGAGCCTACGGCGACCAGTGTACGGCCTGCGTCAGGTGCCCCGCGAGTGGCACGACACACTGAGGACGATACTTGCGGCTCTTGGGTTTGCTCCTTCGACGGCTGACCGTCGCTGTTTCTACACACCGACACTACTCTGTCGCCGTTCTTCATCCTCGTGTACGTCGACGACTTGGTTTTTGCTACTGCTGACACTGAGGCACTGACCCTAGTGAAGGCGGAGCTGCAGGAGAGACACACATGCACTGACCTGGGTCAGCTGCGGAGCTATCTTGGCTTGCAGATCACCCGGGACAGAGCACGGCGCACCATCACCCTCACTAAGTCACACATGGTGCAGCAGGTCCTTCAGCGCTTTCGCTTCACGTGGTCCTCGCCACAGCCCACTCCTCTGTCTACCGGCCACTCGCTCTCAGCTCCACCTTCGGACGAGTCCGTAGAGCCGAGTGGTCCGTACCCAGAGCTTGAGTACCTGATGACGTGCACACGACCTAACCTCGCGTACCCTCTCAGCATCCTGGCTCGCTACGTGGCACCCGGTCGACACCGAAAGGTGCACTTTGATGCTGCAAAGAGGGTACTGTGTTACTTGTGCAGCACATCGGGCATGGGGCTCGTGCTTGGAGGACGGGGTTTGGTGGTCCTCACAGGACACTCCGACGCTTCTTGGGCCGACGACCAGACGACTCAGCGTTCGTCACAGGGTTACACCTTTAGTCTTGGCTCTGGTTCTGTCTCGTGGAGGTCCACTCGTTTTTCTTCTGTGCTTGGTTCCAGCTGTGAGGCCGAGATCTACGCTGGGGCCATGGCTGCACAGGAGCTACGCTGGCTGACCTACCTGCTGACCGACTTGGGGGAGCGGCCTCGTTCTCCTCCAGTTCTGTACGTCGACAACAAGGCAATGCTTGCCTTGTGTCGCGAGCAGAGACTGGAGCACCGAACGAAGCACATTGCTCTTCGCTACTTCCTGGCGCGTGAGCTGCAGCAGCGTTGTCAGCTGCGCCTTGCTTTCATGGCCTCTCGGGCCAACACTGCTGATGTCTTCACAAGGCCCTTGGGTCTGGTGATCATCAGCGTTTCTGCACTGCTCTTGGGCTTGTGCCCACTCTGCCTCACCTGCTGGTTGCTTGACTTGCTCTTGTTGTACACTGCTATATATCTTATACCTGCATGTTTTCTCTTGCTAGGTTGTGATCAGTGTACTGCCTTGCTATTATATACCTCTGCATGTGAACTGGCCTTGTGGCCACTTGCTTTTGCTCAGAATACGTGGTGACTTTGTGATCCACCCTGAGCTGTGTTCTCTTCTGCAGACTGGTCTTGTGACCGCTTGTTGTGTTTGCTGTCCCCTACTTTGTCTATGGGGGTGTGTCAAATTACAATTGTATCTCTAGGCTACAGTAGGGTCACTCCTGTGAGTACAACACTTTAGGGTTAGGTTTCCCCTACTTGTACTCACCTCTTGCCTACTTCACTCATTCATTCATGCTTATTCTAACACGATGATCCGCCCCATCAATTGAAATAGTGTACTGTGCCTTGAGCGAGGCCTTCACATGCACTTTCCCAACTGTCTTGGTGTCACAGTTGAGAAAGGCCGTCGCAGTACCAGCCTCTGCCAGGCTGTGCTTGGGCCCAAAGAGGGAGGCAAATTGGTCACTGTCCCACTTGAAGACTGGAGAGGGGGAACGGTGAGAGAGAGGGGGGAAAGGAAGAAGAGCTGCTTTTGAGTCGACTCAAAAGCAGCCTCAGCTATACTGTGCTTGGGCCCAAAGAGAGAGGCGAATTGGTCACTGTCCCACTTGAAGACTGGAGAGGGGGAACGGTGAGAGAGAGGGGGGAAAGGAAGAAGAGTCGTGCAAGGCTCATTGCGTACCCGGCACCACTGTAGCCGGATAACAACACATGGTTACGCATACGCAACACATAGTGATGTATTTACAGTCTAAAAAAGCGTGCGCGCCAATAAACTGAGTTGACTGTTGGGTTGATTCAAGAGTAAACGCGTACCAAGCGTATCAGAGGAAGAGAAAGAAGACGGTAAAGGCCAAGACTTGACGCCAGGCCAACCCTTCTTGCCACCAACCACGTACGTTGCGGTATGCTGCATTGGAAGAGGAGGAAACCAAACAAGCACAAACAATATTTTCGAGGAGATTAAAAAAAATGAAACAAGCACAAACGGTTTTCAACCCTTGTGTCAATCATGTGTGTCGCAGAGGGGAGGAGGGAAAAGGGGTGAGAGGAAGGAGGAAGGAGGAGCATGGGGAGGAAAGGGAAGGAGGGGGAAAAGGGGGCTATGTGAAGGACTTCGCGGCAACACGCTTACCACGAGTGTCGGGCCGCCGGTTGTGCTAGAAAGGTCCAATGAGCAACCTGCACAGTCAGCAAGGGAGAAGTTGGCTGGGTGAAAGGATACGAGGTAGTCATAAAAAAACAGCTCGCAACACAACGTCAGCAGCCCCACACAGAACAGGACACGTGGAACGCCGGAGCCAAGAAGCAGAAACGCCCCGATCCACGATCGCAGGTCGGTTCAGAACTACTATCAGAGGCTCTCTGAACTATCGGGCTCAGTCGGTATGAAGCAGTTTGTAAGCGAGTCGGTTTGGAACTATCCGAGCCCCCCTGAACTATCCGAGGCTCTCTGAACTATGGGGCTCAGTCGGTAAGAACCATTTTGTCAGCGAGTCGGATCACACAAGCGAGCTAAGACTTGCGAATGGTTCATTTAGCACTAACGTATAGAAGCTTCGTGCACTAGTAGGTCTAGTGCTAAACGAGACATGATTTCACTTGTGTACCAAGTCTGGAGACCATGTAGATGTACCGGATTGAAGATGAGGAGGATTCAGTGCAGAAACTGACCGGAAACCCTAAAGACCACTTTTGAGTCGACTCAAAGGCGAATTGAAGATGAGGAGGATTCAGTGCAGAGCCTGAAAGGAAACCCTAGAGTTAACCCATTTCGGACGAAGCTTCTGCGCTTTGAGAGAGTGTACCGGCTAGCTGCGGTTGCAATAACGTACCTGAGAGCAGCAGCAGCGCTATCAGGGACAGCCGACTCGCCATCACCGTTTCCGCTTGTCTGAGGAGACAAATTCGACTTGCCTGACAATCCTCAAATCGGATTTACTGAAGGAAACAATGCGGGATGCTCTGGTGTGTTTGCACTGCTGACGCTTGTTCATATGCGAGATGCTCTGTTGTACGTATGACTACCAGGCCTCGTTGGTGCGAGCAGTGCTGGAGGAGAGTAGGAGAGCAGAAAACGCGAGATCCAACCCAACACGTCATCGAGTCCCGTTGCGTAGGCACTTGCCGCATAAGTCGGAAGCAATAAAGTCGTGAGGACGAACCGCGGGCGGCAGCCATTGCTTGATCGAGATGGTACAATGGGGATGGGCTCTCGTCATCAGCGAGTGTCGTTGGTGTGATTGATCAGTACAGAGTGGTCTAAGTCACGATAACGGCTGAGATCAACGTTCGCATTGAAAGGCTATGGGGGAGAGATGCTGGGTAGCAGGTCCTTAGAATAGCATTTGTTTTGCGAGTTCAATAGGTCTGCGAAATGTTGCTGACTTGTATCTGTCTAATCGCGAGCTAAGTCTGCCAGACTTCGGGTTTCCTGTGAGTACCTATTTCCATAAGTGTCCGAAACATAATCGGTCCTCGATGGCTCAGTTGACTCACATTTGGGTCACTTTGCCGCCTAGAAGTCCGCGGTACCTTTAGCCGCTTAGTGCGACGTGGTACACAAGGGAATGTTCGTTATGCCACGACGAGTCACATGGAGCGATCGATCGGCGAAAATCTGTCAGTCACCGCATTGCAAACCCGGTAAATGCCTTCAAATCTTTCAAACAACTTTTTCAATCTCGCCAAGGAACGACCCTGTCCATAATCGCACGATTCCTGCAAGGGGGGTGTGAAACGGTGGTGTTCGTTAGACCACCGCAGACACTCAAAACTACGTGCTCGTTTCGGATTCCTGCAAAATGTGGGGCCAACATCATAGGCATGCAAAAGAGTATGGTAACCCTATGCAATTTTATGCAAAACCGTCGATACCCCGGTTCTGCTGCGCAAGTTTGTCTGGTACCGCCACTCAAAACACTGTGTAACAGCTGACGCAACACAAAAAAGGAAGAAATATGTGTAGTAATCGATTTTGTTTTCTATTTCTTATTTTAGTGGTTCTTACTGCGCTTTGTTAGGCGCCTAACAACGATTCATGTGGGCAACAATTTTCAGCTAAATGTGCACGATACATTAAGCGGAAAATTCCGTTGGAATGAAAGTACACGACGACGACGCTACGGGGAACTGTTAGGGCAGGGCAGAAAACAAACTAAAACCCCTAGGGACCTGGATGCATTTCCGGGAGAGATCAACCCTAAACACGGGAAAGGGCATTATTTTTAGGGTTGATGCCTCCCCGAGTCGCATCCCTTCCCGATTGGGTTTTATATTTTCTTGAACAGTAATGCTCTTCTCGCAGAAACAATTGCCCGATGGAATAATATTTTAGCGCAAAGCTAAGCTTGGTAGAAATCAATAGTTGAATTAATAAAAGACGCAGTATTGAGAAATGATGTCATTACCTCCAAAACTGAGGTATTGACGGTTTTGCATACAATTGTTGAAATAGTTGCTTTACTTAGTAGACTTAGTAGCCTAGGGTTTAGATTTAACAAGTAGCGAGAGGAAAGTGCAAGCCAAAAAGGTGTTGAACAAAGAGAGAAGGTACAAGGATATATGCAAAGAAAGCAAGGTGCACCACCAAACAAGGTTGGCACTACAGTAAGTCTACACTACAGGCAGTTATAATATAATGTATACAATTATATTCTAACACACCCACTAACTGCCTGCAGTGAAGAACCATGTGCAGAAACACCCCCTGAAGGGGTACACCACGCGCAATGGAAGACAACAGAGAGGAATGCGAGGAGGAGGAGACAAGAGAGAGAGAGGGGAGAGGAGAGGAATGAGGAGAGGAGGTGGGGGAGCCAAGCGGCGAGCCCCTCTTACGAACCCCCATTTTACAAAGGGGGGGGGGGGGTGAGAGAGGGATGAGGAGAGGAGGTGGGGGGAGCCACGCGGCGAACCCCTCTTACGAACCCCCGTTTTACAAAGGGGGGGAGGGTGAGAGAGGGGGGAGAGGAGGTGGGGGGAGCCTAGCGCGGCAAACCCCTCTTACTAATCCCCTAATTCCACGCCCCCTTTCAGCCACCCCCCTCAACCTCACCCCCTTGTCAACCGCCCCCTGGAACCTCACGCCTTCCCCCCACCCATCCTCCAAAGCCTTCCCCAACCATGGTGGTCCCTGCTCAAGCCTTCACACGGCGGCCAGAAACCCGCCACCGCCTCACCCTCCACCCCACGGCGGCACGTGCGGCAGTGAGAGAGAGAGGAGGAGCGGCGGCAGATGGGTGCTCACACCCACCACCCCAAACCCACCCCCCCCCACTGTTGCACGCGCAGCAGGGAGAGAGAGGGGAAGGCGAGCGGCAGCGGCTGTAGCTCCTCCCGTCACTCCCACCACTCCACCCTCCCCCCCCACAGCAGCAAGTGCGGCCGTGAAAGAGAGAAGAGGAGGGTGGTGCAGTTGGTGCCACCTCCCCCTTACACCCCCTCCCCCTCCCCCCAAACTGCTGCACACGTAGTAGGGAGAGGGAATAGAAGGGAGGGGGGGGCGAGGTGTGCGATCTGGTGGGGCGGGCGCGGGCGGGCAGGGCGCACGAGGCGCCAGGCAGAGGCGCACGAGGCGCCGGACAGAAACCGCCGCTGCAGTAGAAGCAGCAGGGGGGGAAAGGAGAGGCGGAGGAGGGGGACTGCTGGCTTGGTGACGAAGCAGAGCAGCGGGGCGCTGGAGGTGCAACCACCCCCCACCGCCACTCCTGCGTCCCCCCAACACCCAACACCCCACCGCCACTCCTGCGACGGTAGTTCTTCTAGTGCACACACGGCATGGGAAATTATGCATTTCGTGATTGATGTCGCGTGTTTTACCGAGCAGAGAAGTGAGTGTACATACCGTATATTTGTACAGTTCGCTGCGTACCTGAATACCAAGGATGAGAAGCGAGGTAGGGTTGATGGCTGGGGGCCTGAGGGTTGCTGTGTCAGCAAAGCGTCGCATGGGCGAAGCGGGGCAGGGTAACAGCTGGAAGGAGCTTTTGTTTCGTGTGAAGTGTGCATGTTTCGTTTCCTTGCAGGTTGAATGCTCGAGCCAGCTGGAGTTACAGGCACGCGCTGGAGGACAAGCAGCAGGGCGGCTAAGTGGCGGTGGCAGGAGGGGGAAAGGGTGGCCCTTCGCTTCGGCAGAAGGCTATCACCTTCAAGGGGATCTAGAGGTGTAGCAATAGGGGGAGGGTGCAGGCACGGATATAGGGGGTACGGGCATTTGACTCTGCATTGTATGTTCTGTAATACTCATGTGATTGCCTCAGAACCATGTGGGAGTGAGCGTCAGACCATAACAAACCCTGGAGATATGGAGGGAGCACTGTAGGCAGTTCTCGTTAGCAGGTGTGAGTAAGCTGAATGGGCTTATTACATAAAAACAATCTTCGGTGGTAGTAGTATGCGTACACGAGGAGGGACGGAATACGATTTAGAAGAAGAGAACGAGAACGCGGAGGCGGCGGCAACTGGACTACCTGGTGTGATGAATCAGGGAACGGACATGGGGGTTGATGAGCCCCGAGACGATGGATCGCCGAAACGGGACGCAGAAAGAGCGGATCGACCAGAAGGCGAGGAAAAGGAATCCCAAGGAGCGGCAAGGAAGGATGTGCGATCGGAAGGAAGACCGATGCGCACTGCAGGGGGAGAACGCTCGACCGGCTCTTATCGGAGGAGCGTGTCGTGGCAAGAGGATGCGTCCGCGCAGCGGTGGAAATACACTCTGCTACCGAAAATTGAAGTCCCCGAGCGTTTCTTTGGCGATACACGGCGAGGACCAACGATCAAGAATTATGTGATGCAGTTGGATAAGCTGCGGGCCCGGTGGGAACGAGATCGGCTGGATCCAGAGGAGTTTTTCAGGGGACTCGCTAATACTCTGACCGGAGAAGCGGAAACCTTCTATCGCCTCAGCAGGAGAGAGTTGCTGGAGTGGACAGCGCGTGCAGCACCGGGAGAACGAGATCCTACGACACGTTTCTTGAGTATGCTAGAAGATCAATTCCCAGCGCAGACACCGGAAAGGGTAGCAGAATTCAGGGAGTTCCGCCGTCGCACGGGGGAGTCGCGACTGGCATATTACGGCAGGCTGGTGGAACTGGCAGAAGATATGAGTTGTCAAGACACGAGTCGGCTGGTTAGCAAGTTTCTGAACGGACTGCACTATGAACTACGGCGAGATGTGGCAGTCCGGGTCTTCGAGATGGGGGCACAAGCCACGCTGAAGGAGGTCTATGAGATGGTGAAACGAGTGGAGATCGGTCGTCGGCTGTGTGAAATCGAGACGACTACGGAAAGGGGAAGCGAGCGGAGGAGGCCAGCCTGGGCAGCGACGCCAGCGGAAAGAGAGAAGCCACCACGTGGGGCGGGAGATGAACGGCGTTGTCACAACTGCGGCCAGCTAGGGCATTTGAGGAGGGATTGTCGTAATCCGCCGGCCTGCTCCACCTGCGGGAGTGAAGATCACCTGAGGAGAGACTGCCCCGACGCACCGATGTGTGACCGCTGTGGAAGAAAGGGACATCAAGGGAAAGACTGCTACGCCTCCACGAGGGAAGGACGAATGAAGAAAGATCCAGAGGAAGTAAAGGCACAGATCGCTCGACTACAGCGGCAGCTGGAGGAGATGGCCGGACCGGAGCAAAAGGGAAACGCAATGCTAGCAAGGACGGAGGAAGAAGATGAGGAAGGAAGCGAGGCCAGCTTTGCGCTGATGGCACGTCCTGTGCGGGAGAGGGGGGAACTTGGGTTACGAGCACGACACCGGTACTTCCCGCGAGAAACCCTAGTGCGGGAGCAAGGACCAAGGAGAGACACCACGGAGGCGAGAACTGCGGGAGCAGCACGACGCCATCCCCTGGAGAGGATGGCATGTCAGCCGTCAGTATTGGTGGTGGAACTGGGGGTGATGAGTGTGGGTGGCGTCAAAGTCAAGCAGGCGATCGTGGATACAGGAGCGCACAATGTGCTGATCGGAGCGCCCATGGCCAGGTTGCAGGGATTGGACAGAGAGGACCGAGTGATACCCGAAGGCTACCTACTGATGACCGCGGAAGGGGGCACGGCGAAGTGGATGCCGAAGACCCGCAGCACGGTGGAAATCGTGATACGGCCCGGACATCAAGACGAGTGCATAGTGCGGATGCACTGTGGAGTGTCTACATCAGAAGACTACGATCTACTGCTGGGAGTGGAGTATTTGTTTGCCATCGGTACCACCATCTGCATGTGGGAAGTATCGGGTGACCTATTGGGAGCACGACAGTGAGCTGGCAGAGCTACCGGTGCGGTTCATCAGAAGGGAACCAAGGGAGGCCTATCAGGCGATGGAAAAACCGCTAGAAGAGGAGCTGGGCGTCATGACGTGGAAGGAAATGGGGCAAACGGAGTCTGCCAGGAAGCAGTACGAAGAGATCTGGGGGGCCAGTGACAACCTGCAAGAACCTGTCCTGAACCTGCGAGCACTCCAGAAGCCGTTAGTGATACTGGAGCTGTACGGCGGAATAGCCACCGGACTGGCGGCGGTGCTAAAGTCAGGACACACAGTGGCCAAGTACATGTACGTGGACAATGACGGCGGCGCGAACTTGATGGCCTGGCACCATCTCAAGCTGCTCAAAGCCAGGTATCCTGAACAGTTAATGGAAGAAGCGGCAGAAAGGGGAGCAGAGTGGTTATGCAGCGGAGTGGAGGAGATTGATGATGGCATGCTGGCGCAATGGGGACGGATTGATCTGGTAATCGCGGGGTGGAGCTGTCAAGGGCTGTCCCGAGCAGGGAGGGCCCGAGGCATGGGAGACGCACGGAGCGCACAATTTAGAGACCTGATGCGAGTGCTGAAGATGATTAAGAAGCGGCAAGGGGAGGTGGCTTACATCATCGAGAATGTGGACATGATAGATGACCCACGTCCGGCGATACAAGCAGCCAGCGAAGAAATCACGGAGGAACTGGGGGCAGGAGTGGCGTGGGATGCAGCACAAAATGGGAGCAGAGCACACCGGCCGAGGAGGTACTGGCAAAACGTGGTGCCAGAAGCGGCGCTGAGGTATCAGCTGTCACGGATGGAGCGACCAAGGGCGAGGCGGGTGGAAGACATCCTGGAGCCAGAGAGGCTGGCGGCGCCAGTCACGGAAGCGGACCACCCCACGTTGTACCCGTGCAACAAGGTGGGAGAGCCTCGGTAGGCATGGCCAACGCTAGTGTCATACGAAAACGCGAGGGGCTTCAAGGATGATGCGGGCCCGGGCATGGTATACGATCAGGCACGTGGAGTGTGGGAAGAGCCCACAGCACAGGAGAGAGAACTGGCCATGGGTTTCCTGGCAGGCGCAACGGCATGTGAGCAGATGACAGAGAAAGAGAGGAAGGCGACGCTGGGCAGGGCTATGGATTTAAACGCACTACAGTGGCTGTTCATGACCATGGCCAACCATCTCGAGAGGAAATGGCTGGAGAGGCGCATCGGCAAGGCAACGGCAGTCGGGCCACAGACACAACTGGCGGCGGATAAGGAGACGGAAGCATGGACAATGCTGGGAGGACTGGAGGAGAAAGAAGAGAATCAGTGGTGGAGAGGGATCCCGGAGGAGCACAGGCGAGCCAACTGGAGGGACGACAGAGAAGCCATACCTGGACGATGTGCAGACCCACAGGAAAGTGAGGAAGATTGGGAAGAAGAGGCAGAGGAAGAAATGGAAGAAGAATCGGGTGTGGGCAGAGGGGACACCCCAGAGGAGTTTCATGACTCAGACTTTGACATGGGAGAGGGATTCTACGACTATTTCGACCCACCAGACTGGCCACCCATAGGGCCAGCATTCATGGCGCTGGACGCAACGACAACCGAGGCAGACCCGTAGACACCAGGAGGAGAGGAGACCCATAAGAGGACAACGGGCGGGGCAGCAAGACCGGAGGAGGAGCAGTTCTCGTGGGACGTGGGAGAAGGACTGCAAGGGGAACATCGGCAAGCAGTAGAAGCTCTTCTGGCATCACATCGACAGACGTTCGCCTACTCGCTGAAGGAATTGGGATGCTGCAACTGCGTGGTCATGACACTTGAGCTAACTACTACGGTGCCGGTATACCAGAGGAGGCGCAGAATGAGCCCGCAGGACTTGGAGATATGCAAGGAGAAGTGCCTGGAACTGTTGGAGGCAGGGCTCATACGTCGGTCAGAATCAAAGTATGCGGCGGCAACAGTGGTGGCGGCTAGAATGGATCTCACCGGGACCGTGCTGGCGCGTCGCATGTGCGGTGACTACAGGGACTTGAACAAGGTGACAGTCCCTGAAAGGTATTCCACTCCAATGGTGGACGAGCTCTTTGACCAGCTGGCGGAGGCGCGGGTGTTTTCCACGCTGGATATGAGGCAAGGATTTAACCAAATCCCCATCGCGGAGGCAGATAAAGCGAAGACTGCCTTCCACGGACCGGACGGCGCGTACGAGTGGAACCGGATGCCTTTTGGCCTCAAGAACGCTTCGCTGCTGTTTCAGAGAGTGATGGATGCGGTGCTACGAGGGATAGAGGGGGCTCTGTGCTACATTGACGATGTCATAGTGTTCAGCACTACGCCAGGAGAGCACGTGGAGCGCTTGGCCGAGGCATTGCGAAGGATAAGGGAAGCAGGGCTGACCTGTCACCCGAAGAAGTGCCGCTTCGGGCACACTGCAGTGACGTACCTGGGATTCGAAGTGGCGGGAGGGAAACTGGCGATTCAGCAAGCGAAAGTGGCCATTCTGGACCAGGTGTCCCCACCTAAGGATAAGAGCGCGCTCAGGGCCCTGCTGGGGTTTTAAAACTACTACCGCAAATTCGTGGAGAACTTCAGCAGGAGGGCGGCACCATTGAACAAGCTGCTGAAGGACGACGTCAAATGGCAGTGGGGGGCACAGCAGAAGGACGCTCTCAAGGATCTGATGGAGGCAGTGAAGAGTGGAGCAGTGCTGCAGCTACCGCGGGCAGACATGCCGTTTGTACTCTACACAGACTGGAGCAGCACAGGCATGGGTGCTATTCTCAGCCAACAGGAAGGGGGGGAAGAGAAGGTTGTGGCCTTCGCCAGCCGATCATGCAACCCAGCGGAGGCTAATTACTCTTCGTACGAGGGCGAAGGACTAGCCGCAGTATGGGCAGTGGGGCACTTCCGTGTGTACTTGCAAGGCAGGCCATTCACGCTGGTCACCGATCACCTGCCGCTATTGTGGCTAATGCAAAACCAGAGTCTTACGGGGAGGAACGCCAGGTGGGCGATGAAGCTACAGGAGTATCAGTTTACCATACGGCATCGCCCGGAAAAGACCATGCAGCATGTGGACGGCCTCTCCAGGAATCCGCCGGCAGTAGCACCAGAGATGGCATTGGCGGCCTTGTTGGCAGATCCCGTCACACCGCTGCGCAGGGAGCAGCAGGCAGGAGCCACGGATGTCTGGGAAGACCCGGAGACATTGGCCTGGCTACGGGGAGAGACTGCAGAAGGAGCGGTGGTCTCGGAGGGCTCGAAGCAGGGGGCAACATTATCGCTGGTATCAGAATCAGGTGCAGATCAGGACACAAGATGGATGGAAGAGGGTGCCTGAGCGAGAAGGAGTGATACAGGAGGTGCACAACAAGCTGGGGCACTTTGGCCCATTGCGCACGCAGCAGCTGCTGCAGACAGGATGGTGGTGGGCAGGGATGCGCCGAGAAATCAAGGACTGGGTTGCCAAATGCCCAGCGTGCATTAGAAACCGAGCAGCATTCGAGAGGAGCAAGGCGGAGCTGCAGCCCCTGCCAGTCATGGGGCTGGGCTATCGGTGGTCACTGGATTTGGCGGGAGAGCTACCCCTAACCAAGAGAGGGCGACGATACGTGGTGGTCATGATAGAGCACGTGAGCAAGTGGGTGGAGGTGCGGGCAGTAAGCCACAAGACAGCAGAGGCCGTGGCAGAGGCTTTTGAAGAACAAGTGCTCACGCGCTTTGGGGCGTGCGGGGAAGTGTTGACGGATCAGGGCACCGAGTTCCAAGGGGAATTTGAAGAATTACTGGCCTCCTGCCTAATCCCACACCGCACCACGTCCAGGTACCACCCGCAGAGCGATGGCCTGACGGAGCGGCTCATTCAAACCCTGAAGCGCGGACTACGGGCATACGGCGAGACACGGAAAAGGGACTGGGACCGGCATCTACACTGGATCATGGCGGGGTATAGGTTCAGTAAGCAGGCGGCACTCAGGGATCTGTCACCCTATCATCTGCTCTTTGGCAGAGAGGCAGTGCTGCCAGTGGGAGCACCACGAGTGCTGACGGATGTGGTGACGGCTGGCACCTCTGAGAAGTGGGCAGCGCTGGCTGCCGTGAGGGGAGAATATCTGCGGCGCTTGTTGCCAGCGGCCCTGGAGAGTCTGCACGTGGCACAGCTGCGGGACATCCACCGCTACAGGCAACGCCAAGAGCAGAGGGCGAGTGGAGCGCCGCAGGCACTACAGCAGGGACAGGAAGTGTATATCCGACGCCCTAAGAAGGATGGCTTGGATGTGGGGTTGTCACAGCAACGCTGGACAGTGAAGGAAGTGCGAGAGTCAGGAGTGCTGGTGCTGGAAAGTGAAGCAGGGGTGCGCGCCGTGGATCACATTACCAACGTGGCTCGCGCGGGAGGCGGAGCGGCAGGATATCAGGGTCCCGTGACTGGGGCGAGGGCGGCGCAGAGTCACGGGAGGGGGCAGGGGAATACCCAGCATCAGAAGGAGTAGAGTCAGCAGGGAGGTACCACCAAGCAGCAGGAAGGAACAACTTCAGAGACAGGAGTCAGCATGGCCAGAAAGCAACAAGGGAGTGATACACATGAGACAAGGGAACCAGCAGAGAGTGGGGAAGAAAGGAGGGAGAGACAGGAGAGGGACACCAGGACAGGGAGAGGTAAGGGAATTTCCGACATTGATTTCTTGATATATACACCAGCATAAATGAGTTCTTACAGTCTTAACTTGGTCTTAAAAAAACCTTTACCGTATCAGTAGCCTAACAACCACTTCTCAACAGGTTTGAGTAAAAGGAACAGCTGGAACCCTCCTCTCGTGTCAGGAAATGTCGACATTTGGCATGGTGGTGTGACATGAATGTGGTAGATTAGGGTAAAATAAAAACGTTTAGCAAACAGAGCATCAAGTAAAACGACCAGGGCCTACTTTTGGATTTTAGGTACTCTGATTTCCATAGTGGTTTTTTTGCCAACTCTGAAATCTAGGGTTGTTCTTACGCCTTACTCTGAGTTGTCAGAGTAAACTTATGTTTTTACTCTGATGTTAGTTTACTCAGGTGTATAATCTGTATGGGTGTTTTGTTGCGCCTTTCAGAAACTCCAGACCCGTCATAGGGCGAGAGCTGCATGACGGGATGGGATCAGGTTCAGGCGTAGCAGCGTCAGCGTTGTCTGCGTTGAACAGGGTGCGGGAACAGGGTGGGGCGAGGCGTGGCTGTGATGCTGGGTACGAAAGGTAACTGATGACGGATTGGGGAAATGGGTGGAGAAACTGTGAGCCAGTCGAGCACCAGCAGGCCTTGGCGCCAACACACGAACGTGTCAGAACATTATAGCTCATGCATATTGTGTAGGCTATAGTGGGGTAGCCCATAAGGGGTACAACCCAATTAGGGTTAGCACTTGTACCAAATTCATTCATAGTTCATTCATTCCTTGTTTCTTCTCATGGTATCGAGCAGGTTCCCCCGTGGGAACTGTTCCTAGGGCCCACCGTTTTTTTTTTTTTTCCTGCCCGGAGCGCACTCAGCCCCTGCCCGAGTCGCGCTCCCCTCTCTCGTGCCGCCCTAGCGGCCCCCCCCCCCTTCGCGCCGCCCTCGCGGCCCCTTCGAGCCGCCCTCGCGGCTCTATCCGCCGCCCTTCGCGGCCCCTACTCCGCCGCCCTCACGGCCCCGATCCGCCGCCCTCGCGGCCCCGATCCGCCGCCCTCGCGGCCCCGCTCTGCCGCCCTCGCGGCCCCGATCCGCCGCCCTTCGCGGCCCCGATCCGCCGCCCTCGCGGCCCCGCTCCGCCGCCCTCGCGGCCCCGATCCGCCGCCCTTCGCGGCCCCGATCCGCCGCCCTCGCGGCCCCTACTCCGCCGCCCTCGCGGCCCCGATTCGCCGCCCTCGCGGCCCCGATCTGCCGCCCTCGCGGCCCCTACTCCGCCGCACTCGCGGCCCCTACTCCGCTGCCCTCGCGGCCCCGATCCGCCGCCCTCGCGGCCCCGATCCGCCGCCCTAGCGGCCTCCGGCCCCTGCTCCTACGGCCCCGGCGCCTGCTCCTACGGCCCCCGCTCCTACTCCTACGAGCAACCCACCCGCCGAGCCGCCCAGCAACCGAGCAGCTCAGCCGCTGAGCCGCCGAGCCGCCCAGCAACCGAGCCGCCCAGCCGCCGAGCCGCCCAGCAGCCGAGCCGCCCAGCAGCCGAGCCGCACAGCAGCCGAGCCGCCCAGCCGCCGAGCCGCCCAGCCGCCGAGCTGCCCAGCAGCCGAGCCGCCCAGCAGCCGAGCCGCCGAGCCGCCCAGCAGCCGAGCCGCCCAGCCGTCGAGTCGCCGAGCCGCCCTGCAGCCGAGCCGCCCGAACCGCCCTGTCCGGTAAGAGCAGCGCCTCTCTCACAGCACTGCCCTCACCCTACTGTTTGCACTGCTAGTCTACTGCTGTCATGGCTACCCCTAGTGTCCTCGCTTTTGACGCTGAGGGTCGGGCCATTGACTTTGACGTCTGGATAGATGACCTGCAGCTTTTCTTACAGTGCGACAGAGCAGACGGCCTCTCCCTCTTTGACCTCACTTCTGGTGCCTCTCCTGCCCCCGCTGCTGATGCTGACGCCACTGTTCGCTCACAGTGGGCCACGCGCGATACTGCTGCACGTCTTGCTGTGCGTCGCCACCTACCTACCTCTGAGCGTGCGCACTTTAGCCAGTACAAGAGTGCTCAGACCTTGTACGACGCTGTAGTTGCACGCTACTCCTCCCCTGCCACTGCTGCACTGAGCCGCCTCATGCTACCGTACCTCTTCCCTGACCTTGCTGCCTTTCCCACAGTCGCTGACCTCATTACGCACCTCCGCACTAGTGACACTCGCTACCGCACTGCGCTTCCTGCTGAGTTCTGCGCCAAGAACCCCCCCCCCCATGTACATCACCCTCTACTACATAGTCACCCGTCTCCCTGACTCCCTTCGCGTAGTCAGGGACCACTTCCTCTCGGTTTGTCCCACCACTCTCACCGTTGACCTCCTCGAGAAGGCCCTCCTAGCAGCAGAAAAGAGCATAGTCGCTGTAGGAGCCTCTCGTGGTGACCCTCGCACCCCCATCTTTGAGGGGTGTTCCCCCTCCCCTCTTTTGCCCTCTGTTGCCTCTGCTGCTGCGGCCGACCTCGCTGGTTTGGAGTCGGTTGGGGCAGCGTCTACCCCTAGCGGGAGACGCCGCCCTGGCAAGGGCAAGGGGGGCAGGGGCGCTGGAGGAGCTAGCGGGGGCGGTGGAGGCGGCGGTGGAGGCGGTGGAGGAGGTGGGGGTGGCGGTGGGGGTGGTGGCGGGGGTGGAGGTGTAGGTGGCGGCAGTGGAGGCGCAGGCGGCAGCGGCGGTGGCGGAGGGAGCGGAGGTGGCGGCGGTGGAGGAGGAGGCGGCGGAGGAGGTGGAGCTGGTCGGGGTGGCGCTGCGCAGAGGGTCAGCTCCGGTGGTGGTCAGCGCCAGCAGCAGCAGCAGCAGCAGCAGCGCACTCGTGACGTCCCCTCCCCTCAGCAGCTCCGTGAGTGGTACACTGCACGCCAGAGGGGTTGGGGTACTGGTCCGTGCACCTACGTCCTGCGCACCGGCGACCGCGCGGGTGAGCAGTGCGGGGGTGCGCACTCCACCCAGCGCTGCTTTGGCCGCCTGACGGACGCTTGGCGTCACCAGTTCCCTGAGGCCACTGAGATCCCCCGCTGGGGTGAGCTGTCTAGGGCGGGTGTAGCTGTCTTTGACCTTGACTTTGATGCTATTCTTGCTGCCATGTATACTGTGACTATTAGTGATGAGGGTGACTGTTACCGGTGTTTTCCGCCCGACCCGGGCATTGAGTCTGCTGCTCTAGGTACTAGTGAGGCTGCTGCTCTAGGTGCTAGCGAGGCTGCTGCTCTAGGTGCTCGTGCGTCTGCTCCCTCAGGTGCTGGTGAGTCTGCTCTCTCAGGTTCTGCGTCGGCTTCGGCCTCCCACACCTTCACCCTTGACTCGGGGGCTTCTCGCTCCTTCTTTCGAGACCGCACCACACTCACGCCGCTTGGCCGGCCAGTTGCAGTCTCTCTGGCAGACCCCTCTGGGGGTCCTGTCCTTGCTCACTTCTCCACTGTCCTCCCGTGTCCGGCGGCCCCCTCTGGCACCCTGTCTGGTCTTTACCTCCCCTCGTTCTCTACGAACTTGGTGAGTGGTGCTGACCTACAGGATGCGGGGGTTCACCAGTTCACTCCTGCGAGTCAGCGGGTGACCCACTGCACGGACGCTCGGACAGGCCGACACCTGGCCACGTTTACACGTCGGCCGGGGTCGAGCCTGTACACACTGACCACTGCGTCTCCTCCGGTCCTTGCGTCTGGTCAGGTAGCTGCGTCGGGTCAGGTGTTTGCTGCAGCGTCCAGGTCTGGTCCTGAGTCTGCCCCCTGCTCGTGTCGCCCCCTGTCTCACGAGACTCTCCTCTGGCACCACCGCCTTGGTCACCCCTCCCTGCTTCGTCTCCGGAGCATGGCCTCCCGTGTCCTTGTCTCTGGTCTTCCCCGGTCCCTCCCTCCACTTCCTCCGGGGCCTGGCCCTACCTGCGTCCCCTGTGTCGAGGGACGACAGCGGGCTACCCCTCACTCCTCCCAGTTTCCTCCGACAGAGGCCCCGCTGCAGACGCTTCACATGGACGTGTGGGGCCCGGCCCGCGTCCGTGGACAGGGTCACGAGCGCTACTTCCTGCTGGTGGTTGACGACTACTCGCGTTACACCACAGTCTTCCCCTTGTGCAGCAAGGGTGATGTCACTGAGGTGTTGATCGACTGGATCCGCGCAGCTCGTCTCCAGCTCAGGCGGAGCTTCGGCTCGGACTTTCCTGTTCTGCGTCTGCACTCTGACAGAGGCGGAGAGTTCTCCTCTGGCCTTCTGCGAGCCTACTGTCGTGCACGAGGCATCCGCCAGACCTTCACGCTTCCGGACTCTCCACAGCAAAATGGGATTGCTGAGCGCCGCATTGGCATGGTCATGGACGTCGCCCGTACGTCCATGATGCATGCGGCTGCCCCCCATTTTCTGTGGCCGTTTGCGGTTCGGTACGCGGCGCATCAGATCAACCTTCAGCCCAGGGTCTCCATGCCGGAGACCTCCCCAGCCTTGCTGTGGACGGGGAAGGTTGGCGATGCGTCTGCGTTCCGTGTCTGGGGATCTCGGGCGTTTGTCCGCGACTTGTCTGCGGACAAGCTGTCCCCTCGTGCTGCTCCTTGCGTCTTCCTGGGTTTCCCCCCTGACGCCCCAGGGTGGCAGTTCTACCACCCCACCTCTCGCCGTGTTCTGTCCTCCCAGGACGTCACGTTCGACGAGTCGGTCCCCTACTACCGCCTCTTCCCCTACCGCACTCCGTCCCTCCCCCCGCCACCGCTCTTCCTGGTACCAGGTCCCCCCCCGGTAGACCCCCTCCCCCCTCAGGGTCCTGCCCCTTCAGGTGTGTCCCAGGTAGACGCAGTCGAGCCTGTCGAGGTCGCTGGTGACTCTGGTGCTGCTGAGGGTGCTGAGCCTGGGAGTGCTGACTCTGGGGGTGCTGAGCGTGTGGGTGCTACGCCTGGGGGTGCTGAGCCTGAGGGTACTACGACTGGGGGTGCTGAGCCTGGGGGTGCTGAGTCTAGGGGTGCTACGCCTGGGGGTGCTGCGTCTGGGGGTGCTGAGCCTGGGGGTGCTACGCCTGGAGGTGCTGAGCCTGGGGGTGCGGAGCCTGAGGGAGCTGGGCCTGCTGGTGCTGTGCCTGGCGGTTCTCCGGGTGCTTCTTCTCGCCGGGAGCCACTCTCTCCACAGGAGCTGCGTGAGTGGTTTGCCCGGCGCTGGAGGCGAGCTGCTGGAGCTGGAGGAGCTGCGGGTACTGGAGTTTCTGTTGCTGCTGAGGGAGCTGGTGCCACGGGTCCCGGAGGTGCTCGTACTGGGCGTACTGGAGCTGCTGGACCTGCGGGTACTTCTGGAGCTGGAGCTGCTGCGGGTGTTGGCGCGGAGGCTACTGCTGTCGGTCCTGGAGGCGGTCCTGCTGGGGGTACTGCTGGTGCTGCTGGGGGTACTGGAGCTGGAGCTGCTACTGGTGCTGGTGCTGCCACAGGGGGTGCTGGTGCTGTCCCTACTGTGTCAGGAGTCGCCGCGCGGCCTCGGCCGTACTTCGTTCCGCTCCTTCAGCAGGTTCTTGGTCTCCCGTCTTCTACTGGTCCTCCTCCTCCCTTAGAGTGTCCACAGCCTGTCCCGTCGCAGTTACAGTTACAGCCGGCCTCCCCACTGCCTGCTCCGTCTCCCTACACTGGTCCTACTGGAGGTCTTGCTGAGCGTCGTGAGCCTGCGTCTCGCCCTGCGTCGCCTGTCCGTGCTGCTCGCACTAGTGGTCGTGGTTCGCGTCAGCGTCCTCCTCCTGTCCCTGGCACGCACCGGATGTCTCTGCGTCCGTCCACTGCTCCTCTGCGTGCCCCTTTGCCTTCTCCTCCTGAGTCTTCTCTTCCTGCTCTTGCCGACCCGGAGTCGGACTCTCTTCGTGCTGCCAGTCCTACTGTCACGCGTCTCCTTGCTACTGTTGTCACTGACCCTTCCTTTGAGTCCACTGCTGCGTCTGCCCTAGTTGCTGAGCTCGTCGACTTTGCTGCTCGCTGTCGCCTAGACTACGTCGCCAGTCTTGTTGCTGAGTCTGAGTCTGTCTGTCCTCCGTCCGTCGGGGGTGAGTGTGCCCTTGGCACGGACGTCCTTGAGGACAGGCAGGAGGAGTTCCAGTGCTTGGCCGCTGCTTCACCTCATCTCGTGTCCGTACTGCTTACCCCTGAGGGAGACCCGGATGCACTTGACATCCCGACTCCGTGCTTTTACGCGGAGGCGATAGAGGGTCCCTACCCCTCTCAGTGGCAGGCAGCTATGGACGCAGAGATGGCTTCCTGGAAGTCCACAGGCACCTACGTTGACGCTGTTCCCCCTCCTGGGGCGAACATCGTCAGTGGCATGTGGATTTTCAGGGTGAAGCGGCCGCCGGGTTCTCCGCCTGTCTTCAAGGCGCGTTACGTGGCTCGAGGCTTCAGTCAGCGGCAGGGAGTTGACTACTTTCAGACCTTCTCTCCCACCCCGAAGATGACCACTCTTCGGGTACTGCTGCACGTAGCTGCTCACCGTGACTACGAGCTACACTCTCTTGAATTCAGCACTGCTTTCTTGCAGGGCAGCCTGCACGAGGAGATCTGGCTGCGTCGCCCACCTGGTTTCACTGGGTCTTTTCCTCCTGGCACCCAGTGGAGCCTACGGCGGCCAGTCTACGGTCTCCGCCAGGCACCGCGTGAGTGGCACGACACACTGAGGACTACACTTGCGGCTCTTGGGTTTGCTCCCTCTACTGCCGACCCGTCGCTGTTTCTGCGCACCGACACTTCTTTGCCGCCGTTCTACATCCTCGTGTACGTCGACGACTTGGTCTTTGCCACAGCTGACACTGCTGGACTCGCCCACGTGAAGTCCGAGCTGCAGAAGAGACACACGTGCACTGACCTGGGTGAACTGCGCAGCTACCTTGGCTTGCAGATCACTCGGGACAGAGCACGCCGCACCATTACCCTGACTCAGTCACACATGGTGCAGCAGGTCCTTCAGCGCTTCGGCTTCACGTACTCCTCGCCTCAGGCCACTCCTCTGCCTACTCGCCACTCGCTCTCAGCTCTGCCTTCGGATGAGTCCGTAGAGTCGAGTGGCCCGTACCCAGAGCTTGTTGGCTGCCTCATGTACCTGATGACCTGCACACGACCTGACCTTGCATACCCTCTTAGCATTCTCGCACGCTATGTTGCTCCTGGGAGACACAGACCGGAGCACATGGCTGCTGCGAAGAGGGTGTTGCGCTACTTGTGCAGTACATTGGGCATGGGGCTTGTGCTTGGAGGGCAGAGTCCAGTGGTCCTTACTGGGCACGCAGACGCTTCTTGGGCTGACGACCAGGCTACGCAGCGGTCGTCACAGGGTTACACCTTCAGCCTTGGTTCCGGCTCTGTTTCGTGGCGGGCTACTCGCTCGTCTTCTGTTCTCGGCTCCAGTTGTGAGGCTGAGATCTACGCAGGAGCCATGGCTGCACAGGAGCTTCGCTGGCTCACCTACCTGCTGACTGACCTCGGAGAGCCGCCTCGTTCTCCTCCAGTGCTGTACGTAGACAACAAGGCCATGCTGGCCTTGTGTCGGGAGCAGCGACTGGAGCACAGAACGAAGCACATTGCTCTCCGCTACTTTCTTGCTCGTGAGCTGCAGCAGCGTGGTCAGCTGCGTCTTGCGTACGTGGCCTCTGAGGCCAACACTGCTGATATCTTCACCAAGGCGCTTGCGCCTTGTGACCATCAGCGCTTCTGTACTCAGCTGGGCCTTGTGCCTACCTTGCCTCACTTGCTCACCTCTTGACCGTGCTTGTACTGTTACATATATATATACCTGCTCTTGCTTGTCTAGCCTTTTTACATATATGTACTCCTGCATGTGAACTGGCCTTGTGGCCTTGAACTTGTGCTCGGAATGTGTGGTGACTTTGTGATCCACCCTGAGCTTGCTTTGCTTTGCTTTACTTGACTGGTCTTGTGACCCCTTGTTCTCCCCCACTTTGCCTATGGGGGTGTGTCAGAACATTATAGCTCATGCATATTGTGTAGGCTATAGTGGGGTAGCCCATAAGGGGTACAACCCAATTAGGGTTAGCACTTGTACCAAATTCATTCATAGTTCATTCATTCCTTGTTTCTTCTCAGAACGAAATCTGGATGGTGTGTCAGAGGTCCACTGGTGATCCCCGATTGATCCTAGGGAAGGGTTACAGGCTCGTTGGCCTAGGGGGTTATGAGCGCACTCACCCGCTACACAAACAAGCCATTTTATCCCAATATTTGGGGAAAACCCGATATTTGGGAGGGGTTGGGGGGGGGGGGGGGGGGGGGGGGGGGGGGGGGGGGGGGGGGGGGGGGGGGGGTGGCTAGGGGGCATGTATCCTCTGTACAGAGTAAACTCGGTCCTTAGAAAAAAGCCTAGAGAGCTCAGAGTAGCCTACAAAAAAACTCTGATAAATCAGAGAAAACTAAACTTTCAAAATCAAAACCCAGCAGGTACAGAGTTCCTTTCAAGAATGACTCTCATTTTCAGAGAAACAGAGTAATTTACTCGAAACACGTGGGGCCTGAAAACGACTACATTTGTTAATTTAAAGCCAACAGCTAAAATAGTGAACCCCCCCCCCCCCCCCCCCCCCCCCCTCCCCCCTTCTAGTTGGGTCCACTAGAAAGCTCATGAAAATTTCCAGAAAGTTTGGTGCTTTTTTTCCGAACAAGGCAAGTCCCCAGCAGTAACAAGACCGATTTGGATAGGATCTGTGAGGATTTACAAATCCTTACTGAGGCACTCGTTAGCGAGGCCATCCCGAGGGTCACGCGACGAACCTGTTGGGCCTATTTCGTCGCACCGAACCACCCTCGAGTCGGCCTCCGCTCCAATCGCAACCACCACCGAGCCATGATGAGAAACAAGGAATGATTTGACTAAGGAATGTGTGTGATACAAATATCAAACCTTAGAATTGTGTACCCCTTAGTATCTAACCCGCTACAGCCTATACAGGCTAGATCATATAAGTCTGACACACCCCCATAGGCAAAGTGGGGGAGAACAAGGGGTCACAAGACCAGTCAAGCAAAGCAAAGCAAGCTCAGGGTGGATCACAACGTCACCACACATTCCGAGCACAGGTTCAAGGCCACAAGGCCAGTTCACATGCAGGATCATATATATAAGGGTAAACAAGCAAGTGCAGGTATATATAGAACACAGTACAAGCAAGGTCAAGAAGTGAGCAAGTGAGGCCAAGTAGGCACAAGACCTAGCATCGTACAAAATCGCTGATGATCACAAGGCTGAAGTGCCTTGGTAAAGATATCAGCAGTGTTGGCCTGAGAGGCCACGTAAGCAAGGCGCAGCTGACCACGCTGCTGCAGCTCACGAGCAAGGAAGTAGCGAAGAGCAATGTGCTTCGTTCTGTGCTCCAGTCTGTGCTCCCGACACAAGGCCAGCATGGCCTTGTTGTCTACGTACAGAACTGGAGGAGAACGAGGCGGCTCTCCCAGGTCGGTCAGCAGGTAGGTGAGCCAGCGTAACTCCTGTGCAGCCATGGCCCCTGCGTAGATCTTGGCCTCACAACTGGAGCCGAGAACAGAAGACGAGCGGGTAGACCGCCACGAAACAGAGCCGGAACCAAGGCTGAAGGTGTAACCCTGTGACGGCCACTGCGTAGCCTGGTCGTCAGCCCAAGAAGCGTCTGCGTGACCTGTGAGGACCACTGAACGCCGCCCTCCAAGCACTAGCCCCATGCCCGACGTACTGCACAAGTAGCGCAACACCCTCTTCGCAGCAGCCATGTGCTCTGGTCGGTGTCTCCCAGGAGCAACATAGCGTGCTAGGATGCTAAGAGGGTATGCAAGGTCAGGTCGTGTGCAGGTCATCAGGTACATGAGGCAGCCAACAAGCTCTGGGTACGGGCCACTCGGCTCTACGGACTCATCCGAAGGCAGAGCTGAGAGCGAGTGGCGAGTAGACAGAGGAGTGGCCTGAGGCGAGGAGTACGTGAAGTCGAAGCGTTGAAGGACCTGCTGCACCATGTGTGACTGAGTCAAGGTGATGGTGCACTGTGCTCTGTCCCGGGTGATCTGCAAGCCAAGGTAGCTGCGCAGTTCACCCAGGTCTGTGCACGTGTGTCTCTTCTGCAGCTCGGACTTCACGTGGGCGAGTCCAGCAGTGTCAGCAGTGGCAAAGACCAAGTCGTCGACGTACACGAGGATGTAGAACGGCGGCAAAGAGCTGTCGGTGCGCAGAAACAGCGACGGGTCGGCAGTAGAGGGAGCAAACCCAAGAGCCGCAAGTGTAGTCCTCAGTGTGTCGTGCCACTCACGAGGCGCCTGGCGGAGACCGTAGACTGGCCGCCGGAGGCTCCACTGGGTACCAGGAGGAAACGACCCAGTGAAGCCAGGTGGGCGGCGCAGCCAGATCTCCTCGTGCAGGCTGCCCTGCAAGAAAGCTGTGCTGAAGTCAAGAGAGTGAAGCTCGTAGTCACGCTGAGCGGCTATGTGTAGCAACACCCGAAGAGTGGTCATCTTCGGGGTGGGAGAGAAGGTCTGAAAGTAGTCAACTCCCTGCCGCTGACTGAAGCCTCGAGCCACGTAACGCGCCTTGAAGACAGGCGGAGAACCAGGCGGCCGCTTCACCCTGAAAATCCACATGCCACTGACGATGTTCGCCCCAGGTGGAGGAACCTCGTCGACGTAGGTGCCTGTAGACTTCCAGGAAGCCATCTCTGCGTCCATGGCTGACTGCCACTGTGAGGAGTAGGGACCCTCGATCGCCTCAGCGTACGATCGAGGAGTCGGGGTGTCTGGTGCATCCGGGTCTCCCTCAGGGGCAATCAGCATGGACACGAGATGAGGCAAAGCAGCAGCAAAACACTGGAACTCCTCCTGTCTGTCCTCAAGGACGTCCGTGCTAAGAGCACACTCACCCCCGACGGACGGAGGACAGACAGACTCAGACTCAGCAACAAGACTAGCAGCGTAGTCGAGACGACAGTGAGCAGCAAAGTCGACAAGCTCCGCAACTAAGGCAGACGCAGCAGTGGACTCAAAGGAAGGGTCAGTGACGACAGTGGCGAGGAGACGCGTGACAGTAGGACTGGCAGCACGAAGAGAGTCAGACCCCGGGTCAGCAAGAGCAGGAAGAGAGGACACTGGAGGAGACGGCAAAGGGACACGTTTCGGAGCAGTGGAAGGACGCAGTGCCATTTGGTGCGTGCCCGGGACCGCAGGAGGACGCTGACGCGGAACACGACGACTAGCGCGAACAACACGAACAGGCGACGCAGGACGAGACGCAGGCTCACGACGCTCAGCAAGACCTCCAGTAGGACCAGTGTAGGGAGAAGGAGCCGGCAGTGGGGAGGCGGGCTGTAACTGTGACTCGGACCGGACAGGCTGTGGACACTCTAAGGGAGGAGGAGGACCAGTAGAGGGGGGGAGACCAAGAACCTGCTGAAGGAGCGGAACGAAGTACGGCCGCGGCCGCGCAGCGCCTCCGGAAACAGCAGGGACAGCACCAGCACCCCCAGCGGCAGCACCAGCGCCAGCAGCACCTCCAGCTCCAGGAGCGTCAACTGCAGCACCCTCAGAAGCACCAGCGCCAGAAGTACCTCCAGCACCAGCACCCCCAGTAGCTCCAGTACCCTCAGCAGCACCAGTAGCTCCAGTACCTCCAGAAGCACCAACAGCACCTCCAGCAGGACCAACTCCAGCAGCCTCAGCAGCACCCCCAGTCCCAGCAGCTCCAGTACCGCAAGTACGAGCACCTCCATGACCAGTGGCTCCAGTACCTCCAGCGCCGACCACAGGGTCAACAGCAACAGCAGCTCCTCCAGCACCAGCAGCACGGCTCCAACGCCTGGCAAACCACTCGCGCAGCTCCTGTGGAGAGGGTAGCTCCCGCCGAGACAAAGGACCCGAAGGACCCCCAGACCTAGCACCGCCAGAGGCCACACGAGTAGACCCAGTACCCCAAGGCTCCACACCCCCAGGCTCAGCACCCCCAGGCGCCGCACCCCCAGGCTCAGCACCCCCAGGCTCAGCACCCCCAGACTCAGCACCCCCAGGCTCAGCACCCCCAGACCCCGCACCCGCAGGCTCAGCACCCCTAGCAGCACCAGAGTCAACAGCTACCTCGACAGGCTCGACAGCGTCTACCTGGGACACACCTGACGGGGCAGGACCCTGAGGGGGGAGAGGGTCTACCGGGGGGGGACCTGGCGCGAGGAAGAGCGGCGGCGGGGGAAGGGGCGCAGTGCGGTAGGGGAAGAGACGGTAGTACGGAACCGACTCGTCAAACGTGACGTCCTGGGAGGACAGAACACGGCGCGAGGTGGGGTGGTAAAACTGCCAACCAGGCGCGTCAGGGGGGAAGCCAAGGAAGACGCAGGGAACAGCACGGGGGGACAGTTTGTCCGCAGACAAGTCGCGGACAAACGCCCGAGATCCCCAGACACGAAACGCAGACGCATCGCCAACCTTCCCGGTCCACCGCAAGGTGGGGGAGGTCTCCGGCAAGGAGACTCGGGGCTGAAGGTTGATCTGATGCGCCGCGTACTGAACCGCGAACGGCCACAGAAAATGGGGAGCAGCCGCATGGATCATGGACGTACGAGCGACATCCATGACCATGCAAATGCAGCGCTCAGCAATCCCATTTTGCTGTGGAGAGGCCGGAAGCGTGAACGTCTGGCGGATGCCCTGTGCACGACAGAAGGCTCCCAGAAGGCCAGAGGAAAACTCCCCGCCTCTGTCAGAGTGCAGACGCAGAACAGGAAAGTCCGAGCCGAAACTCTCTCTGAGCTGGAGACGAGCCGCGCGGATCCAGTCGATCAACACCTCAGTGACGTCACCCTTGCTGCGCAAGGGGAACACCGTGGTGTAACGCGAGTAGTCGTCAACCACCAACAGGAAGTAACGCTCGTGACCCTGGCCACGGACGCGGGCGGGGCCCCACACGTCCATGTGAAGAGTCTGCAGTGGAGCCTCTGTCGGAGGAAACTCGGAGGAGTGAGGAGCGGCGCGCTGCCGTCCCTCGACGCAGGGAACGCAGGTGGGGGCAGGCCCCGGAGGGAGGGGAGGGAGGGACCGGGGAAGACCAGAGACAAGGTAACGGGAGGCCATGCCTCGAAGACGAGGCAGGGAGGGGTGACCAAGGCGGTGGTGCCAGAGGAGAGTCCGGTGGGACAGGAGACGACACGAGCAGGGAGCAGACTCAGGACCAGTCCTGGACGCCGCAGCAAACGCCTAACCCGACGCAGCTACCTGACCAGACTCAGCGACCGGAGGAGACTCAGTAGTCAGTGTGTACAGGCTCGACCCCGGCTGACGGGTAAACGTAGCCAAGTGTCGGCCCGTCCGAGCACAAGTACAGTGGGTCACTCGCTGACTCGCAGGAGTGAACTGGTCAACCCCCCCATCCTGTAGATCAGCACCACTCACCAAGTTCGTGGAGAACGAGGGGAGGTAGAGACCTGACAGGGTGCCAGAGGGGGCCGCCGGACACGGTAAGACAGTGGAGAAGTGGGCAAGGACAGGACCCCCAGAGGGGTCCGCCAGGGAGACCGCAACCGGCCGACTAAGCGGTGTAAGAGTGGTGCGGTCTCGGAAGAAAGAGCGGGAAGCACCCGAGTCAAGGGTGAAAGTGTGCAGGGCCTGAGCCGACGTGGTACCTGAGAGAGCAGACTCACCAGCACCTGGGGCAGCAGACGCACTAGCACCTAGAGCAGCAGCCTCACCAGCACCTAGAGCAGCAGCCTCAATGCCCGGGTCAGGCGGAACACACAGGTAACAGTCACCCTCATCACTAGTAGACACAACATACATGGCAGCAAGAATAGCATCATAGTCTAGATCAAAGATAGCAACCCCCGACCTAAGCAGCTCGCCCCAGCGGGGGATCTCAGTGGCGTCAGGGAACTGGAGACGCCAAGCGTCCGTTAGGCGGCCGAAGCAGCGCTGGGTGGTGTGCGGGCCACCGCACGGCTCACCAGTGCGGTCGCCGGTACGCAGGACGTAGGCACAAGGACCAGCACCCCCACCCCGCTGACGCGCAGCGTACCACTCACGAAGCTGCTGGGGGGGCGGGGTCTCACGAGCGCGCTGCTGCTGCTGGCGCTGACCACCACCGAAGCCGCTCCGCTGCGCAGAGCCACCCCGACCAGCTCCACCTCCACCGCCGCCACCTCCGCCACCGCCGCCACCGCCACCGCCTCCGCTCCCACCGCCACCGCCACCGCCGCCGCCGCCTCCGCCTCCACCGCCGCCACCGAAGCCCCCACCCCAGTTACCACTCCCACCGCCACCCCCACGCCCTCCGCCGCCTCCACCGCCACCCCCACGCCCTCCGCCGCCTCCACCGCCACCTCCACCACCCCCGCCAGCCCCCCCAGCGCCCTTGCCCCCCTTGCCCTTGCCGGTGCGGCGTCTCCCGCTAGGGGCAGACGCAGCGCCGACCGACTCGGTGCCAACTAAGTCGACGGCAGCAGCAGAGGCAACAGAGGGCAAAAGGGGGGAGGGGGAGCACCCCTCGAAGAAGGGGGCACGAGGGTCACCACGAGAGGCTCCTACAGCGACTATACTCTTCTCTGCTGCCAGGAGGCGCTCCTCGAGGAGGTCAACGGTGAGTGTGGTGGGGCAAACCGAGAGGAAGTGGTCCCTGACTGAGCGAAGGGAGTCAGGGAGCCGGGTGACTAGGTAGTAGAGGGTGATATACATGGGGGGGGGGGTCTTGGCGCAGAACTCAGCAGGAAGCGCAGCGCGGTAGCGGGCGTCACTAGTGCGAAGGTGCGTAATGAGGTCAGCGACTGTGGGAAAGGCAGCTAGGTCAGGGAACAGGTACGGCAGCATGAGGCGGCTAAGAGCAGCAGTGGCAGGGGAAGAGTAGCGTGCAATGACAGCGTCGTACAAGGTCTTAGCACTCTTCAACTGACTAAAGTGCGCGCGCTCAGAGGACGGCAAGTGACTACGCACAGCAAGACGGGCAGCAGCATCGCGTGTGGCCCACTGGGAGCGAACAGTGCCGTCAGCATCGGCAGCAGGGGCAGGAGAGGCGCCAGACGTGAGATCGAACAGTGAGAGACCGTCTTTCCTATCGCACTGTAGGAAAAGCAGCAGATCATCGACCCAGACCTCAAAGTCAACAGCCCGACCCTCAGCATCAAAGACGAGAACGCTGGGGGTAGCCATGACAGCAGTAGCAGCACGATAGGGGTAGTAGCAGCAGTGGCAGCAGTGCGGCGACACTCTTACCAGGGCAGAGAGCCGCAAGTGGTGGGGCAGGGCCGAGGCGCACCGGCAGGGACGGGCCGAGGCGCGCAGGTGGGGCCGAGGCGCACCAGCAGAGGCGGGCCGAGGCGCGCCGGTAGGGCCGAGGCGCACCGGCGGGTGCAGTCAGCGGCGGCGGCAGCTGCGGCCCCGAGGGAGGTGGTGGCGGCTGCTGCTGGCGACGGCTGCGGCAGCTGCTGCTTCCGCTGCAGGGACGGCGGCGGCTGCTGCTGCAGGGACGGCGGCGGCTGCTGCTGCTGCAGGGACGACGGCGGCCGCTGCTGTAGGGACTGCGGCAGCTGCTGCTGTAGGGGCGGCGACGGCGGGCCGCGAAGGGCGGCGACAGGGCCGCGAGAGGCCGCGAAGGGCGGCGAAGGGGCCGTGAAGGGCGGCGCGAGGGGCCGCGGAGGGCGGCGACGGGTCGTGAAGGGCGGCGCGAGGGGCCGCGGAGGGCGGCGACGGGCCGTAAGGGGGCGTAAGGGGCCGCTAAGGGCGGCGCGAGGGGCCGCTAAGGGCGGCGCGAGGGGCCGTAAGGGGCCGTAAGGGGCCGCGGGAGGGGCCGTAAGGGGCGTAAGGGGCCGCGCGAGGGGCCGTAAGGGACGGCGCGAGGGGCCGTAAGGGGCCGCTAAGGGCGGCGCGAGGGGCCGACGGGCGGCGCGAGGGGCCGTAAGGGGCCGTAAGGGCGGCGCGAGGGGCCGTAAGGGCGGCGCGAGGGGCCATAAGGGCGGCGCGAGGGGCCGTGAGAGGGGCCGCTAAGGGCGACGCGAAGGGGCCGTGAGGGGCCGTGAGAGGGCGCGACGGTAGGGAGGGCACACGGGGCGCGACTCGGGCAGGAGCGAAGCGCGCTCCAGGCAGGAGAAAAAAAAAAATTCGTGGTGGGCCCTAGGGAGCGTTCCCACTAGGGAACCTGCTCGATACCATGATGAGAAACAAGGAATGATTTGACTAAGGAATGTGTGTGATACAAATATCAAACCTTAGAATTGTGTACCCCTTAGTATCTAACCCGCTACAGCCTATACAGGCTAGATCATATAAGTCTGACAAGCCATCCCATCCCGAACCCCCCGCCTAGCTAGGTTTTCCCCTATTTAGGCCTCGCTACTTCATTGTTTCTTCATTCTGTAATTCTCATTCTCGTTATTCGATATTCTGCGCACTCTGCAAGTTCATTAATAACACCTGGTATCAGAGCTACTTTCCTAGCTCACCCCGCTTTTTAGAGTGTAATACCCCTCGGGGGGGGGGACGAGGAAAGATGCCTTGGGGTCCAGGAGCTGCGTGCTAGCCGGCAAGGAGAATTAGTTAGTTGCTCCTCGCGGCGATGTTTTCACGGGCACTCCTTCGGCACCGCCAGATCCTTGCCTCGAATGGTCGCGATCGACCGTGGCCTCCCTCCCCCCGGGCAACGGACAGCTGTAGCTGTCGCGACATTAAAACGTGAGTTGCTATTCCGCTGCGGTTTTAATGACGATTTCGGAACTTTCTGAGGCAGCTGGCGTCAGCGGACCTGCGTCGGCACCTGCACGAAATTTTCGGAAGTCGTCACGATGAGTGGCAGTTGACGACATTGGACCTGAGTCAACAGTTGCGCGACAACTTCGGAGTCGTCCCATGCGGCAAGTGACAACGGTGGCTCGTCGTCATCTTGCGCGCGTGACTCACGGAGTGTGGCTCGGCAGCTGGCGACAAGGGACGTGCGTCACTGTGGGCGATAATTTCGGAGCAACTGTGGAGAAAAGGACGGCTTGAAGGACTCGCCAGGCGCAATAGAGTTTTGCGTCCGAAAATATCGGTGGACGAGGAGAGACGACACGCGAATTGCCCAAATTATGCGGGGTCAACTGCCGTCCCGCCCGACCTGAAGTGCAGCGGCTTTTACTGCATAGCGGGCGCGTCATCGAAGATTTCGGCAGAAGTGCTCGTGGACAGACGGGACTTCAGACTCGCCGACACTTACGGGCTGCAACGAAAAGCGGAGTGGCCATATCGCACTTAGCAGAAGTGGGACGCAGGCGGCGAGGGAACTCGAGGCAGGTACACCTCAGAAACAACTCGTGCGACACTGCGTGCCTGGTGTTGTTGCAAGCTGGCCGGCAGTATCGAGAACAGTTTCTCCTGACCAGGGACGTTATTTTCGGGGACAGCTGCTGACAACCCACGATTAAACGGCGTCCAAGGTACCGCCCGACAATTTTGGAGGGGTCGGTACAGGCTGCCGGGACACACGGGCAGAAACGGTCCAACGGCTAAGCGATGGTTGAAGAACGTCGTGGGGGGCAGATTAAAAGCCGGTGGAATCGATCTGCGGCCCTACTTCGCCCGAACCTCACCATCCCCACCAAGTTCTAGTTCTGACTCATGCAGTCAACTTGCTTGGCCGAATAACGGGGGTGAACACGTGCCTACCCTGTGCTGGTTAAAGGCACCTGGATTGGTGCTCGTTCGACAGCTGTACAGAAAAGACAAAAAAAGTGGAGTTCGCGGCACTGTTCTACTCTGACAAAAGCGGGCTGGGTGAACGGCACGCGAAAAAGTCGGGGAGCTGCGAGGACAACATTGGTGCACTTTACAGGTTTCTCCTGACCCGGGCGTCTACACTGTGCCGGCGCAGCGGCGAAGCTGAGACCGGGAAGCTGTGGGGCTTTCGTGGCGTGATAGGCACGACGGGCTGCAAAACGGTTGGGCGATAGTTCCTTTTAACTAAGGCTACCCCGACTCCGATAGTCTTTGCCTCTCCACCGTGGCCGGGTTCGCGCGGGCAACAACGACGATACCCCATCCGACAAAAGCGGACGCTGGGTGAACGGCGGGAAGCGGAATTGTCGGGGGGTGAAGACAAAAATAAATTCCAACGGAGGGAAAGTTGTGGGTGATCCGGCAGATCACTTGATTGAGAGGTTGAGCCCGTGCACCAATCCACCGCGAATTTCGGAGTCTATTCGGTAGACACCCGAAAGGGTTTGATATTGTTACATGGAGGCGCGGCGAGCGGTACATTGCCAATGATACCTGGGATTTGCTAAGTGGTTTCGACGGGTATGAAGATGGGTGAACATCGGAGTACCAGGGTTAACGGCGGAAACGTCGGGGCTACACGGCGGAGAATAACTTAGGGACTGCTGCCTCAACCACGATTTTCGGGTTATCTTCCTCGGTGAAAAAAAAGAAAAAAAGTTGGAACTGAGGGTGTTTCTTCGCTTCTTGGAGTGCGGTTGAGCCGTTGGGGGACTTCGCCTGAAGGGTCACTTTTTAAGTCGCCTGGCAAGAAACACAGCGGCGGGGATACCTAGAACCCACTGGTGTTTAAACGTACACCTCGGGAAATTCTTCAGTAAAAGGGAGCGTGGGAGCAGCCGAAGTTTCAGGGATTTACCTGCCGGCGACAAGCGATGAGGTGAAACATCTGCAAAGCGCCAGTGGGAGTTTGCGTGTTACTCAGAAAAAAAAAATCGGCGGGAGCAGTTTCGACGACGGGGTCAACGGCGTTGATGCCTCTAGGATCCGTGAAAGTCGGTCTCGGAATACCCAGGTCTAGTCCCCAGTTCCAGATCATGCCCCCAGATGGGTTCTGAACTGACGGAAACAGTTGGTGATTGAGTGGGTGGCTATAGTACGACCGAAGATTTCGGAGGAGAACTGCAACTGCAACTGCGGATTTACGGGGCTACGTTTCGAGCGACATTTTCGGAGTTTGGCGAAGGACTTACCAGTTTTACGGCGAGGAGCGCCGACATTTTCGAGGCATTACTTCGACATTTGGTTAAATGCGTGCGACAACAACGGTCGGGAACTACACGGCGTTTTCAAGGGGTACGAACGACCTACGACGAACTCAAGAAGGCGGCAGCAGCAGTGAAAGGGGGGAGAGACAGCTGTAAAATTTCATCCCTGCCCACGAACTATCGGTGCATTACGACAAAACTCTCGCGTGAATCCATTCCAACTCTGCTACTGACAATAGCGGTGGTTAGGTGTACTGACAACTCGCTTTCGACCCGCCCACGACAACTGCATTAATTCTCAACCACGTCAGGAGCTGCCAACTGCAACTGCTGAAGATATCGGCTGATTCTGGCGACGTGAAGACAAAAAGGTTCAGTTCGAGTATTCGATAATTTTAGTTTCAGTTTCTGGTCTACATCTTCTGGTTCGCCCTCGAAGATTTTTTGGGGCACGTAATACCTGGTTTCGTCATCAGCTTTTCCACACCGACGTATTTTCTTCCGGACATCACCACTCAACGCTTTTCTTCGTGAGACTTAACACCTGTATTTCTGTTGGTTTTCATCTCGGCGCAGCAGTGAAACATTTTCTGGTGTGTTTTCTTGGAGGGGGGGAGAAAGTGCACTGCACTGTTCTTTCCTTGGCGTTTTTCTCGGTCCTTTCTGACTTTGTCAGGTTGCGTCAGCACGACGGACGATCGCGATCACACCGACACGATCTACGGTCCCTGCTCAATCACGTTTGAATTCGCGTCAGCAGGTTCCCTCTCTTTTCGCGTCAGTCTTTGACCGTCAGATTTGCATCTGCTTCATCAACGGCCCACATTCCAACTTCTACTTCATTATGGTCCAGTTCATCGTCGACCGTCAGATCGAAGTTGGACTTAATCAACGGCATGCATTCCAACCTTTTTCAAGATTATTGTCAAAAGCATTTCGGCCGTCGGATTCAGCTGAATAGGAGATCTACGAAATCCTCACTAGTGTGGGGCCTGTTTCAGTACAGGGCTGCCTTATTTAGAAGGTGGGAGAGTGTAAGGATTTACAAATCCTTACTGAGGCACTCGTTAGCGAGGCCATCCCGAGGGTCACGCGTCGAACCTGTTGGGCCTATTTCGTCGCACCGAACCACCCCCGAGTCGGCCTCCGCTCCAATCGCAACCATCACCGAGCCATCCCAAACCGAACCCCCCGCCTAGCTAGGTTGTCCCCTATTTAGGCCTCGCTACTTCATTGTTTCTTCATTCTGTAATTCTCATTCTCGTTATTCGATATTCTGCGCACTCTGCAAGTTCATTCATAACAGGATCAGTTGCAACATGTACAATATTGTCGCAAGCTTGCAATGACATTTCCACTTCTCCCACCCATCCAAATCCACATCGAGGACAAGACATCACCAATTTCACAACTGCAGCTTACACACAATGTTGAGCTAACGAAATACACAGAGTGATGCATTAGAGTAGCAAACTGAAGAACGACGAGGTGGCTCGAGAGGAGAGAGAGAGAGGGGCCGACGGGAATTGGAACGGGAAGGGAGGGGGTATCGCGAGGGCAATTTACCGTACAAGGGGGGAGATCGCGGGCGTCGGCAAAGGGAGGAGATCGCGTAGGCGACTGGAAATGGGGGATCGCTACGAGATCGCGTGGGAGACAGCGAGCGAGACGTGCTTGCTGGCTTGGATTATGGCGCAAGACGTGATCGGAGGGGAGGCCGTGAGCGCGAAGGCGATGCGAAGATAGGTGCACGTAAGCGCGATGGCGACGGGAGGGAGGAACGTGTCAAAATCCTAGCGTGAGTTTGGCTTAGGAGCCATAGTTTAGGAGCCTTGGTAGTTGAGTTCGAGTTTAGGAAAAGTATCGAGAGGTTTGGAAGGAGAGGAATGGGGTTTCACTAGCAAGAGTTGGGATACAAGTACAACACCCTAAATTGGGTTGTACTCATTACAGAGTACCCCACTGCAGGCTAGACAGCAAATACATTCTGACACACCCCCATAGCCAAAGTGGGGTGTAATCAGCACAATGAGCAAGCATAGAGCAAGAGTTCACAATAGGTAAGTAAGGCTAGAGCTAATCACAGAGGGCAAGTGAGGAGGAGGAGAGACTGTGGGGGAGAGAAGATGGGAGGCGACTGCTGACGCTGCAGACACACAGACGAGCTGCTGGCTCAGTGGCTACCGGAACAGCGCTCCGGACTACTGGGGTAACTGGCCCCGCGGCTAAAAGTAGCGGCAGACGAGCAACGGACCCACGGGCGACTGGCGACTACCGGAGATTGTAGCCTCCGGACTGCTGCTGCTGCTGACGACAAGACTGCTGCCTCCACTCGACCTCCCCAGCTGCCTAACGCCCTTCTCACACACCCCCTGCTCAAACCCTAGCCCTACACCCACAGCACCCCCTTAAACCCTAAACCCCAGACTCCCACACATCCACCCCCCTCAGCGAGAGCTGCAGCAGTGGGAGACGAAGGAGGAGGAGGAGGAGGAGGAGGGAACGGCACGCACAACCGACACCCCCACAACCATCACCCCCACACCCACCCCCCCACGGCTGCACCGGGTCCAGGAGCGGCTGCTGCAGGGGCCAGGGGCGGCTGCTGCTGGGGCGGCTGCTCCAGGGGCTGCTGCTGCTGGGGCGGCTGCTCCAGGGGCTGCTGCTGCTGAGGCGGCTGCTCCAGGGGCTGCTGCTGCTGGGGCGGCTGCTCCAGGGGCTGCTGCTGCTGGGGCGGCTGCTCCAGGGGCTGCTGCTGCTGGGGCGGCTGCTCCAGGGGCTGCTGCTGCTGGGGCGGCTGCTGCTGGGGCGGCTGCTCCAGGGGCTGCTGCTGCTGGGGCGGCTGCTCCAGGTGCTGCTGCTGCTGGGGCGGCTGCTCTAGGGGCTGCTGCTGCTGGGGCTGATGCTGCTGGGGCGGCTGCTCCAGGTGCTGCTGCTGCTGGGGCGGCTGCTCCAGGGGCTGCTGCTGCTGGGGCTGCTGCTGCTGGGGCGGCTGCTGCTGGGGCGGCTGCTCCAGGGGCTGCTGCTGCTGGGGCGGCTGCTCCAGGGGCTGCTGCTGCTGGGGCGGCTGCTCCAGAGGCTGCTGCTGCTGGGGCGGCTGCTCCAGGGGCTGCTACTGCTGGGGCGGCTGCTTCAGGGGCTGCTGCTGCTGGGGCGGCCGCTGCAGTGGCGGCGGCTCCAGGGGTTGCTGCTGCTGGGGCGGCTGCTCCAGGGGCTGCTGCTGCTGGGGCGGCTGCTCCAGGGGCGGCTGCTGTTGCAAGGCAGGCCGCTCCAGGGGCGGCTGCTTCAGGGGCGGCGGCTCCAGGGGCGGCTGCTGCAGCGGAAAGTAGGAGGGAGGGGAGGGGAAGGGCGCGGCCCCCATTGTGCCCTGACGGGCGATGTGCTAGGGAGCCGCGCAGGTCCCCAAAAGTGCCTCGACTGGCAACGAGAGGGGACCGCGCGCAGGCCCCTAAGGCGCCGCGACGAGGCAACGGGAGGGGCCGGCTCGCGGGCCCCGAAAGTGCCGCGACGAGGCGACGGGAGGGACCTGCGTGCAGGCCCCCAAAACGCCTCGACGAGGCGACGGTCGGGGCCAGTGCGCGGGCCCCTAAGACGCCGCGACGAGGTAGGAACCCGCCGCGCGCCTCGGGGCGCACGGCGGGCAGAAAACCGCCACGCGCTCCGAGCGCGTGGCGGGAAGAAAAATGGGATGTCGCGCGCCACGGGGCGCGCGACACACAGTAGGGCAGCGGAATCGAGTGGGCCCACAGGCCAGGAACGTTAAGCTCTGATAACATGTCAAAATCCTAGCGTGAGTTTGGCTTAGGAGCCATAGTTTAGGAGCCTTGGTAGTTGAGTTCGAGTTTAGGAAAAGTATCGAGAGGTTTGGAAGGAGAGGAATGGGGTTTCACTAGCAAGAGTTGGGATACAAGTACAACACCCTAAATTGGGTTGTACTCATTACAGAGTACCCCACTGCAGGCTACACAGCAAATACATTCTGACAGAACGTGAGTGCGATGCCGATGGGAGGGGAGGAGGTGAGCGATAGGAGATGAACTGGGGAAGGAGAAAGGCGACGGGAGGGAGAACGCGAAGGCGACGAGAGGGAGAGCGTGAAGGCGATAGGAGGGAGAGTGCGAAGGCAACGAGAGGGAGAGCGCGAAGGCGACGGGAGGGAGAGTGGACAGGCGACGGGAGGGAGAGCGCGAAGGCGATGGGAGGGAGAGCGGACAGGCGACGGGAGGGAGATCGCGAAGGCGACGGGAGGGAGAGCGGACAGGCGACGGGACCGTGAGCGGACAGGCGACGGGAGGGAGAGTGCAAAGGCGACGGGAGGGAGAGCGCAAAGGCGACGGGAGGGAGAGCGGACAGGCGACAGGAGGGAGAGCGGACAGGCGATGGGAGGGAGAGCGCGAAGGCGACGGGAGGGAGCGCGGACAGGCGACGGGAGGGAGAGCGCGAAGGCGACGAGAGGGAGAGCGGACAGACGACAGGACCGTGAGCAGACAGGCGACGGGAGGGAGAGCGGACAGGCGACGGGACTGGGAGCGCGAAGACGACGGGAGGGAGAGCGCGAAGGCGACGGGAGGGAGAGCGCAAAGGCGAGAGAAGAGAGGGCGACGGGAGGGGAGGGGGGAGAGCGAGGGCGACGGGAGGGAGGGGAGAAAGAGAGGTCGACAGGGGAAAAAGAGAGAGAGGCGCGAAGGTGACGGGAGGGAGGGGAGAAGAGAGGTCGACGGGGGGAAAAGAGAGAGAGGCGCGAAGGTGACGGGAGGGGAGCGGATAGAGGACGAACGACTGGAGGGTAGGGGAGATGGTGAATGCGCAAGACAGGAACTAACAGCGCGCTTCTAGGCCACGTGTTACTACATCACGTGCTCGTGGTACCGTAAGTCGACGCACTCGTCGATAATACCGAGCCTATGACAGAAACACTTATGCTCTCAACTCTTGTTCTTAGTAAGATAAGAAAAAACTTAGTGACTGAAGGTTTCGGAAAGCTAGTTGTGAACCCAGGACCAGCTCAAAATTGAAGTTGGGCCTGGCGACGGAAAACCATCGCTAGGGAATGGTCGTGCGGATGCAGCACGCAAAATGCGATGGCTGAAAGTTCATTTTGGCAGGAACCAAATCATCTCAGAGTACAACGGAATTGTGTATTAGGTCAAAGGGGAGGGGGTACAAGGAGGGTGTCGAGTGAAAATGTGTACCCCCTAGGATGTAACTCACTACAGGCTAAATGTCAATATAATATAACTTTGACACACCCCCATAGCCTAAGTGAGGGGCATCAAAACGAGCAAGGCAAACAAGTGGTCACAAGACCAGTCAAGAGAAGAAACACAGTAAGCTCAGGGTGGATCACAATGTCACCACACAGTCCAAGCACAAGCAATCGGCCACAAGGCCAGTTCAAAAGTTCACAAGTGAATACAAATGCAAGTACAAGCAACAAAAAACAATACTACAACAATCGAGGGCCTGCCTCAACAAGGCCTAACTGCAGACAAAACCTGTGGTGGTCACAAGGCGGAAGTGCCTTGGTGAAGATGTCTTCAGTGTTGGCCACTGAGGCCACAAAATCCAAGCGTGCCTGACCGCGTCGCTGCAACTCTCGCAGGAGATAAAACCTGACGTCGATGTGCTTCACTCAGCTCTCCAGTCGAGGCTCTCGACACAGGAGAATCATGGCCTTGTTGTCAGCGAACAAGGTCGGTGCAGATCGAGGCCGCTCACCAAGGTCGGTGTGCAAGAAAGTCAACCAGCGAAGCTCCTGTGCAGCCATGGCACCGGCGTAGATCTCAGCCTCAGCACTGGAGGTAGCCACAGACGACGACCGAGTAGACCACCACGACACAACTCCAGCACCCAAACTGAAGCAGTACCCCTCGGTCGAGCACTGAGTCTCCACGTCGTCGACGTAGGAAGAGTCGTAGTGACCGGTCAGCACAACTGGCTCTGTCCCTCCAAGCACAAGCCCCATGTCTGATGTCGTCGCCAGGTACTTCGCCACCCTCACAGAAGTCGTCCAGTAAACAGGACGGTGTCTCCCAGTCGCAACAAAGCGAGAGAGAACGCTGAGGGGAAAGGCGAGGTCAGGTCGAGTACAAGTCATCAGGTACATGAGGCAGCCAACAAGCTCTGCGTAGGGACCACTGGACTCAAAGGGCTCGTCGGGAAAAGGGCCAATGAGTCTGTGGTCAACAGCAAGAGGAGTGGGCTGGGTGGTGGAGATCTGAAACTCGAACCGCCGAAGGATCTGCTGCACCATGTGTGACTGCGTCAATGTGATGGTGCGAGCGGCTCTGTCCCTCGTGATCTGCAGGCCAAGGTAGCACTGCAGTGAGAAACTGAACGAGAATGAATTGACTAAGGGAAAGTTGGGTACAAATACAAACCCTAGAAAACTGTACCCTATATGTGCTACCCCACTATAGCCTACAGTAGCTATGTCATATAAATCTGACACACCCCCATAGGCAAAGTGGGGGAGAACAAGGGGTCACAAGACCAGTCAAGAAGAGCAAAGCAAGCTCAGGGTGGATCACAAAGTCACCACACATTCCGAGCACAAGTTCAAGGCCACAAGGCCAGTTCACATGCAGGATTACATATATACATAAGGCTAGACAAGCAAGAGCAGGTGTATATATATATGCAACAGTACAAACAAGGTCAAGTGGTGAGCAAGTGAGGCAAGGTAGGCACAAGACCCAGCTGAGTACAGAAGCGCTGATGATCACAAGGCGCAAGTGCCTTGGTGAAGATATCAGCAGTGTTGGCCTCAGAGGCCACGTACGCAAGCCGCAGCTGACCACGCTGCTGTAGCTCACGAGCAAGGAAGTAGCGGAGAGCAATGTGCTTCGTTCTGTGCTCCAGTCTCTGCTCTCGACACAAGGCCAGCATGGCCTTGTTGTCTACGTACAGCACTGGAGGAGAACGAGGCGGCTCTCCGAGGTCAGTCAGCAGGTAGGTGAGCCAGCGAAGCTCCTGTGCAGCCATGGCCCCGGCGTAGATCTCAGCCTCACAACTGGAGCCGAGAACAGAAGACGAGCGGGTAGCCCGCCACGAAACAGAGCCGGAACCAAGGCTGAAGGTGTAACCCTGTGACGACCGCTGCGTAGCCTGGTCGTCAGCCCAAGAAGCGTCTGCGTGCCCAGTGAGGACCACTGGACTCTGCCCTCCAAGCACAAGCCCCATGCCCGACGTACTGCACAAGTAGCGCAACACCCTCTTCGCTGCAGCCATGTGCTCCGGTCTGTGTCTCCCAGGAGCAACATAGCGTGCGAGAATGCTAAGAGGGTATGCAAGGTCAGGTCGTGTGCAGGTCATCAGGTACATGAGGCAGCCAACAAGCTCTGGGTACGGGCCACTCGACTCTACGGACTCATCCGAAGGCAGAGCTGAGAGCGAGTGGCGAGTAGGCAGAGGAGTGGCCTGAGGCGAGGAGTACGTGAAGCCGAAGCGCTGAAGGACCTGCTGCACCATGTGTGACTGAGTCAGGGTAATGGTGCGGCGTGCTCTGTCCCGGGTGATCTGCAAGCCAAGGTAGCTGCGCAGTTCACCCAGGTCTGTGCACGTGTGTCTCTTCTGCAGCTCGGACTTCACGTGGGCGAGTCCAGCAGTGTCAGCTGTGGCAAAGACCAAGTCGTCGACGTACACGAGGATGTAGAACGGCGGCAAAGAAGTGTCGGTGCGCAGAAACAGCGACGGGTCGGCAGTAGAGGGAGCAAACCCAAGAGCCGCAAGTGTAGTCCTCAGTGTGTCGTGCCACTCACGCGGTGCCTGGCGGAGACCGTAGACTGGCCGCCGGAGGCTCCACTGGGTGCCAGGAGGAAAAGACCCAGTGAAGCCAGGTAGGCGACGCAGCCAGATCTCCTCGTGCAGGCTGCCCTGCAAGAAAGCAGTGCTGAAGTCAAGAGAGTGCAGCTCGTAGTCGCGGTGAGCAGCTATGTGCAGCAGTACCCGAAGAGTGGTCATCTTCGGGGTGGGAGAGAAGGTCTGAAAGTAGTCAACTCCCTGCCGCTGACTGAAGCCACGAGCCACGTAACGCGCCTTGAAGACAGGCGGAGAACGCGGCGGCCGCTTCACCCTGAAAATCCACATGCCACTGACGATGTTCGCCCCAGGCGGGGGAACCTCGTCAACGTAGGTGCCTGTGGACTTCCAGGAAGCCATCTCTGTGTCCATAGCTGCCTGCCACTGAGAGGAGTAGGGACCCTCTATCGCCTCCGCGTAAGAGCGCGGAGTCGGGATGTCAAGTGCATCCGGGTCTCCCTCAGGGGTAAGCAGTACGGACACGAGATGAGGTGAAGCAGCAGCCAAACACTGGAACTCCTCCTGCCTGTCCTCAAGGACGTCCGTGCCAAGGGCACACTCACCCCCGACGGACGGAGGACAGACAGACTCAGACTCATCGACAAGACTAGCAGCGTAGTCTAGACGACAGCGAGCAGCAAAGTCGACGAGCTCAGCAACTAGGGCAGACGCAGCAGTGGACTCAAAGGAAGGGTCAGTGACGACAGTAGCAAGGAGACGCGTGACAGTAGGACTGGCAGCACGAAGAGAGTCCGACTCCGGGTCGGGAAGAGCAGGAAGAGAGGACTCAGGAGGAGAAGGCAAAGGGGCACGCAGAGGAGTAGTGGACGGACGCAGAGACATCCGGTGCGTGCCAGGGACAGGAGGAGGACGCTGACGCGAACCACGACCACCAGTGCGAGCAGGACGGACAGGCGACGCAGGGCGAGACGCAGGCTCACGACGCTCAGCAAGACCTCCAGTAGGACCAGTGTAGGGAGAAGGAGCGGGCAGTGAGGAGGCCGGCTGTAACTGTAACTGTGACGGGACAGGCTGTGGACACTCTAAGGGAGGAGGAGGACCAGTAGAAGGCGGGAGACCAAGAACCTGCTGAAGGAGCGGAACGAAGTACGGCCGAGGCCGCGCGGCGACTCCAGACACAGCAGGGACAGCACCAGTACCCCCAGCGGCAGCACCAGCGCCAGCAGCACCTCCAGCTCCAGTACCTCCAGCAGCACCAGTAGTACCCCCAGCAGGACCGCCTCCAGGACCGTCAGCAGTAGCCTCAGCGCCAACACCCTCAGCAGCTCCAGCTCCAGTCGTACCCGCAGGCCCAGCAGCTCCAACACTCCCAGTACGAGCACCTCCGGGACCCGCGGCACCAGCACCCTCAGCAGCCGAAGAACCTCCAGCTCCAGCAGCACGCCTCCAGCGCCGGGCAAACCACTCGCGCAGCTCCTGTGGAGAGAGTGGCTCCCGCCGAGACGAAGCACCCGGAGAACCTCCAGGCTCAGCACCGCCAGACGCCACACGAGCAGGCCCAGCTCCCTCAGGCTCAGCACCTCCAGGCGTAGCACCCCCAGGCGTAGCACCCCCAGGCTCAGCACCCCCAGGCTCAGCACGCCCAGTAGTAGCACCCCCAGGCTCAGCACCCCCAGGCTCAGCACCCCCAGTAGTAGCACCCTCAGGCTCAGCACCCCCAGGCGTAGCACCCACACGCTCAGCACCCCCAGAGTCAGCACCCCCAGGCTCAGCACCCTCAGCAGCACCAGAGTCACCAGTAACCTCGACAGGCTCGACTGCGTCTACCTGGGACACACCTGAAGGGGCAGGACCTTGAGGGGGGAGGGGGTCTACCGGGGGGGGACCTGGCACAAGGAAGAGCGGTGGCGGGGGGAGGGACGGAGTGCGGTAGGGGAAGAGGCGGTAGTAGGGGACCGACTCGTCAAACGTGACGTCCTGGGAGGACAGAACACGGCGAGAGGTGGGGTGGTAGAACTGCCACCCTGGCGCGTCAGGGGGGAAGCCAAGGAAGACGCAAGGAGCAGCACGAGGGGACAGCTTGTCCGCAGACAAGTCGCGGACAAACGCCCGAGATCCCCAGACACGGAACGCAGACGCATCGCCAACCTTCCCCGTCCACAGCAAAGCTGGGGAGGTCTCCGGCATGGAGACCCTGGGGTGAAGGTTGATCTGATGCGCCGCGTACCGAACCGCAAACGGCCACAGAAAATGGGGGGCAGCCGCATGCATCATGGACGTACGGGCGACGTCCATGACCATGCCAATGCGGCGCTCAGCAATCCCATTTTGCTGTGGAGAGTTCAGAAGCGTGAAGGTCTGGCGGATGCCTCGTGCACGACAGTAGGCTCGCAGAAGGCCAGAGGAGAACTCTCCACCTCTGTCAGAGTGCAGACGCAGAACAGGAAAGTCCGAGCCGAAGCTCTGCCTGAGCTGGAGACGAGCTGCGCGGATCCAGTCGATCAACACCTCAGTGACATCACCCTTGCTGCGCAAGGGGAAGACTGTGGTGTAACGCGAGTAGTCGTCAACCACCAGCAGGAAGTAGCGCTCGTGACCCTGTCCACGGACGCGGGCCGGGCCCCACACGTCCATGTGAAGCGTCTGCAGCGGGGCCTCTGTCGGAGGAAACTGGGAGGAGTGAGGGGCAGCCCGCTGCCGCCCCTCGACACAGGGGACGCAGGTAGGGCCAGGCCCCGGAGGAAGGGGAGGGAGGGACCGGGGAAGACCAGAGACAAGGACACGGGAGGCCATGCCTCGGAGACGAAGCAGGGAGGGGTGACCAAGGCGGTGGTGCCAGAGGAGAGTCTCGTGAGACAGGAGGCGACACGAACAGGGGGGCAGACTCAGGACCAGACCTGGACGCTGCAGCAAACACCTGACCCGACGCAGCTACCTGACCAGACGCAGTGACTGGAGGAGACGCAGTGGTCAGTGTGTACAGGCTCGACCCCGGCCGACGTGTAAACGTGGCCAAGTGTCGGCCTGTCCGAGCGTCCGTGCAGTGGGTCACCCGCTGACTCGCAGGAGTGAACTGGTGAACCCCCGCATCCTGTAGGTCAGCACCACTCACCAAGTTCGTAGAGAACGAGGGGAGGTAAAGACCAGACAGGGTGCCAGAGGGGGCCGCCGGACACGGGAGGACAGTGGAGAAGTGAGCAAGGACAGGACCCCCAGAGGGGTCTGCCAGAGAGACTGCAACTGGCCAGCCAAGCGGCGTGAGTGTGGTGCGGTCTCGAAAGAAGGAGCGAGAAGCCCCCGAGTCAAGGGTGAAGGTGTGGGAGGCCGAAGCCGACGCAGTACCTGAGAGAGCAGACTCACCAGCACCTGAGGGAGCAGACGCACGAGTACCTAGAGCAGCAGCCTTGCTAGCACCTAGAGCAGCAGCCTCACCAGTACCTAGAGCAGCAGACTCAATGCCCGGGTCGGGCGGAAAACACCGGTAACAGTCACCCTCATCACTAATAGTCACAGCATACATGGCAGCAAGAATAGCATCAAAGTCAAGGTCAAAGACAGCTACACCCGCCCTAGACAGCTCGCCCCAGCGGGGGATCTCAGTGGCCTCAGGGAACTGGTGACGCCAAGCGTCCGTCAGGCGGCCAAAGCAGCGCTGGGTGGAGTGCGCACCCCCGCACTGCTCACCCGCGCGGTCGCCGGTGCGTAGGACGTAGGTGCACGGACCAGTACCCCCACCCCGCTAGCGTGCAGCGTACCACTCACGGAGCTGCTGAGGGAGGGGGGTGTCACGAGTGCGCTGCTGCTGCTGCTGCTGCTGGCGCTGACCACCACCGGAGCCGACCCTCTGCGCAGTGCCACCCCGACCAGCTCCACCTCCTCCGCCGCCGCCTCCTCCACCGCCGCCACCTCCGCCACCTCCGCTCCCACCGCCACCGCCGCAGCCGCCTCCGCCTCCACTGCCGCCACCGACACCTCCACCCCCGCCACCACTCCCACCACCACCCCCACCCCCTCCACTGCCTCCACCGCCACCTCCGCCACCCCCGCCAGCCCCTCCAGCACCCTTGCCCCCCTTGCCCTTGCCGGTGCGGCGTCTCCCGCTCGGGGCAGACGCAGCGCCGACCGACTCGAAACCAACGAGGTCGGCCGCAGCAGCAGAGGCAACAGAGGGCAAAAGGGGGGAGGGGGAACACCCCTCAAAGACGGGGGTGCGAGGGTCACCACGAGAGGCTCCTACAGCGACTATGCTCTTCTCTGCTGCTAGGAGGGCCTTCTCGAGGAGGTCAACGGTGAGAGTGGTGGGGCAAACTGAGAGGAAGTGGTCCCTGACTACGCGAAGGGAGTCAGGGAGCCGGGTGACTATGTAGTAGAGGGTGATGTACATGGGGGGGGGGTTCTTGGCGCAGAACTCAGCAGGAAGCGCAGCGCGGTAGCGAGTGTCACTAGTGCGGAGGTGCGTAATGAGGTCAGCGACTGTGGGAAAGGCAGCAAGGTCAGGGAAGAGGTACGGTAGCATGAGGCGGCTCAGTGCAGCAGTGGCAGGGGAGGAGTAGCGCGCAACTACAGCGTCGTACAAGGTCTGAGCACTCTTGTACTGGCTAAAGTGCGCACGCTCAGAGGTAGGCAGGTGGCGACGCACAGCAAGACGTGCAGCAGCATCGCGTGTGGCCCACTATGAGCGAACAGTGGCGTCGGCATCAGCAGCAGGGGCAGGAGAGGCACCAGAGGTGAGGTCAAAGAGGGAGAGACCGTCTGCCCTGTCGCACTGTAGGAAAAGCTGCAGGTCATCTACCCAGACGTCAAAGTCAATGGCCCGACCCTCAGCGTCAAAAGCGAGGACACTAGGGGTAGCCATGACAGCAGTAGACTAGCAGCGCGAACAGTAGGGTAAGGGCAGTGCAGTGACAGAGGCGCTGCTCTTACCGGACAGGGCGGCTCGGGCGGCTCGGCGGCTCGGCGGCTCGGCAACTCGGCGGCTCGGGCGACTCGGGCGGCTCGGCGGTACGGCGGCTCGGCAGCAACTGCAGCTCGGCGGCTCGGCGACCCGGCGGCTCGGGCGGCTCAGGTGGCGCGGCGGCTCGGGCGGCTCGGGTGGATCGAGCGGCTCGGCAGCAGCTCGGCGGCGCCGGCGGCTCGGTGGTGACGGCGGGGCCGCGTGGGGACGGCGGCTGGGCCGGGTGGAGCGGCGGCGGGGCCGGGTGGAGCGGCGTCGGGGCCGGGTGGAGCGGCGTCGGGGCCAGTAGAGGCGGCGCCGGGGCCGGGAAGGGCAGCTCCGGGGCCGCAGGGGTAGGCGACGGGGCCAGCAGAGGCGGCGCCGAGGCAGGGAAGGGCGGCGCCGGGGCCGCAGGGGTAGGCGACGGGGCCGCTAGGGCGGCTAGGAGGGGGGGGGGTCGCGAGGGCGGCTTGAAGAGGCCGCGAGGGCGGCTAGAAAGGGCCGCGAGGGCGGCGTGAAAGGGCCGCGAGGGCGGCGCGACGCGACGGAGCCGCGAGGGCGGCGGATCGGGGCCGCGAGGGCGGCGCGACGCGGCCGCTAGGGCGGCGCGACGTGAAGGGGCCACAAGGGCGACGCGACGGGGCCGCAAGCGCGACGCGACGGGGCCGCTAAGGCGGCGCGACAGGGTCGAGAGAGGGGAGCGCGACTCGGGCAGTGTAGAGCGCGCTCCGGGCAGGGGAAAAAAAAAGGTGGTGGGCCCTAGGAACAGTTCCCACAGGGGAACCTGCTCGATACCATGAGAAACTGAACGAGAATGAATTGACTAAGGGAAAGTTGGGTACAAATACAAACCCTAGAAAACTGTACCCTATATGTGCTACCCCACTATAGCCTACAGTAGCTATGTCATATAAATCTGACATGCAGTTCACCGAGGTCAGTGCACGTGTGTCTCTTCTGCAGTTCGGACTTCACCTCAGCCAGATTTGCCCTGTCTATTGTAGCAAAGACCAAGTCGTCGACGTAAACAAGTATAAAGGAAGGAGTGGGGCCAGCGCGAACAAACAGCGACAGGTCGGCAGCAGAAGGACGAAACCCAAGGTCACAAAGCGTGGAGCGAAGAGTATTGTGCCACTCAAGGGGCGACTGGTCGCCTCAGGCTCCAGTGGGTCCCAGGTGGGAAGGTGTCAGTTAAGCCAGGAGGACCCCGCAGCCAGATCTCCTCGTGTAGGCGGCCCTGGAGAAACGCAATGGAGAAGTCGAGGGAGCGCAGCTCGTAGTCTAGCTGTGCTGCTACGTGCAGTAACACCCGAAGAGTAGTCATCTTCGGGGTTGGGGCGAAGGTCTGGAAGAAGTCAACTCCTTCACGCTGACTGAAACCCCTAGCCACGTAGCGCGCCTTGAACACATGCGGTGATCCAGGTGGCAGCTTCACCTTGAAGAGCCACATGCCATCGAAAACGTTCGCCCTGGGAGGGGGAACTTCGTCGACATAGGTGCATGTGGATCTCCAAGACGCTAACTCTGAGTCCATAGCCGCTTTCCACTGAGAGGTCCACTCCCCTGACACTGCCTCACGGTATGTACAAGGGGTCGGTATGTCAAGGGTGTTGGGGTCTCCCTCAGGGGATAGCAACATGGCATAGAGAGAGGGAGAAGCGGTTGCCAAGTACTCCAGCTCAGACTGCCTGTCCTCTAGGACGTCACAGCCAAGGGCAAACTCACCCCCGACGGACAGAGGACGGAAAGGTGGAGCTGGCACCAGACGCGTGGCGTAGTCAAGGCGGCTGGTGGTAGCAAACTTTGTGACAGTGGCAGTGAGAGCCGAGACAGACGACTGAGAGAAACGAGAGTCGGTGTCAAGAGTGGTGAGAACATGGGAGACAACAGGGTGAGCAGCACGGTAGTAGTCAGAGATAGGGATAGGGGAGACAGGAAGAGAGGACGGAGGAGGAGACGGGAGAACGGACACAGGAGGAGAACGACGACGAGAAGAACAAAAGAGGGCAGTGTGGAGGTCGGTGACGGGGGACGAGGGACGAGCAAGCGGAGGACAAGGACGGACACGGTAGTGTGGGATAATAGGAGGAGAAGACGGGGACGAAGGAGAAGAGCGGACAGCAGGAGAGTCGTCAGGAGGAGGAAACGTAGGGCCAAAGGCCGGGAGTGACGGAGAGCGGACAGGAGAAGAGGAGGGAAGACCAAGGGCCCGTAGGCCACTCACGGGCGGGAACAACAGCCGCTCCAGAGGGAGCTGCTGCTGCTGCTGCTGCTGCTGCTACTGCTGCTGCTGCTCCAGCAGGTCCAACTGCCGCAGCTCCTGCCTCTCCCTCTCCAACTGCTCCTGCTCCTCACGCGCACGCTGGCGGGCTGCCTGGAGATGCGTGTCGTGGTGGTGGGGAGGCTAAGCAGGCACCGCAGAAGTATTGTCTCCAACTCCAGTCTCCTCATAACTAGCACCCCCAGTGCTAGTGTCTCCAGAGGTAGTACCACCAGTGTCAGTGCCTCCAGCTCCAACACCCCCTGAACTAGCACCTCCAGTGCCAGCACCTCCTGCTCCAGCACCCCCAGAACTAGCACCTCCAGTGCCAACACCTCCAGCTCTTGCGCCTCCAGCTCCAGCACCCCGCGAACGAGCACCCCAAGACCGAGCACCTCCAGTGTCAGCACCTCCAGCTCCAACACCCCCAGAGTCCACAGTAACCTGTCGCGGAAGTGCCGAAGGCTGCTGAGGGGACTGTGAGGAGGATTGCGGGGAGGGAGACGCTACCTGACACGTGACCGAGGGGAGAGGGGTAGCGTGAGACACACTTGACGGGGCAGGACCAAAAGGGGGCGAGGGTACCGGAGGAGCGGGAGCAGGAGGAGGAGAGGGTGCGAGGAAAAGAGGAGGAGGGGGGATGAATTAACCTGACCGGACGCTGTTATCTGGGGGGACACAGTGTGCAGAACGAAGAGACCGGAGTGGGGCTCCCTCGTGAACGTGGCACGAAGTGCCCCTGCGGAAGCGTCCGTACAGATCGCCGTCCTCCCGTGCGCAGGAAAAGTAAATGTGATCCCACGGTCCTGAAGGTATCCAACACCCACCAAGTTCCGAGAGAACGAGGGGATATAGAGACCAGTGAGGAAACCAAAAGGGACAGCCGGGCACGGGAGAGTGGTCGAGCTGCGAGCGACTGCTGGTCCTGAAGTAGGATTAGCCAGGGCAAGTGGGACTGGAGCCGAAAGAGGTGTGACTGTGGTGTGGTCGCGGAAGAAACACTGAGACACGCCTGAGTCCAGCGTGAAGGAGAGCGACGCGACAACAGTCGTCACGACTTGATTAGTGACTACACAAGCATCTACACTAAAAGCACAAGTATCTACACTAGCAACAGGCAAAGGTCCTAAGCTAGGTACATGCAAGCCGAGAGACCCATACGTGACAGAATAAGCAGCATCCATATCAAACACAGGGTAACCAGTACGAGACAGACCGAGCCAGATCAGTGGCCTCGACTCAGACCCAAAACGTTCACGGTAGAGGTCGTCGAGGCGACTGTAGCAGCGCTGTGCAGAGTGGTCAGGACGCCAGCACGTAGTGCCAACACTAGGGCCAGTCAGGATCCGGTACAGGCAGGGGCCGACGTCGCGGCCACCGCGACGAGCCCCCCAGCTGGCTGGGCCGCTACTGCAGCCAACGCTACCCGGACCACCAGGCCCCCACTGCTGCTGAGGGCGCCACTCCTGGTGAGGGCGCCACTGCTGCTGAGGTTCCCACTACTGACACTGCCGCTGCTGCTGTCCCTGCTGCTGCAGAGCCCTAACGGACGCCATGGTAAAGGCTAGCTGGGAGTAGGAGTTGCAGGCTAGGAGGAGATGGAGCTAGAAACGACCAGAACGAGGAAGCGCTAGGTGCAGCTGGAGCGGGGAGCGGCTGGAACTAGAAGCATCTCGAGCTAGGAACGCCTGGAGCACGGTACGGCTGCAGCTAAGCACGGCTGGAGCAGTACTAAGAACCAACGACGAAGAGACACCAGGCGAGGAACAGTCGGGAGGTAGGAACAGCTGGAACCGCCAGGCTAGGAACGGCTGGCACGAGGAGCGGTTGGAGCGAGGAGTGAAAAAAAAAAGGGTGCCAAGCTAGAGCTAAAAACGGCTGGAGCTAGTACGGCTGGAGCACGAGCGGCTGGAGTGAGGAACGTCGAGCTAGGACCGGCTGGAAGTTCGAGACTCGAAGTGCGGCCGATAGTGAAAACTGCTAGGAGTGGCCGGAGTAGGAGCGGACGGAGCGCGGAGAGCCAGACTATGATCGATGGGCAAGGTATGACAAGCTAGGAACGCTAGTCACGCGAAGGTTACTAGCCCTAATTCGCGCTAGGAGAAGTGACTGCGGCTGCCAGCCGCTGCCAGAGGTGCCAATGGTCCGAGGTGTATACGAGACAGTCAGTACGGTTGGAGTGAGGTGGCGCACGGAGAGCAGTGCTGGTGGCTATCACTACCGGTGCTGCTGGCACTACCGGCACTACTGTGGGTGGCCGTTAGGTTTTGTGGGCGGTTGGGAGGGGCTGTGGGCGGCTGGAAGTTGCTGTGGGCGGCTGAAAGTTGCTGTGGGCGGCTGGGAGGGCTGGGAGTTGCTGTGGGCGACTGAAAGTTGCTGTGGGAGGGGATGTGAGCAGCTGGAAGTTGCTGTGGGCGCCTGGGAGGGGCTGGCGGCGAGCGTAGCTGCTGGCGGCAGGCTGGCTGACTCTGCTTGCTTGTGGATGGCTGTGGCTAGCTCTGCTGCTACTGCTGGCGGTTGGCAGCATTGGTAGGAGAAAGTGCGCCTGCTGCTCGTGGGCCGCGGCAGTGGCGCATGCAGGCGCTGCAGGTGCGGGCGCTTGCTACGCGTGCGGCTGTTGCTGTGCGCACGGTGGTGACGTGCGCGGCTGTAGCTGCGCGAGCGACTGCCGCGCGTGTGCGTGGTCGCGGCCTAACGGCGGGGCACGCTCTGCCTACGGCGGACCTTGTCCTGCGTGGCCTATAGCGGGGCGCGCGCTGCTACTAAGGTCGCGACCTAGGGGAAACGGGCCTGAGTGGGGTCGCGCGACCAAGGGAAACGGGACGGTGGGAGTCGCCACGGCGGGCTGAGGACGGCTCACTGGCTGGAGGGAGTAAGGAGGGAGAAGCTCTAGGACTAGGATGCAAGTTAGGGCTAGGAAGTTTCCTAGCGTGATACCATTTCAGAGTACCGTAAGCCCCCGGATAGAAGCGCAGGCCTTGGATAAGCGCCGGCGCTTATAAAATGATGAGGGCGCTTATATCCGGTCCTCGATTATAAGCGCACCCCTGAAGGCTTGCGGATTATAAGAGTCACCTTCTGTTTGTTGATTTTAAATTTTACTGAAATCGTTGTAACGAAACTCACATTTCCATACCCACAATTTGAATCTCGATACCCTTAAAGCCGCAGTGCAACTTCTTAGGAACAGTAGCAGGACAAAAACTGCTTGTGCGTAATTGGACTTCTATTGGTCGAAAAAAACTAGAGTATCGCAACAAGACAAACCTCTCGCCTATGAACTGCCTGGGTCAGCCTCTTCCAAGCTATAATACTTTGAAGTTGAACTTGATAGTTGCACCGCGGCTTTAACCTCGCTCGACTCATTGCCAGCGCGTCGAGTCAGAATGACACGTCAAAGGCGCAAGTTGACCCATTCTGACTGGGTGTGTTGGCAGGGAATCATTCCCTGCCAACTTGCGCGAGATTCTCAATCATAACCCTGTATAGTTTCGACGCGATTCAAATTGCAAGACCGAGATATACAGTAACGTGTAAAGAAAACTCGTTTCATATGTCATTATATAAGCGCCGGCGCTTATAAAAATCCTCAATTATAAGCCCACCCCCAAAAAAACAGTGTTGTTTTTATATCCCCAAGGGCGTTTCTATCCAGGGGCTGACGATATAGCGGAATAGTATATTAGGTCAAAGGGGAGGGGGTACAAGGAGAGTGTCGAGTGAAATTGTGTACCCCCTAGGATGTAACTTACTACAGGCTAAATGTCTATATAACATAACTTTGACAAATCATTCCATTTTGGCGAGAGCCAATCACACAAGTTCACTCTGCCTGCCCATACGATTCGTTTGAAATAGTGTTTGTCAGACTGGTTTCATAACACATTTTTCAAGAGGGATGGGGTTCACTATTTTAGCTGCTGGTTTTAAGGGCGTGTCCCACGAGTTCGTTTACAGTTCATGCTGACCTAGGTAACCCTGTTTTTGCATTTGTAACCCTTAATACTGGACTACTGTAGACATGCGTCTTCAATGACGCGCGGCATTTACGCGCTGAATGTGTCAAAAGGTTCGAATTTCAAGCGTTCAAAAACAGCTGTCAAGGTACGTACCATCACCTCGAACAGGTCCGCGTAACCCTAATTCCAATCCCTGAATTCTCGCAACCGGTCCAGGTTACCTTTCGCGAACCATGTCGAATGTGATTCGGGATACGAGTTTTGTGTGAACGGGGTGCTGAGTCCGCATGGTGCAACTTCGTATGGTGGAGTGCTGACGCGATGCGTTATTTTTTCGTCATAGTGTACACTACGCTGCTTTGTCGAAGTTACGTAACAATTACTTTTGTTTCCACAAATGAACTCGTGGGACACGCCCTAACAGGGCCTCAGATTGGTTTTTGTGTACCCTGAGCACTCAGTGTCCTTAGGAGGGTAACACTGATTTTCAGTGTCGTCTAGTGTGAAACACTGATTTTACAGGGTTGTTAGAAATAAAACGCTGATCAATCAGGGTTTCTAAAACTTCAACACTGATCAGCATAGTTGCTTATACTGGTATGCTGTCATAACACAGCGAATCAGACTGCCCTTACTTTACAATTCCCAAATTCGGCCAGGATTCTGCTTTTTCCGTGTCTGATTGGTCAGAAATCTTGTCTGACCGATCGAATAGGACAATTGTTAAGAATTGTTTCTGATCTCGGTTGTGTACTTGACTGATGATTCGGACTTGGTTCGTCACAGCAGATTCGCCCTGACGGCAAATTCGACCTCGCACAGTCGTTACGCGCTGTCGCAGCACAGCAAATTCGCCCAATCACAGCAGATTTGCCCTGACACAGCAGCAGATTCGCCCCTCACACAAGAGATTCGCCCTGTCAGAGCATGTTTCGCCAGAAATCCCCTTGGTGCACGGTGCACAGTGACGGCGCGCCAAAACAAGGAGTTTTCGGTTTCAGGGTAGACCCCGATACAACACTGACTCGTCAGTGTCCTCAAACACAAAACACTGGAAAATCAGAGTTCGAAATTTAAAAACACTGAAACATCAGGGTCGTTGAAAAAAAAAGGCTGATGCATCTGGGTCATGATAAAAAACGGGGGTCAAACTTCAGGAATTCAGGGTAAAATTCCTGACATCTGAGGCCCTGCGCCCTAAGAACACAGTCCAAAAACTACAGTATCTTTCAGGCATTAGCAAGAGACTGTCTAATGCAACAAAAATCCCTGCAATTAGCCAGAACAGAAAACAGGGCCAGCTATCCATGCTCAAATGCCCAGTCAGTAAACTACACATAAAATATTGTTCGCTGCCACTTACCGTACCTATCCTAAAAGCAACTGCAGTCTCCCCAGTACTGGTATGCCAGGGCAAATGAAAACACTGACATAACAATGACAGAAAAACCCCTCCCAACCCCACCCCACCCCACCCCACCCCACACCAGTTGTTCCCAGGCCCTTCCTACAGCCAATCACCTCACCCCTCCCACTCTCCCTCATCCTCTTCCCCCCACATTCCACATACCGATACCTTTCCCTTTCCTTCTCCACCCACTCCACATCTCTCTCCCCCACCCCACCCCACCCTCTCTCTCCCCTCTTCTCTTACCACTCCCCCTTAGTCTTCCCTCCACTCCACTTCCACGGTTCATACCCCTGATACGGTAACCCCCCTGCAAGCTCGCCCCTGTCCCCTCTTTCCATCACGACAGAGGCCCACCGAACCGACCAACTAAACCCTCACATGCCTCCGCTGTTGACCCGCTCCGCTACGTGTTCTAAACATCAGACCACCGCACTGCACCCCTATCCCCAAACATCCACCACCCCTGCCATGCACCCTCCTTCCCACCTTTTCTCCCACACTACCACTTCAAAAGCCCATAAGACTCTTCATATACGGAAATGCAACCTCCATTTATGCAGGGTGTACCCTAACCGAATTCCGCATCTCGAAAAGCCATCTGTAATCTCGAGAAGCCACCTGTCATCTCGAAAAGCCACCTGTAATCTCGAAAAGGCACCTGTAATCTCGAGAAGCCACCTGTAATCTCGAAAAGGCACCTGTAATCTCGAGAAGCCACCTGTACGGCCAATGCCCATCAGCATAAATAAAGCAAAGCTGACCAGCTGCCAACCCCACAGCAGCACTGCTCATATCCTCTCCTCTCCTCTCCTCTCCTCCGTCTCATCTCGTCTCGTATCGCCTCGTCTCGTCTCGTCTTCTCTCATCTCGTCTCTCCATTGAATCGACAACCCCCCCCTCCGCTCAAAGCAAACACACTCACTCGTGTAGCGTCTTCTCTGCTGCTTCTCCTCTCCTTTGCCGCTCCTCTTCTGTCTTGTCTCCTCCCTCGTCTCTGCCTCCACCTTCTACTTGTTCCTCCCTGAGATTTCTGTCTTCTCGTCGCTCTCTTATTCATCTTGCTGCTTCCTCAGCTGCCGTCTCGTGTGTGACGCTGTAGCAAGCTTTGGAAGTCAGCTTCTTTACCTTGCTGCTACCTCAGCTGCTGTCCAGACAAACACCTTTCTTCCTGAACCTGAATCTCCACTCTATCTAGTACATGTATACCCAATATAATCATAGGTAGATTACCCAACACCCTGCTTCAAGGGCGCCTCAGAATTCATTCTTCCTTTTCCTCCGCTCCTCCCCTCCTCTCTCCTCACCCCTTTTCCCTCACCCCATACCCCCTTCCTCCCCCCACACACAAACACACACGCACATTGCACTCTTCTCCCTCGCTTCCCCTCGCACAAACGACCCCTAAGTCAAATCGCTTCCCCTCCCCTCCACAGCCCTTCCAAACCACACGGTACCCTTCCCGTCGCCCATCCTTCCCCTCTCTTTCCCAACCTGGTGCCTCTCTCCCTACCCTCCCCGCCCCCTTCACTCGTCACTCCCACCCACCCCTCCTCCTCCACCACCACCGCTCCCACCACCACCACAGCCACTACTACCCCCAACCCCTCATCCTGCTCCTCCCCCTCCCCCACCCGCTCCCCCTCCCGCTCCCCCTCCTGCCCCCTCTCCTCCCGCCGCCCCTCGCTCCCCAAGCCGCTCCTGCAGCTGCTCCACCTTCGCCACCAGCTGCACGTTATGCTTCTCTAGCGCCCTGCACCGCTGCCTCAGCGAGTGAATATACGCCACCCCCCCGCCCCCTTCACTCATCACTCCCACCCGCCCCTCCTCCTCCTCCACCTCCACTCCCACCACTCCCAGCACCACCACCACCACCACCACCACTACTACCCCCAGCCCCTCCCCCCCCTCCCCCTCCCGCTCCCCCCACTCCCCCTCGCTCCCCGAGCCTCTCCTGCAGCTGCTCCACCTTCGCCACCAGCTGCACGTTATGCTTCTCTAGCGCCCTGCACCGCTGCCTCAGCGAGTGAATATACGCCACCCCCTGCCCCCTTCACTCATCACTCCCACCCGCCCCTCCTCCTCCTCCACCTCCACTCCCACCACTCCCAGCACCACCACCACCACCACCACCACTACTACCCCCAGCCCCTCCCCCCCCTCCCCCTCCCGCTCCCCCCACTCCCCCTCGCTCCCCGAGCCTCTCCTGCAGCTGCTCCACCTTCGCCACCAGCTGCACGTTATGCTTCTCTAGCGCCCTGCACCGCTGCCTCAGCGAGTGAATATACGCCACCCCCCGCCCCCTTCACTCATCACTCCCACCCGCCCCTCCTCCTCCTCCACCTCCACTCCCACCACTCCCAGCACCACCACCACCACCACCACCACTACTACCCCCAGCCCCTCCCCCCCCCTCCCCCTCCCGCTCCCCCCACTCCCCCTCGCTCCCCGAGCCTCTCCTGCAGCTGCTCCACCTTCGCCACCAGCTGCACGTTATGCTTCTCTAGCGCCCTGCACCGCTGCCTCAGCGAGTGAATATACGCCACCCCCCGCCCCCTTCACTCATCACTCCCACCCGCCCCTCCTCCTCCTCCACCTCCACTCCCACCACTCCCAGCACCACCACCACCACCACCACCACTACTACCCCCAGCCCCTCCCCCGCCTCCCCCTCCCGCTCCCCCCACTCCCCCTCGCTCCCCGAGCCTCTCCTGCAGCTGCTCCACCTTCGCCACCAGCTGCACGTTATGCTTCTCCAGCGCCCGGCACCTTTGCCTCAACGAGTGAATATACGCCACCGCATCTTCAATCATAGACGCAGTATCCAACCTCCCCTCCGCCTTCGGCATCGCATCCTTCAGCTGCTGCAGCCGCACGGAGATTTTCTCCCGCCGCTTCCTCTCGGCCACGCTCCGGGGTTTCGTGGAGTGGCGCTGCCGGTGCGGGTTCAGCATACGGGCCTCTTCTAGCATCGCGTCTGCTCCGTCTACTCCGAGAAGCTCTGGCAGTGTGAGCATGCCGGTTTCCACGTCCCCATAAGCGTTCCCCACGTCTTCGTTATCTGAGTAGTCTTCGTCTTGCAGCCCCATCATTCCCCCGCCACCGCCTCCCCCTCCTCCTCCCTCCCCACCTTCCCCCACCTCCTCCCCTGCGTAAGCCCAGCTCGCCCCAGCGCCTCCGCCTCCGCCTCCCCCTCCCCCTCCCCCTGCCCCGCTCCCCCCGCTCAACCCCGACCCCCGCCTCCCCAGCTTCCCCCGCGCATCCCCCCGCCCCCCGCGAGCCATCACCCCCGCTCCTCCCCCACCAGCGCCTCCCTTCCCCCCAATGCCCCCGGAGACAATCCTGTTTGCGCCCATCCCCATGCCACTGGCGGAAGCCGCCACAGCAGCGCTCATACGTTCAGTATCCGGGGAGGAGAGGCGCACGGGGGAAGACAGCCCGCTTCCGCCTCCCCCCATCCCATTCGTCCCATCCCCCCCACCAGGAAAACCCCCTGCATTGCCCCCAGACCCTGCCGCAGCAGCAGCAGCCGCCACAATAGCAGCAGCAGCAGCATTAGGGGACCCCCCGCTCACAAACGGACGGAAATTTCCCATGGCTAGTCGAGCCATTTCACCGGTCAGCCCAGGAACCTGCCCGGTGTTCACAAGTTTCAGATTCCTGCCCGGGCTCAGCTGCCCCTCTGCCCGTGGACTCTTATTCGAAGGGACATTCATCCATTTACCCGACCCGCCTGCCAGTGACCCGGCAAGACTGCTTTCCGGTTCACGTTTCCCCTTAGGGCTACGGTTATCCTGCCCAGAACCCAGGGAGCCACTATTAGGGGGATATCCCGGCAAATCCGGCAGGCCTCGACGGGACCGAAGTGACTGGAACGACCCCGGGTCTCCCCCTCCCCCCTGCCCTGCGCCCGTTCCCCCCACCCCCGCCAGAAGCATCGCGGCGGCCTCTGAGAAATCACCTGCGCCTCCGCCGCCAGGCATTCCGCCGCCCGCCATTCCGCCACCTCCCCCCATGCTGGCACTGCCACCTGATACGCTAGCACCGGCGCGGGGAATGAGATACGAGCCGGGGGAGGCGGACGTGTAATGCTGCCCGTGCTGCGCGTGCTGCCCGTGTTGGGAGGCCATGCGAAGCCCAGAGAGCGGGCTGTTGCTGCGGCTGCTGTTGCCACTGCTAATACCATCAAACTGCAGCGCCGCGGAGCCCAGAGAAAGCGCGCGCCGGTGGTGCGCCCCTCCTGCTCCCCCCCCTCCCCCTCCTGCTGCTGCGGCGGCGGCTGCGGCTGCTGCAGCGGCCGCCCCGCCCCCGGGTAAGTGCCGGGGGGGGCCTCTCATGTGTCCCCCTAGGTTACTGGCACCTGTGAGTCGTCTAGATGAGCCAGAGGTGAACAGTCCTGGTGCCCCAGATGCTGATGCTGACCCTGGGCCATGTTTAAGGCCCATCCCCCCTCCTCCTATCCCGCCTGCGCCGTTTCCTTCCCCTTCCATCACTCTCTCTAGCGCCAGGGCGATCTGGGCGGGGGGGATCCAGTTGGGCGGGTGCGGCGGCTTTTGCAGCTGCGATTGCTGCTGCTGCTGCTGCTGCAGGTGCATCTGCAGTTGCTGCTGCAGTTGTTGCTGCAACTGCTGCTGCAGCTGCTGCTGTAGCTTCTCCTTCTCTTGCTGCAGCCGCTGCTGCTGAAGCACCTGCTGCAGCATCCAATTCGACCCCCCAGCTCCCCCACTTCCCCCTCCTCCTCCCCCCCCTCCCCCGCCTCCCGCTGCTGCCGCCGCCGCAAGCACAGCGGCCATCCCCCCCCCGCCTCCCTCCCCCGTTTCCCCCGAAAGCGCCGCCAATTGCGCTATTGGATCTATTGATCCCAAGCCGCCGCCCATCTGTCCCAGACCTTCCGCCTCCCCCCCGCCTCCCCCGCCTCCCCCGCCCCCCCCTCCGCCCATATCCCCCCCTCCGCGATCCCTCTGGAGTAGCTCCATTATCATCTTAACGTCTAACCCGCCCTGCTGTAACGCGGACATTCCGGACAGCGCGGAAAGCCCCCCCAGCCCTGATCCCGCCGCGCCGCCCGCTAACTCCATCCCCTGACCTCCCATGCCGCCCGCTGCAGCAGCGGCAGCGGACGGCGGGACATTCGGCGCCAAACCCGCTGCTTGCCCTCCCCCTCCTGCTCCCCACCCCTCTGTTCCCCCAGCACCGAACCCCCCGACTCCCCCCGCGCCCCTGCCCCCGCCCGCGCCCGCGCTCTTCCACCCGCCGCCGTCTTCCCCCATTTGTTCCCCCAGACCCCCAGGGCTAGCGCCAGCGCTGTCCGGTCCCCCTCCGCCCCCCAGCCTCCCCATGCCCCCCGCTCCGCCAATCCCCCCCCCACTTCCCATATCCACATTCATCCCCAGCATATCCCACAACTCGCTCGCTTGTTCCAGCTCCCGCTGCTGCCTTCCGGGGCTGATCATTGACGGGTGATTCGGCGAAATGTGCGAACTAGGCGAAACGTTCGAGTTGGGCGAAATGTTTTGAAAAAGCGCGTCCGCTGAAAGCCCCCCTCCCCCCGAGCCCTGCGCCTGCGCCTGCGCCTGCAGCTGCAGCTGCTGCCCGAACTGCTGCAGCTGGGAGGCGGAAAAAGCCCCCTGCAGTTCCGCCGAGTCTAGCGCGGCGGAGGTGTTGGGGGAAGTCAGTCCGCCTCCGCCTATGCTTGCGCCTCCGCTTGCGCCTCCGCCCGGCCCGCCTCCGCCACTCCCCCCCGCGCCTCCCGAATAGCTTGCGCTGACTGCTGCCATGGCGACGCTGTCGCACGAGTCTGTTTGCATGCTCATCGTCGCTCGCTTGTCGACGAAACGTGGCCGATCGGCGAAAGCGTCGCGAGACCGACTTCGCGAAAGTGACTAACGAAGAATAGGCCGCTCGGGAAAGAACGGACGAGATCAGTAACCGGAATGAAAGAGGCGGCGTTCCCCAAGCGACAGAAAAAATAAAGGTTATGCACTAAGAGAGGCAAGGCTTCTTAGATAATTCAGTCGTGTTCGAGAGCGTATTTAACGGTTTGCGGATATTAATTAGTGAGGAAAATGAGGAGAAGGAAGCACACGCGTGACGCGAGTGTAGAATAAATTAGAGGACGGCCGGCACAAAGGGATAAACCCTACACGATAAAGGGACTGTATGTAATCTGCTGCTACTACCGCCGTTAATCTCGCCCGTAAAGAAGAGGGAGAGAGAGAGACCGCGCAGAAACAAACGGATCGATAGGTAAAGGAGACCCGAATGGAAGGGGGAGCTAGACAGCGGCGGCAAGGTGACAGGACGGCCGGCAAGCTAGACGGATTAGAAATGGCGGGTCTACATAGGTGAAGGTGCCATGGCTGGGAGTTGAGAGCGAATAGAAGGTGTTTTAAGGAGTTCTCCACGAAGGTGTTGAGACGCTAGACGGGGAGAAAGAGGAGATTTTGCGTGTTGATAGTGGTCAAACCGATCTGCATTGGAAAACGGAGGAGAGAAAAAAGGAGGGAGCGTGAAGGACGGGGATAGGGGAACGGAGACGGGAAAAGGGGGAAGGGGGGTGAGAGGAGGGGGTGGAAGACGAAAGGGGGAGGGAAGAGAGGGAGGAAAGGATAGTTAATGGAGACGGCAGGAACAAGAGGTGCGAAACAGTAAGAAGAAGCACCTGACCTAAAATGCTGCAGAGAAGGGACTACTAAGTAAGTTACAAGCTCCAAGTTTCATTCTTCCGAGCGAGCTTTGGGAGTTTTATGGGTAGTTAGAAGAATTGAGAACGAAGAAACAAACACAACGCCAAAAGCAGAGTTATTTAGCACGTTAGAACGTGGACGACGGACTTCTGAGAATACTCAAAGGTGAAGGTTCTCTCAAGACACGCAACGATCCCAGGCTGCTTCGCTAAGCTAATCACCTTGATTTCCGGTCAAAGACGACCGAGAAGAGCTGAGGTGCATCCCAGCGACACGACCACTTATGGAGAACGGCAACACCGTTATGTTTCCGATTAAGTCTGTTAGACGAAGCACAGATAGAGCTACTCAACCCCTTTCCCGCATTCCGCGTAACCGTCTGATAAGTGAAACATTTGTGAAAAGACTTGATAGGTCTAGATTACTAGACGAGCTTCTCGCCTGCCAAACACGATTTCGTTGACCGCATTCGTCAATGACAGGTTCAGCACAGAATGTATGAAGAGATAAGGTGGTGAGAGGAGAGCCTAAAAGCGAAAGGTAAGGGTTTGGAATTGAACAAGTTCTAGAGCGTGTTCAATAGGTTTCCAGGCTCGCCATTTTCTAGTTCATTGGCTGACAGTACGATGAGTACACCTAGTCCGCGGTATTTTAACCGCCGCTATCTTAACCGCGCGAGGGTACTTCTCCTTGGTCAAACTTTTTTATACGAGTAGTTTTGAAATTTATTGAGGGTAGAATCTAGCATACCCTTTGTGAGGCGACGGCAGTCAAGACCTATTCAATGCCAATCCGCCCTCTATTTCGGAGCACTAAGTGTGAGTTTCTTTAGAAGGGAATGCTTCTGGCTGCGAAACAATAGCCTTGAAGTCTCTGGGTGCCCATCTCATTACCCAAAAATGAACAAAGGGTGTTTGAAGCAAAACAGTTCACGTGGTTAAAATACCGCGGACTAGGTGTACAGTAGTTGCACTAACAGTAAACTGGAATGAGCGGCGGATGTGTTTTTTCTTTTTTAGCTTCAGGTCACCACGAGTCACGTGAAGTGGAAAGCTTCAATCAGTTGGGTACACCTTCTTGACCGATGATAGACACTGTACGGAGGAGAGGCTCGGGGGTGTGCAAGAAAATCGAAGTGGAGGCTCTAAGGGGGTGTTACATGTGCGGCAGAACTACTCTGGGCCGCGCTGGGCCGCTGCGGCCCAGGGGGATTTGCGCGGACCAGCGCGGACCAGCGTGGACCAGCTGTTTGGACCAGCAAACGGCCCAGGTAGTGACCCAGGTAGCTCCCCCCACGGACCAGCATGTACAGTGGTCGGTGCGCGTGCAGGATTTGGGGGACCACTTCCAACAGTCGACCCCAATTCGCGGCCCAGACACTCGCGAAAACTCCACGTCGCCCCTTTTCGCTAGCACAAGCTGAAAATTTCGCGATTCGGGCCGTCGCGAAATGTAGTTCGCGTGTTACTAGGTGCGACTTTGTTTTCGTCCACCTTGCTTTTGCGAAACTGTAAAACACTGTGCTGTTGGGGTCGGCTGCAAATGGTGCCCGGGACCACGCGGGTACCAGGCAGGGACCACTTTCGCAAGTGATCCCTGTAAACTGGTGCTCCCTTGTCTAAGCTGGTCCATTTCCTGTAAATGGACCAGCGCGCAATGTAACACCCCCTAAATGCAGGACCAATTTGGCACCAGCTCGAAATGCGCCTGGAAACTTTTGGAGTATTCGGGTGGATGGATATGTTTGTACAGTACAGTACAGTTATGAAAAACTGACGTGGTGTAGAAAAATACAGTCGAGCAGTGACTGGATGGAGGTGGCCGTGCGAGGCTGGACGTGGGAATCGGGACTACAGGTTTGTTCCTAGCGACACACCTCCTTTCACTTTGGCCACCCTCCAATTTCAGGGTCAACCACCCTGCAACCTCGCTTCGGGCAAGCTGGCAGCAAGGGTGTGCTTGGTGTTGGGTTCAGCTTTGACAGGGCAGGCCCGAGAGTGTAAAGGGGGTGTGGTTGCAAATCTATCTTACAAAGACAACAAGGCCGATTTCATCCTTGAAGTTCCACGCTGTCTCCTGCGCTCCTCTGGCTGTAGATCTGGTGGGCGGACATTCCTGACTCCAAGCTGGTGAGGCGAACACCTGTCGGCAGGAGCAGTGCTGTTGAGATGGCTGGTGAGTGGAATTGGCCATTGCTTTCACAGCAAGTAGTTTACAGCCGAGCCAATTTCGCCGGTTCGGAAAAGGTAGGCACATGAGGGTGCGCTCTACAAAACATTCCAGTTGCAGACTGGAACACGCCCTAGACAACTCTGCTACAGTAGCCAGATCTCCACAAATTTGTCCAGATTAGCTGCAGAATCCGATCACTCTTTGGTCGATACTTGATTGGACCAACCAACAATGTCAAGTGAGGCTGCAGCCAGAGCTGTCGCTTGCCCTCGACCCAGAACTTAGCGGGCTGAGGTGGCATAATTTCAGCCCTTAATTTTCCGGGTTTAGTCAAATTTCAACACTTAGATTCAGGGCTACACAGCCTTCTGCACTGGAGCGTAAACTCGTCGCGAAAGTAGGTTAATGTTCAAATCAAATACAGGGCTGCGGTACATTGCAGCTACATAAGCCGATCTACAATGCAGCGGGGGGGGGGGTAGGTGAGGATGTTTTACGTAAGCAGGGAATGTATAACAAGGGAAACGAGGGGGTAGGGGCTTAAGGAAGGGCTCTAAACGTATACGTGAAATCCGGGCTAGGAAAACGGGCTGGCCTCAAAGCCAGCACTTGAATTCTCTGAGCTGGGCTCAAATAAGCACTTGAATTCAAGAGTAAAAAGGGCAAATGCCCTGTAGCGACAGGCCTGGCTGCAGCATTTGCGCGGATCAGGAATGCCGCAGGCGGCAAACCGAATCCGTCTGATTCATCAACTGCAGCAACAGTTGACACAATTGGCCACAAAATCTGGTGCATAAGAGAAGTATAGCAGTTGTTACGAGTGCAATTGAGAGAACGAGTGAGAATTGCACTATCTAAGCAAAGCAGTACAATGAGCGAAGGAATGAGCGAACAATATATAGCGAAGCTAGCGTGGTAACGGTAACGCGAGAAAATGGGGTGCGCTACGGGCCTAGCGCCGAGGTCCGGAGGCGAGACAATGGTCGAGGCGAGTGTCGCGAACGGGTAACGTTGCACTGTTGGGTGCTGTTGGCGGAAACAGTTGTGTACGCGGTAAGCAGGGGCGCGAAGTAAGGAAAAGGAATTTTCCTTACACTACCCCCCTCCCCAAGGAGGCTCCCCTTACGAGAGTGCGTGTACGTCCGATTTTCAATTCTATCCAGGGGCACCCAGTTGTCTTCAGTTGGTGTGCGGTCCTTCCACCGGATCGGAAATTCGATCCTGCGAGCTCCACGTGGGTCACATACTCGATGGCTCAATATTTTTTCGGGCATGATGATTGGCTCTGTTGGCGGTCGTGCCATGCTGGCTGGTGTCAAAGTATATGCATGTTATATATGTGTAGGCTGTAGTGGGGTAGCCAATATTGGGTACAACCCCTTTTAGGGTTTCATACTTGTACCCAACTCTTTCATAGTTCATTCATTCCTGTCTTTATATTATAACATGGTTTCAGAGCAGTAGGTCCGTAGGACCGTTTTTTTTTCGGGCCCACCTACCGCTACCCCACGACTGTGACTGTGCCTGTGACGTGCTGCGCTGAGCGCGCCGTCTGCCTGCTGCCTGCTGTCTGCTGACTGCGCGGTCTGCTGCTGCTTAGAGCGCGCAGACCTGATTCCTGCGCGCGGCCCGGTTTTTTTTGTTTGCCCCGCGCGTCGCCCAAGCTGCCCGAGTCGCGCCTCGGCAGCCCGCGCGCGGCTCGCTGCTGCTCCGCGCGCCGCGTCTGCAGCCCGCGCTGCTTGCTGCAGCCCCGCGCGTCGCGTCCGCTGCCCGCGCGTTGCGCTGCAGCCCCGCGCGTCGCGTCCGCTGCCCGCGCGTCGCGCTGCAGCCCCGCGCGCCGCGGCTGCCGTCCTCGCGCAGCCCACTGCGGCTTCGCGCGCCGCGCCCGCAGCTCGCTTAGCCCGCTGCAGCCCCGCGCGCCGCGGCTGCCCCTGTTCGACGCGACGCCCCCCCCCCCCCCCTGGACACCGCCCCTGCCTGACTGCCGCCGTCGCTTCTGCAGCAGCTGCCGCGGAGCGCCCTGCCACGGTCGCGGCCCCGCCCTGCAGAAGCTGCCGCGGAGCCTCCTGCTGCTGTCGCGGCCCCACCCTGCAGCGGTCCTCGCGGCCCCGCCCTGCAGCGGTCACGGCCCCGCCCTGCAGCAGCTGTCGCGGACCTGCTCTACCGCCGACGCGGCCCTGCTCTGCCGCAGCTGTCGCGGCCCCGCCGTCGCCGCCGTCGTACGCCTACCCGGCCGCCGCCCGCCGAGCGCCGGCCCTGCTTGCCCGGCGAGCGCCTGCCCTTCCCGCCACTTGTGAGCACCTACCTTGTTCGCGCGCTGCCGCGTCATCTGCCTGCCTGTCTGCCTGCCTGCCTGCCTGCCGCACCTGCCCTGCCAGCACTGTTACTGCTGCTAGGCTGCTGCTGCTGCTACTGCTACTACTTCTGCTACTGCTGCTACTGGCGGTGGCCAGATGCAGCTCCAGCGACGTCCACGCGAGTCTCTCCCGCCCCAGCAGCTTCGTGAGTGGTACGCTAGTTGGGGTTGTGGCGGTAGCCGTCGTAGCTGTCGCCCTGGAGCTGGTCAGTTGGGAGCGTCTGGCAGTGGCCAGCTGCAGCTGCAGCGGCGTCCACGCGAGACACTTACGTCCCAGCAGCTTCACGAGTGGTACGCTCAGAGTAGAGGGTCTCGGAGTACCGTTCGCTGCCCGTACGTCATTCGCACAGTTGATCGGGCTGGTCAGGCTTGCGGGACGCTTGGTCACACACAGTCCCGCTGCTTCGCCCGTCTGAGCGACGCCTGGCGTACCGAGTTTGGCGACGAGGCTAAGCTCCCCACCTGGCTGGAGCTGCTTGGGCAGAGGGTAGATATCTTTGCTCTTGACTATGATGCTATTCTCACTGCCATGTATGCATTGCCTACTAGTGCTGACCGTGCCTGTTACCTGTGCGTACCGCCTGACCCAGGTATAGAGCCTGCTGCTCTAGGTGCTGGTGAGGCTGCTGCTCTAGGTGCTAGTGCGTCTCCTGCTCTAGGTGATGGTGAGGCTTCTGCTCCAGGTGCTGGTGAGTCTTCTCTCTCTGGTACTGCGACTGCTGAGGCCTTGTACACCTTCACACTTGACTCAGGTGCTTCTCGCTCCTTCTTTAGCGACAGCACCACCCTCACGCCGCTCCGTCGGCCGGTTGCAGTCTCCCTGGCAGACCCCTCTGGGGGTCCAGTCCTTGCGCACTCCTCCACGGTCCTGCCGTGTCCGGCGGTCCCGTCTGGCTCCCTGTTAGGTCTTCACCTCCCCTCGTTCTCTACGAACTTGGTGAGTGGTGCTGACCTCCAGGACCAGTGGATTGACCAGTTCACTCCTGGAGGTCAGCGCGTGACCCACTGTACGTGCTCCCGGACGGGCCGGCACCTGGCCACGTTTACCCGTGTGGTTGGCTCGAGTCTGTACACACTGACTACTTTGTCCCCTCAGGTCGCTGCGTCTGCGTCTGCGTCAGGTCAGCTAGTGGCCCCCTGCTCGTGTCGTGCTTTGTCGCACCAGACCCTCCTTTGGCACCACCGCCTTGGTCACCCCTCGGTGCAGCGCCTTCGTAGCAAGCACCGCCGTGTTCTTGTTTCGACGGGAAGGATTTCTATACCTGGTCATTCGAGTTTGAGCTGATGATGGAAGGCGCGCAGATTCTTGGATTCTTCGACGGGTCCCTGCCATATCCAACACACGGAACGCAATATGACAAGCAGCAGTACACGTATCAGTCAATGATGGCTTACACGATCCTACTGAGGAACGTAACTCCAAACCAGCAGCAGAACATTCGGTCTTATCGGGGATACGGCAACTCCGTCGAGCTCGCGTACAACCATTTGAAGAACCTGTATCAAGCAACAGACAGCGTCAATCAGAGTCAATTAATGGCACAGCTGACAACAGTGGAAATGAAACTGGGCGAAAAGGGAATGGCGTATATCAGCCACTGTCGCGAATTGCGTGACAAACTCCTTCGATGCGGAGGATCGATATCTGAAGAAGCCTTCGTCACAGTCGTCATCTCCGGCCTTGGTCCTCACTGGCGCTCCACTCGCGCCATACTCCGAGCTCACGGGAAAATCTCCGAAGCGGCACTCTGCGCCGAAATACACGCTGAGCAACAAGACATGGACCTGCACGAGGAGAGGCACAAGAAGAAAACGTCAGTACCCGAATTCGCTTTCCACACCCAACGGCGCGTCAACAACTCCAACCGACAGAATAAACAGCAACAACAGCAGCACGTACCGCCGTTCTGTCATCTCTGCAAGACATCTGGACACCCCCGTACACACGGTCCAAGTCTGCGACAGTCAACGACACCACAACGACAACTTCGACCTTCAACCAGCCAAGTTGCCTCAACACAAGCGCATCCCACTCCTCAAACTCAAGCCTCGACAACAACGCAACCTGCACAAGGATCAAGAAACATCGTGAGCTGCATGGCAAGACTGTCAGACTCCTGCATCACTGAGTCACCACCGCACTACTCACCAGAAGAACAACTTGACGAATGCACTCCTCGCCGCGAGACACTGGAGCCGAACCCGACATACGCAGCCATCGCCCAGAGCGAGCCGTCCGGGAAAGACACTTGGTTCTTGGACAGTTGCTGCGGACAACATATGTGCTCCTCAGGTTGCTTTGTTCAACGAGAACATCAACTTCAACGTAAGGTCGTCATCACCGTTGCCAACAATCAAAACCTGCGCACACGACGACAAGGAGTTGTTCAACTTCAGTCAAGAGAAACAAACGTGATACTGCAGATATCAAAGGTCTTAATCGCGGAGACTCGGCTACAACTTACTAAGTGTGAGTCTACTGATGGCGAAAGGCATTCAGCTCGAAGCGGACAGCACCACTCAGGAGTTCAAACTATACCACGGGAGAGGCGGACTTTACATCGGGAAGGCTGTGTTGAAGAACAACGTCTTCGTTCTTGACTTCGTTCCAGACTTAGGCACCGCCGACAGCGACGGAATCGTGACCTTCACCTCCTAGACACACCCACCGGACCTTGACCCTGACTTCAGCCCCGGCGGATTTTGGTATTCACACACCATACCTGAAACAGAAAGAACGAGAGCATTAGCAACAATTCAATCGGCAGCAGCAGAGACAACATCGGCAGAAGCAGAGACAACATCGGCAGCAGCAGAGACAACATCGGCAGTAGCAGAAACAACACCAACACCAATCGCTGGCCCTTCAACGGCACCGGTCTTCGTCAACAACACACCACCGACTCCCGCGCAGCAGCTGAATCCAACTCCACGAGAAGTCCATCGAAGCGCAAACTTCACTGCATGCTTCTACTCCAACACCGACTTGTACAGACGTTCACCCGGACATCGCGCCACTGAAGGAACCTGGCACGCAAGAATGGGACATCCAAGCAACACGGCGTTAAACAACACGATAAGAGCAGGCGTGCTCGACAAGGATTCACTACTCTTAACCGACGGCAGAGAACTCCAGCGAGTCCGCGGAACGTGCTTCACCTGCCCTGAAGCTGACTTACCGCATCAGCCGTTCGTCTCACATCACAACCCGAGCGCACCAGCATACGCACCTCTGGAGAAAGTATGCAGCGACATCCTGTACAACCGCGAACATGGACAAGGCGCATACAATTATGTCATCACGTTCATCGATGCCGCCACACGATACATCTGGCACCTCAATCTTCCGAGCCGCGACATGGCCTTCGAAGCCTTTGTCGCATGGCTTCCAGTAGCAGAACGAGAATCAGGCGTAAAGCTAAAGAGCTTCCAGTCTGACGGAGCAAGGGAATATACGTCACAGCAGTTCAAGGACTACCTGACAGAACGAGGAATCAAGCGCCTCATCTCCTTTCCCTACGCCCATCAACAGCAGGGTGTAGCAGAAAGGATGAACAGGACCCTTCAGAACACCATGCGCAAGCTGCTACGTGGCATGCGGCTACCCAACCACCAATGGCCCGAAGCAATGGACCACGCCGTGATGCTGCACAACTTGCTCTCGTCATCATCGCTCCCGAACAACGCATCACCGTATCTGCTGTGGACAGGAAAGCTGGGCAGCACAAAAATGTTGCGAGTTTTTGGCTGCATGGTACAGTACCGACCCCCATCTGCACGAGCCGGCCGATTCTCCCAACGTGCACGGTGGGGGCTACACCTGGGCATCGAAAAACATTACAACGCATGGAAGATTTTTGACATCAACACAAAGGAAACAGTGGCAGCACGTGATGTCATCTTCTACGAGAACCTCACCCTTCGGACATACCTTGCCAACGTGGGAGAAGGAAACCCAGACCTCTCGGGCGGATTCCTTGGCACCCGAGCCTTCGCCTCGGCAGAAGACGAAGCTGACTGGGACGAGCACAACGTGGACAGAGCCTCGGAGGAAGCCGGACCTCTTCCCTACTGCTCGGTCGATGTTCTGATGGACGACGACGATCCTCGCGAAAGCATCAACGCCGAAGTTTATTATCACTTCGCCGACAACGGTTACGTTACACCTGCAAGAGTCAACACCAACGAAGCAGAACGCGTAGGACCCAACTTCATCCCTGATCCAGAAGCACGAGACGAAGCCGTCTATCCCGAGGATACAACACTTCCCCGCTACACACAGAGCGGACTGCAGATACTTGGTCTCGTCACCGCAGTCCACGGCTCAGCGCCACCTAAGGAGCCTGCCACAGTTCAGCAGGCTCTGGGGGGGGAACACAGGGAAAAATGGCGCGAAGCCATGGATAAAGAGTTAAAGGCGCTGGAAGAACGCAACACCTGGAAGATTGTTCCCATCGGCGTGGGTTTTCCCACGCAACAAGACAATTCTTACCGGAAAATGGGTTTTCCGTGTGAAAACCAAAGCAGACGGCACCATCGACAAGTTCAAAGCACGCTGGGTCGTACGCGGGTTCGACCAAGAGCATGGACGGGACTTCACCGAGACGTTCGCACCCGTCAGCTGACACACTTCTCTGCGGATTCTCCTCGCGATAGCCGCCATGAAGAAGAAGAAGCTACGACAAATCGACGTCGCCAATGCTTTCCTCTACGCACCTGTCGACGCTGAGATCTTCGTCGAGCTACCACACGGCTCCAACGGAGATCCTAACCAAGTCTGCCAACTACTGAAATCCCTATACGGCATCAAGCAGGCTCCGAGACTGTGGCAGCAGTATCTACACGCTCGACTCATCCGCATCGGATTCCGCCAGCTACCGCACGACCCGGGCATGTACCGATTCACGAAAGGCAACGACTACATCCTACTCATCGTCTACGTGGACGATCTGCTATACATCGGCTCAACCAACAGCATCGCAACCTGGTTCGAAGGGGAGCTGTTGCGGGATTTGACACTCACCGTCTCATCCACCGTGACACAATACCTCGGACTCAACATTCAGGAAGAGGAGAACGCAATCTACCTCGGCGCCGCGAAATACGCCGACACCATCGCTAAGCGCTTCGGACTCACCCCAACTGCTATCTCCACACCATATCGCTACACCGCCGGAAGTCACAAGGAAGCCTCCGCTCTGCTCAAGCTCGCCGGCATACGCGACTACCAACGAAAGCTAGGATGTCTACTCTTCGCAGCCGTCACCTGCCGACCGGACCTATCGTACTCCGCGAGCCAACTCGCCACCAATCTCAAGAAACCTGATGCAGAACACATGGCGGAGCTCGACCGCGCACTGCACTATCTCGTCAGCACCCCGACGATCGGACTAACCTACTACAAGACCGGAACTACGGCACCTAAGCTAATCGGCTACGTCGACGCTGATCACGCCGACGACTCTGACAACAGGCGCTCTCGCACCGGCTACATCTACCGACTCGAGCCTATCGGGCCCATCTCGTGACAGTCGAGCAAACCGGAGCTAATTGCTCTCTCCTCAGCTGAAGCAGAATATATTGCACTCTGCTCAGCCACCAAGGAAGGACTGTACCTTCGCGAACTACTGGAAGAAGCGAAGCTGGCCCAGTTACCCAGCTTCTCCCTGTTCTGCGACAACCAGTCTGCAATTCGCATAGCCAACAAGAACGGATTCGCGAACAGAACGAAGCACATCGCCCTGCGATATTTCTTCGTGAAGGACGAGATCGAGAAGGGGAGACTCGAGCTGTCCTACTGCCCCACGACTGAGATGGCAGCTGATTACTTGACCAAGAAGCTCGGAAAGCAGAAGTTCGAACACTGCATGCTGCTGACTGGACAAAGCCACGTCATCAGCAGCGACACTCCAGAAGCGAAGGGGAGTGTTGGAAACAAGTGATTTAAGCGCTTCTGTTGTGTCGAAACACTAAGTCGTAAACAAAGCAAAGCACAACGAAGCATTGGCGAGTCAACCATTGGAGGTTGAGCAGAAAAGTAACTGCTGGAGGTTACGCGAAAGTCAAAGGTCAGCGACCTTTGACCTGACAAGTACAGCGCGACAGCAAGGACAAACAACTGACTCGTTATTGAGCAGTTGCCCGAGTCGTCACTGTATCGAACCGCAACAGCAACAGTAAAACGGTTATTAGCTGTATCTGTTCATATTCATTGTACACTTGTAAAAACCTTGTATCTCTTTGTTTTAATCAATCTACTTTGCCCTCACATACCAGCGCAAGGTGGTTCAATACTTCTTATTAAACGCTTCCGCAACTACAACATTCCTACTCTGAGTTCAGCCTTGCAAAGATCCTAATGGCCTTTTTCAGCCCAACATAGCATATGGGGGCGTGTCAAATTATGAATGTGTTATATATATTATTTATAGGCTAGACCGTGTTGCTTTGTAGCGAGTATAATTGTTTTGCACTCTGTTAGAGTAAAGGACCTTGGATAGGATAGGAATGCTTTGGAAGAGTTTGGCAGCGGAAGTTTTGTTGTAGGAACTCATATCATAGTGAATGTAGATGACCAAGTTGACTAAAACAAATATTACACACAGGATAAATAGTTCTAGCTAGCCATGTACTCTGAGAGATACATTCCCTTATTCTAACTGTTTCACATGCATTTCTACAGTGACTCTGACTATTGCACTTCTTGCTTGTTACCGAGTCGCTGCATGTAACCTGTACGTACGGTTACGCCTGTTGCCATTCCTCGACGGTAGGTCAAACGTCGGTCCAGATGGTCAACAGTCGCGACAGTTGACTTTGCGACTGTTGACCTTCCTGCCCTTGATATAGGCTGATCCGACAGTGCTGCTAGTGCTGCTTCGATAGTGGCGGGTGCGGTACTGCTGCACCTACGGGAATGCTAAATGTAATTCCCTTCATACTCCAACACACTTTACGGTTTCGTGTCTGTATCAACCGTATGCAATTTCATTCCGCTGTTAATATTTTTGGCGGACAATGTGAATTCCACTGAGTCAGTCAGAAGAATCACTGCCTATGGTATCAGTGCCTATGGTACCAAACAAGGGTATATGGTGATGAAACCAGTGCTAAAGAATGCTTTTTATGAAAATCAGTATCTGAAATTCAATACTAGACTCACAACCTTGAGGTAGCCAAATAATTCCAAGTAGTGAAATTATGTACACCATTTCACCAGCTGTCGGATCGCTTTCAACCATCTCTCACAGCCAGCTGGAATTCTGTTTCAACCCTCCGACTTGGTGGTTTGTTGTCTTGTGGGTGTGAAACGACCTTACAGTACTTTTATGTTTGGGCCCGTCCCACCGTGACGAAGGCTCGACGCGTTACAGTACACACCCATTGATGGAAAACTAACCCATCGTTCAGAGCGCAAGCTGCAAAACTCACCCATTGATGGAAGAGTTGGCGGTTGTAAGCGTTTGTGAAGTTCGGTAGAAGCAATATTTTGTTCCCAAGCATTTCCGCCGACCGCCTGTTTTGAGTTGAGTGTGCTCCCCATAAGCTTGCGCTGATGTGTACAGTAATGCCCGCATTTGCAAAGCTCCATGTACACAGAAGTACCGCCCTGGGCTACATGAGCGGCTTGTTTCGTGTCGTGCGAACGTGCAAGGAAGCTCACCACAGAACTCCATCGTGCATTACCCGAGACGCGTTTGACCAGCGAAGCCGCCTGGTGTGACTAGTCTCGAACCTCGTTGTTCGGCTTGACGTTGAGAACAAGTATATTCCCAACGCACGAACTAGACGCCGCTGTGTGCCAAACCAACAACGCAACCTCCGTTTGAGCGTCCCGAACCAGAGCAGACAAGGGCGCTCAGTTGTTTTCATCATGCGCTCCGTCACGAACCAAAGACTACAGTTCACTAGCCAGCTCGGCGCGGCGACACCAATCAGCTTTCTCTCCGCCAGGTAGAGAAGCAGGTGGTTGTGTTTCTTGTGACTGCGCAAGTTCGGCGTCTGGTTAGATAGGTGCTGCTCTTTGTGTCCCCAAGCGCGACTCGTTTTTTTTTTTTTTTTTTTTTTTTTTTTTCCGTCATTTCATTCGATTGTCTCTTTTTTCAAAGCTTCTTTGCCCCACCAAACATTTGAGGATCACGAGCACCGACCGCAACAACCTTCCCAACCAACATCACAACCACAAACAATCCCCCCCATTCCCATCCACCTCCAGTAATTCCATGTTGTTCCTTCTCTGCCAACCGCCAATGTGCCATACATTGGTGGAAGCTGACCAGTCCTCAGCCGTCGCAAACAGGTTCCACCGTCAATGCCCTGCTTATGTACCTTCGCGGTAGTACGTAGCTCATAAGCATCCACCCACTCTAACATTGGCGCCCACTACATCCATTATAATTGTCTATGCGCGAAGGTAACCTTCAATGTACAGTCCAGCTTACGGCATCTAGAAAGTCCACCCGAGCTCGACGCCGATTAGTTGATTGCAAGTGCCCGCCACTGCAGCTAGAGAAATTTTGGCTGTCGACAGTGTCTTTTTCTTCCCTGTTATTTTTATTATTTGGCATCCAAGCAACTTAGTTCGTCAACCACCAACAGAGAGTTCTCCAATGAGAGCGTATAAGCCACCTCCAATAAACCATCGTCTCGTCACAATGGCGCAATCGCATTCCCTCCCCACCGCCCGGCTTCTCGCGTCCTTCCCCACCCTCGTCCTCCTCTGCACCCTCCTCGCGCAAACCGCGCTTCCCGTGACTCGCGCTCAGCCGTACTCTAACGGTTACGACGAGCGATCTCCCGGCTTTTTCGACGACACGAGCGCTCCCGACCTCAGCCCTAGCGCGACCGCTTTCTTGGCGAACAGCTCGTCAGACGCCTCTGTAGTAACCATGGGGACACCGTCGTCCCCGTCCTCGTCGTCGTCTCAGTGGCGAGTCGTGGACGGTATTAGATACACGCGCATGGACAAGAAGATACGTTATCCGACTTGCACCAAGATGAACAGTGGTGGGTTTCGTGTCAATGTGTACGGTAGCTCGTGCTGCGTACTGCTCATTAGAAACCCTAGAGACCAGTTCCTCCAGTTGTATCACGTTGTAAAGCCTGTTGGATCACGTGCGCACGTTTATCACCCGTCCTCTGACCCCTTCGTCTTTGTCCCCTCCTTCCACGCTATTCCCTCGTGTCTTCCTTTGCCCTCTTGTGCCACACAAAGTCTTCCGCAACCCCCCATTCCTCTCCCTCTATCCCCCCTTTCCCCAACCCCCATTCCTCCACTCCCTTTCTGACTCCTCTCTCCCCGGGTGTCGTCTTTGTGGTGCCCCTTTCTCCTGCCCCCATTTCTTCGGGCTCCAGACAGCGTGACACTCGAGATCGGGCTGCAGGCCGTGGGAACCAAGTGGCGCGGTTGGGGAACTTCTCTTGCCTGGTTAGTAAGGACAGCTTTTTGGTAGGAGGAGGAGGAGGAAGAAAGGGGGGAGGTTTTGGAATGTGACGGGGACGTGGGGAGGGATTGACACGGTATGAGGGGAGGCGGAGTCGAGTGGAAATGAAGGATGGTGACTACTGACTGTTGTCCTTTTCCCGTCAGCAGTTACTTCGCATGCAAGTAGCGAGTCGTTTCATTCACCCTCTTTTTCCCCTCACTAAATACCCCTTCCTCCCCACCTCCTACCTCTTCCAAAAACTCTCAAAGCCTCCCAGCACTTCGCGCAGCGCATTTTTAACAACCTCTTTCCCTTTCTCCTTTTCTTTTGCCTCTTCTCAGGGCTGGGCGTTTCCTCGGCGGTTTGACGCAGCCGTTCAGGCGTAAGGTCATGCTGGACCTGATTTTCCACAAGAAGAAGGGCGTCGGCTTTAATCTCGTCCGCTACGCTATACCCGGAGGCTACGCACCGCGATTCAGTCCTAAAATCTGGAAGCAGGATAAGTACCAGGGGTACAGCCCAAGAAAGGGGGTTTTCAACTGGGGCGCGGATTGGAAGCAATTGCTGGCGGTTAAGGAGGCCCGAATGCGCGGCAATATCGAGGTCGACGCGATCTGCTACTCACCTCCCTGGTGGATGACGCTGAGTAAAGACGCGTCTGGAAACTTGAAGGGCAAGCCGAATCTTATGGCGCGTCATTACCCGACCTACGCGGACTACCTCGCGACTGTTATCGCGCACTTTCAGAAGCAGTGGGGCATTCAGTTCGCTGGAATTTCGCCGTTTAACGAGGCGCTGGAGGGATGGTGGCACAAGGGAGGGTACCACGAAGGCTGCACGTTCAATGGCCTCGGAATGCACAAGTTGAATTTTATGCTTCGCCAAGGGTTGCAGAGGCAGAAGGCTACGAAAACGCGCATCGTGGGAGTGGACAGCTGGCCTGGTTACACTGTGAACGCGCTGCGCAAGACGGTGTGGCCATTGGGACAGGCTCCGGATGTCATCTCCGTGCATGGATACAGATCGCTCCGTATCATGTCGATCTCAGGAGACGAGAGCGAGTACAAGGCGATTCGGGACGAGGCGCGCAAGCACAACAATACCAAGATATGGCAAACGGAGTGGGGACCGTTGCACATCGGTGGAACTCCGTTGGAGATTGCTGTATACATGGCGCGTTCGATTGCGCAGCACATCAACATTATGGGTGTGGAGGCGTGGTATCACTGGCTGCCTGTACAGGCTGTGAATAGAGCGAATTGGGGTCCCATTCAGGTGAAGTGGAAGGTGTTCGGCCCAATCCGCCCGAAGCTGACGAAACAGTTTTTCGGCATGCTGCACTTCACGCGATGGGTTCACAGGGGGAGTTACCCGCTGTTTATTCGCAACGAGTGCAAGCATTCAATTGTTGCAGCGTATTCTCCCAAGGCTCGCCGGCTCTCAGTTACCATCGTGAACCAGCAATCCAAGGAATTCCGCGTGAATCTCAAGATCAGCGGGTTCGATCGCTGGAACCGTAAGAAGTCGACCCTTCGGCAAGTCAGGCGCACGTCACTTAAGGAGAACTACAAACGGATCTTTAGGGAGTACAGCTGGGACGCCATCACGTCAAGCCATGTGACCATCCAGGGCAACTCTATCACCACAGTCGGCTGGACGAATGTCGCCATGCTTGGAGACCCTCAATTCGTGTCATATTAGCAGCCACCCAGGCATAGAATGGCCAAAGCCGCAGCTGGGGAGAGGAGCAAGTGGCTGAATGCATAACTTGGCTGAGGAGTCACAGGGTGGTGCTTTGGCAGGGAACGAAGGGAATGGCACCGTAGAGCTTCTCTGTGATGGGAAAATAATGGAGGCAGAAAGGGGAGGGGAGGGGTGGGGAGGTGTGTGGAGAACTGCTGGTGAAGTTGGTGGATTTGCGGGCTGAGGAGGTGGTTGGTTGGCATTGAGGAAGGAAGAGAGGGGGGGTGTGGTTGGGGTTTTTGATTCTTTTGGTGTGGGTGCAATGCATATGCTTACAGTCCACAGCTAGTGGATCTGGAGCTCAATTAGAGTCACCACATGATAAATGTTAGTGCTGTGGGTCATCCTAGTGCTTTCTGTACTGTAATAATATGCTAACGTAATAATGTGGCTTTTGTTTTATTACTTCAAACGATCCAACCTCAAGAACTGCTGACGGATGGCATGGAGCTCTACTCAATCAAAGCTCTCCAGAAAGCTGATGGCAGATTGCACCACCATTGCTCTTCTTGAACTCTCCCCTCCCTCCCATCAACTGGGGTTTTTAGTTTTCCCGGAAGTCTTACTGTAGCTGTCTTTCTTTTGAGGGACTTTCATCTCAAATTGCGCACACTTTTCGCTGATCCGCTTCTGAGGCGGAAGAGTTATTGTGCTAAATAACACAGAACTCGGCTTCTCCGCACGTCACGCAAGCACTGTTTTCATCGGCTGTCTTCTGCCAGAAAGCACAAAACTAAACCCCTCTCGGATGGCAAGTTTTCAAGGGCATCAACCCTAAACACCACGCGACAAGGTGTTTGGGGTTGATGCCCTTCCTTAAAGCTGCGGTCTACATACGAAAATGTATTTTCGGGGGGTATTTTGGGTGCACACCCTAGGACGCATGCTGATTGGGGAACGAAATGACTCTTTTCCAGAAATGAGCGGGCAAATGTTTCAAACAGAACTGGCGAATCCCGCCAGTTTCGTGAAAGGTTCGGTTGGGGGGTAATTATTTCGGGAGGATTGGGTTGTGTTGGCAATTTCGCCAACACGTGCAACCAATCCGAGTTGGGGAGCAGAATGGCGCGAAAGTTAGAAGCCAATCCTGTTTCGCCCAATTTTCAGAGGAAAGGTTGTGCTGTCAGGGTGCAGTAACTCCACCTCGCCACTCAAGGTTGGAGCGAAGCTCAGTGCAACCGTGTTTTCAAGTGTTTAGGGTTGATGCCCCTTATCACTTGCCAAGAGGGATTTAATTTAGTGTGGATAATTTAATTCCAGCAGAAATGGCTTCCGAGATGATGACACGGGGGTAAATCTGGAGACGGGTTCTGTGTTAGCGCAATAAGTCTTCTGTCTGGGCCGTGAAACCTAGGAAATTGTGTGCAGTTAGAAAAGAAGGTCCCTAGAAAGGGCAGGTTCGGAAGTGCCTCTTCCGCCGTAACTAAAAACCCCATCAACTGCACCTTTCCTGGCCATCTGTCGGTTTCCTTCCCCAGCATCTCTGCTGGTCCTACTTGGGCGCCCACGTCAACGCCCCCTTCACGGTGTACACAACAGTTTCACACACGGCTGCCCGTTTCAACATGGTGTGATTGTGACCGTCGATTTCATCGTGCGACGGAGCCTTCACTGTTCGTAAGAACATCTCGTTGACCATCCGTTTCCTCCTCACCCTCACCCTGTATTTCACGCGGTGCTGCCGCGTACTGCTGTACAGTTGTGTACACCTTCTTCGCGCCATATAAATTCCTTTTTTAATCCTTAAATTTGTGTATCATGACATTGACGGTTGTTTGAGATGAACTTGGGATTGACAGTTACTGTACCCTTTGTTCCACAAGATCCAGGTAGCTCAAGGGATTATGTGAAGTTGTACTGAACAAATATACTTCCACGGGTTTTTCTTGCGGAATGAGATGACACGGGTGTGAAGTTGGCTCGGGGGATTACTGTACTGCGCAGCTGGTATGCACAGTTTAGCATGCAGCTAGGATGCGATGCAGAACACCACTCATGCCATGCTTCCCCAATGGGGAATCCCCCCCCCATCCCATCCCATCCCATCCCATCCACTCCACCTTTACATCCAATGGCATGGGAAACCTGTCCGCAGTGCTGGAATTCAACAGCACAACCATTCGCTCACAACTCACACAGTCATGACATGGCACACACACTCACACACACAACTCACGCCCTCCTACGGAACTGCACCATTTCCAGTCCCACCTGCCTTACATATGGGCTACTTCTTACCAGTCCAGGTAATTTGGCGGTGTTGGCTCTACCTGTAATACTGACGGATATTTGCTGAGGCTAGCTCCCAACTTTCTCATAATGTGGATAGGATTGCGACTGCAGTATTTACGCTAGACCTAAGATTCAGGAACTTCAGACTCCCGCACATTAATTGAGGCATTTCTTCGTTAGGGCTGATAGGATCCGTTGTTATATCGGTCCAGCAGAAGCACATTTCCGCCTCATTGTCAAGTAAAACTTTCAATCCGACACGACCAGAACTGCATGGATTAGTTCAGACCTCGAAGACGGTGCCAACGCCCTCGCGCGAAGCGTCGGAGAGTCGATTGTCAGCGGCGCCGTTTAGTATTTCGAAAGTATCACTCATCACGAGCTTGTTTTCACGCCGCATTGTAACCACATTGGGTCCACAGAAGGCACCGATATCTCGCCATTCTTTCATGGAAACCACTCAATGTCTCCATTTTCGCGTTATTTATTAGGCATAAAGGAGCCCCTACTCAATCCATCAATCGTCAGCCACGAAGAGACCACAATGTCTTCTCTTAGGTACAATTTGCTGTCCCGTCGTTCTCGCTGATCTGCTAAATTGATCCTTAACGCTCGCAATTCAGCAACGAGAGCAGCGTCAGGGACTGCGGGAACGGAGCCAGGGACGGATTTCTTTTCTTTCTTTCTTTCTTTAGACATTCCAAAAGTCGTCAGGGACTGCGGGACCGGAGTCACGGGGCAGGAGAATCAACAGATCCTCAACCCCATCATCAGCAGCAGCTGTGGGAACATCGAATTCGGCAAACGCCAGCAGCAACAGCAGCAGCAACAGCCGCAACCGCATAGCAGCAGGGATTGCAGGAGCAGTGGCATCAGAAATAGCAGAATCAGCAGCAGCAGCAGCAGCAGGAGCAGGAGCAGGAGCAGGAACAGGAGCACCAGGAGGACCGCCAGAGATAGCATTGTCACCATGGTTCCATCTCCAGGACAGCTGGACGATGGCGTGGCATCCATGCTCGTTAATATCACGGACATGCACGACTTCAAGCACGAGGTGACTGTAGAGGAAGCGCTCACTCTGAACCAGGTGGAGAAGCGCGCGCGGGAGCAGGGCCGCGTCTGGTGGAGCTACGAGGCCAACAAAGGCCCGTACTGGTTCCTGGAGGAAGCCCCAGCGAGTATCACGGGCGTGCATATACGAGCGAATCTCCAGGCGACGCTGCAGCAGGCGACGAATAACCTAAACATGCACTTACACCATCATTCCCTGTCCTCTTCCTCCTCCACCTCCTCCTCCTCCTCGTCGTTACCCGTGTCGGCGTCTTGCCCCGCGGCTTGCTCGGCGGGAGCCTTGCCCGGTCCGGGATTGTTCGGTAGCATGTCTACCCCGACTGTGCTGAAGCGGCTTGTGCGGAAGGGGATTCCGCCGCATCTGCGCCCGCGCGTGTGGAAGGCGGTGTCGGGCGCGGCTAAGAAGGAGGCGGTTGCGCCGGACGATTACTATTCGTCGCTGGTGGAGGAGACGACGTGGCGCACGACAGACCACACGTTGCAGATCGATCACGTGAGCAAGCAGTTTTGTATTCTGCCTCAATCTCCCACTATCTCTCCCCAGTCTCCCCAGTCTCCCCTCCCCCCTGTACTCCCTTCGATATTTTCCCCAACCCCACCCCCGTCTTCCCTGATCTCCCCCTTTTTCTCCCATTTCCCCCCATCTCCCTTATCTCCCCTCAATCTCTCCCCCATTTGTCCTTCCATCTCCCGCATCTCCTCCCCCCCTCCCCCCCCCCAAACTCCCTCCGCCTTCCCTCATCTCTCCCCATCTCTCCCTTAGCCTCCCTCCATATCCCTCCCCGCGCGTCCCCCTACCTCTGCCCACCTTCCTCCACCTTTCCCCTCATTTCCGCCCCTCTTGCCCACGCCCCCATCGCCGCCATTCCCTCCAGCCAGGGCCTGCACCGCACATTCCCCAAGCACCCGCGCATGGACACACCAGAGAGTCTGGCGGCACTTAGGCGCGTGCTCGTGGCCTACTCCTGCTGGCCGGGACCCATCTCTTCCACAATCTTCACCTATCACCTCCCATCTCCGCCTGTGTCCTCCCAAATCTGCCCCATCTCTCTTCCATCTCTCCCCCATCTCTCCCCATTCCCCCCATCCCCCCCAAACCAGGATCTGCACCGCACGTTCCCCAAGCACCCGCGCATGGACACACCAGAGAGCCTCGCAGCCCTTCGGCGCGTGCTCGTGGCCTACTCCTTCCGGGACTCTCACGTGGGGTACTGTCAGGTGAGAGAGAATGGGTGCAGTGAACGGCCATTTCCCCTGTCCTGTCCTCCTCTCTTTTGCCCCCTGTTCTCCAACCAGATTCTCCACCTCACCCTCTTCCCCCTCCCTCTTCCCCTCCTCCCCCGCGGCCGCTCTGGCATGAACTACGTGGCGGCGTTTCTGCTGCTGGTGATGCTGCTCCTTTCCTCTCCTCCCATTCCCACGCCCCACGCCCCTCCCCTCCCCCTGCTTTCCCGTCCCCTCTTCCCGCACCTCCCTTTCCCTAACGTCAGGGCATGAACCACGTGGCGGCGTTTCTGCTGCTGGTGATGCGACTCCTTCCCTCCCATCCCCACGCCCCCTGCCACCCTCCCCCGCCCCTCCCCCCCTCCACCCGCCAGGGCATGAACTACGTGGCGGCTTATCTGCTGCTGGTGATGCGCAGCGAGGAGGTCGCGTTCTGGATGCTGGCGACCCCTTCACACCAACTGCCGTCCGTCGCTCCCATACCGCATTCCCTTCTCTCCCTCCCTTCCAAACCCTCACCACCCAAACCAACCCCTCTCAACCCCCCAAGCCATGAACTATGTGGCGGCGTATCTGCTGCTGGTGATGCGCGGCAAGGAGGTCGCGTTCTGGATGCTGGCGACGCCTTCACACACAGTGCCCTCCCCTCCCTTTCCCCCATTGCCATTCCTCTCCGCCCCTTGAAATCCCCCCCTTCCCCCTCGCTCCCTCAACCCCCTCCTCTACCCACCAGGGCATGAACTATGTCGCAGCGTATCTGCTGCTGGTGATGCGCAGCGAGGAGGACGCGTTCTGGATGCTGGCGACGCTGGTGGAGAACGTGCTGTACGACGACTGCTTCGCCGAGGACCTCTTTGGCGTGCACGTGGAGCAGCGCGTGCTCAAAGACCTGCTCAAGAAGAAACAGCCCAAGTGAGTGGTGTGGGAGGGGGTGGGCTGGGGGGTGAGGAAGAGGAGGGGAACGGAGCGGGGTGTTTCAGTGGTCTCTTTGGCGTGCACGTGGAGCAGCGCGTGCTCAAAGACCTGCTCAAGAAGAAACAACCCAAGTGAGTGGTGTCGTGGGGGGGAGAAGAGGGGAAGGGAGTGGGTGGAGGGAAAGGGGTGGGGGGGAACGGGGTTGGGGGAGGGGAAGTAGGGCTTGTGGTGCATGTTTTCAGAAGTCTCTTTGGCGTGCACGTGGAGCAGCGCGTGCTCAAAGACCTGCTCAAGAAGAGACAGCCCAAGAGAGCGCAGGGGGAGGGAGGGGGGAAGGGGTGGATGGGGGGAGGGAGAGGGTGGGGGTGAAGGGGTGGTTGGAGTAGGGCTTCTGGTGTGTGCTTTTCAGAAGCTTCAGTGGGGGAGGCAGGCAAGCGAGGAAGGGAGGGAGGCAGGCAGGCAAGGGTAACAGTGAGGCCGGTGGTTTGGTCTCTGCTTGCTTTCTCCGTGTATCCCTCCATTCCAGTCAGACAAAGGTTTCGGATCTCTTTTTGTCCTTCATTGGTCATGCCCTCCATCTTACCTTAACCCGATCCACACATCCCCTCATTCCCTGCTCCCCAACCATCTTCCCTGTTTTCCCCCTTTCCCCTACGGCCCCACCCCCCTCTCCCACTACAACCAGGCTGGCTAGTCATCTGGATAAGGTTGGGTTTGAGCTCTCCCTCGTCACCACGGAGTGGTTCCTCTGTGTCTTCGCCAAGACATTCCCCTCTGAGGTGCGTGGGTGTGCAAGCACCTTTCTCTTCTTCCAACCCTCACCTCCCATCTAACCTTCTCGCCTGGGCTTCTGAAACCCTGCCCCCTCAGTCTCTTTCTCTCTCTCTCCCTTGTCACCACTGAGCGGTTCCCCTGTGTCTTCGCCAAGACCTTCCTCCTCCCTGAGGTGCATCGCTCGATCTCCTGCCCTCTCTTATCTTCTGTGTGCGTGTGTGTGTCTGTGTATGTGTATGTGTATGTATGTGTCTCCGTCCGCATGCATCACATGCATCACACATGCAACAGGCCACGCTGCAGGTGTGGGAAAGTGCTCTTCCACGTGCCATGTGCTGTTCTCTCGTCCTCCATCTCACCATGCCTCCCCCACCTCCCCCCTTGCACCTCCCCCCTTGTGTGCACCAACAGACCACGCTGCGGGTGTGGGACGTGCTCTTCAACGAGGGAGCCAAAGTGCTCTTCAGAGTCGCCCTCGCTCTCTTCAAGGTAATCTGCTAACCCGCTCCCTCAATAAACCTGCTTGATTCCCCAAATAGCCCGCCTCCCCAGGTAATCTTCTGGTTGTCTTCTTCCCCTTCCACGTGCCACTCTATCCACCTCCCCCATGACATGTACTATTCCGTCTTTCGTTTTCCTTCCTCCTGCGCCCGACCCCCAACCAACCCCACGCTGCTTTCCTGGTGCCCTTTATCAGGCGATGTTTAATGCACCTCGGTACACACTCCCCTGACCAACCTCGTTTCTTTCCCCTCCCTCCGCCCACTTCCCCTTCCCCCTTCGCCCCTCCCCTCTCCACTCTCCCCTTTGCATTTCTCCTTTTAAAAGTTGTGCAAAAGCAACCATTCCTTCTGCACTACACCGGCTCTCTCTCCCGCTCTCTTTCACCCCCCACCCCACACTCAACCTCCCCCGCGGTGTCAGATAAACGAGGCAGAGCTCATGACAGCACAGAACCTGGGCAACGCTTGTGACGCCTCTAAAGTATACCTTCAAAACGTTTCCCTCTGCTCACCCCACCCGCTCTTTCCCTCTCCCCCCCTCTCTCTCTCCCTCCCCTGCCCCACCCTCCCGTGTCAGATAAACGAGGCGGAGCTGATGACAGCACAGCACCTGGGGGACGTGGTGGAGGTATTGAACCGATCCAGCAGCAGACACTTTGACCCCGACATTCTTCTGCAGGTGCGTACACTGCTTGCACCTCTCTCTCATCTCCTGTGAGTGTAGTATCATGGTGACTGCATGCCCGCCTTCCTCTCATCTCCTGCCATTTCATGTCATGGCATGTCATGGCATGCCGGCTCATCGCGTCTCATGCCAGCAAAGAACTCCATGCAATGGCACTATGTTTCACCTGCATGCTGTGCCTGCCAGCCAACCAAAGACAGAGCAGTCTGAAACTCTTCGAGGCAAAATTTTGAAGCCTTTCTTTAATTACTTCGAGGCGCTTCAATCAAAAGTAGACTGCGAGCTGTGCCAACGACAGAGTTGTCCAAACGCAAGTCACCCTCCTCTCCTCTCCTTTCCCTCGCATCCCCCTGCCAGGTGGCGTTTGACCGGCTGGGAACCATGTCCATGGCCACCATTCTCAAGCAGCGCAAGCGGCAGAGGAACAGAAAGACACTGTCCCAAACCCGCCTCCCCTTTTCCCTCTATCATCCCTCCCATCCCTCCCCTCCCCTCCCCTCCCATCCCACTGCCAGGTGGCGCTCGACCGGTTGGAACCCATGTCCATGGCCACCATTCTCAAGCAGCGCAAGCGGCACATCTGCTCTTGTTTCTCGTCTATCCTCAATCCCCCCTGACTGCCACTCTCCTCCCCTCCCTCCTATTCTCCTGCCAGGTGGCGTTTGACCGGCTGGGAACCATGTCCATGGCCACCATTCTCAAGCAGCGCAAGCGGCAGAAAAACGCGGTGGTGGCGGCATTGGAGGCTCGGGCGCAGCAGCTTAGTGCGTACAAGGGCACTCTCGGCCAGAGCAGCAGCAGCAGTGGCAGGAGCCAGGAGAGTAGAGAAAGCAGGGATGAAAGGGAGAGCAGGGAGAGCAGAGAGGGAGGAGGAGGAGGAGGAGGAGGAGGAGGAGGAGGAGGAGGAGGAGGAGGAGGAGGAGGAGGAGGAGGAGGGGGCAGGGAGAGCAGAGAACGCGGCAGCACAAGCAGCGGTGTTAGCATCAGCAGCAGCAGTAGCTGCAGTGGAAGTGGGAGCGGCAATAGGGAAACTGAAACCGCGAATGGCAGTAGGGACGGGGGCAGTAAGGCTGGCTCAAGGTTCAAAGGGAGCAGCAGTGTCGGTGGGGTTAGTACAGCCTCTGTGAGCGAGAGGAGGGAGGGAAGCAGTGCAGAGGCACAGATGCTTGAAGTAGGGGGAGATACCCGTAGCTTTAGCTTTCCAACTGCCATTGCTGAGGGGAAGTCCGGGGAAGAAGACGAGGGAGGCAGGGAGAAAGGGGATGGAGGAGAGGCTGTCCATTTATCTGCATCCAACGGTAACGCCACTGATGCCTCGCGTGCTGCTGCGAGAACCGTTGATTCTATTAAAGTTCCAGACCGCACCCGTCCCAGAGGATTCCGAAGTGCGTCCATCTCGGTTAGCTCATTCGCTAGGTATGAAGAAGAACCTGCCGCTGCTGAGGTCAATCATAGGACCGTGCTCCCTCCTGGTGCTTTGTTCCGTGATGCTAGTGCTGCTTGCGGCAGCAGGAACAGCCGCAGCAGAGGGGCGCTAGGAGGAGCTTTGAAAGGGGGCGCAGGGTTTGGAAGGGGTTGGGGAGGGTTGGACGAGATGGAGAAGATTCGGGAGGAGGAGAGAGCGGAATGGGCGCGGGAAGGGTTCACCCCTCCGCAAGGCCTCCCCCCTCGTGTGGCGTCTCACCTGAATTTAAACCTGAACTCAGTGTCAGTTTCTCGTATTCATGCTGCAGCTGAAGCAGCTCTGTCTGCATTTTCAGCTGCTTCGGAAGTGTCGTCCGTGGCAGCCGCGTCAGTGTCACTGGCCATGGGATCGCGCGAGGCTGAGAGTGGACTCATCCGCACCAACTCCATTTGATTTTATTCTGGAGCCGAAAAATCTCGCGAGAGGCTGTCCCTAGGGTCGTGTGAGGCTGAGAGTGCAGTCGTTTGCACCAAAACCATTTGATTTTTGCGGCGTTGAAAAATATCTCGTGTGAGGCTGGGAATGCGCTTGCAAGCAGTAGCTCGTATGATACCGTAGTTTGCACTTCTTGTAAGGGGTATGGGACGAAAGCAGTGGGGGAGGGGTTGGATTGGGGGTTGTGCAGTGTCAGCAACCGGCCTCAATGTGCCACCTTCGCTTGGTAGTTCACAACGTTGTCAGCAGGCATAGTTGCTTTAATGCTGCACACACTTGCTGTGTATCCCTCTCTCAGCCCCCACTTCCCCCCAACTCCTCCCTTCCCCCTCCCTCCCTCTATCTCTCTCTACCTCCTTCGTTATCTCAAGCCCATCTCCCTCGTCCGCCCGCCACCCTTGTGCCCACACTGCCCCACTCTTGTGCTGTTAGCTCAGCCATTATTGTTTGGTCCAGGTGTGTCCAGTATACACTTAGTGGAATACATGCTTTGATATGAATTACATGCCTGGTATTCGGAGTAATGGTTCTGGATAGTGAGATAGCTGCGAGATTGTACACTGTTTTCAGTAATTCTCGATACAGACCTCTGAGGTCCCTTACGTGGCTGGCTTGCGACGCGCGCCATTCCGACGTGTCGCGCTGCAGCTCATTGGTTAGATTCAATTGATACCAATCCCCGGAATCTCCGTGCTCATGACAGGCACCACTACTCTTCCTTTCAAGCGTGTGAAATTCCGCAACGATCTTGCAAAATGTCGCGTGCAAGGAGCTCAGGAGGAGTCAGGGACTTCTGACTGGGCGTAAGCATTTGGATCGACACTTCCGAGGAAACCTTTCTAAAATATTTTCAGACCGAGTCGTCGTAAGTACACAGGATGCTCAACGACTGCACGCGAATTTGGTCTGGCCAAGCTCGACAGCCTGCCCAATTGCAAGTAGTACCAGCCAGTTGCACGCACAATACAAGCCCCTCTTTTGATCGCAGCCGTTGAACAGACAGCTTATCACGCTGGCATCCGTCCGTTCGTGAGATATTTTGAAGAAGCTGGTTACATTTCTTCACCTGCCCACTACAGTCCCGATTTTGCCCGTGACGAATGTTGGCGAGGAAGCGAAACAGGGTTGCTCACTAAACACCCAAATGACGGGAAAAGTTGTGGGAGTCAAACGCGCTTCCTGTGTACTTGAAAGAACGCAAAAACAAGTTTCATAAGCTTTAGAAAGGTCGATACTGTGGGCTGCCAAAAGTGTTCATTTCCGAGGTTGACGAACCCGCCCTCGAGATTCAAAACCAGCCATATTACTTGCGTGACTTCCTTTCAGCCTACCATACTTGTAGCTAGTCTCTCAACAGTTCGTTCACTATTGCTACTTTTGCGTCTATAGAGTCGCGAATCAAGAGCCACGCGACAACGGACCTGCTAATTCCAGCCTGAAACCACGTGGCATATACTGTTGGCGAAAAGATTACCCACCCCCAGTCCTATTCCAGGTTCAGGCTGGAGTAAAGGAGAGGGGACATGTCGCTCGCGGTGACACATGCAAGCAACCCAATCGTAACTCTGGTAAGTTCCGCCATTGCTCGGAAATTTACAGCGGGGTCTACCGTGTGTTTAATGTGTATCTTTTTCAGAAATGCCATGGCTCCAGAAATTTCATGACTCCAGAAATGCCATGGCTTCTTAACCACACCCAGCTTTCTGCATTTCCCCTCTTCCTTTCTTCCCCCCACCCCGTTCACCCCTCCTTCCGCTCCGCATTCCTCTTCCCCCCTCGTCCTCCCTGTGTCCTCGTCTGAAGCAGACCCAGTGCAGCAGAAGAGGAATTTACGCTACAACAGCAGCATCACCTTTCCTTTATACCTGCTACCCCGTAAACTGCACACGTCAGCAGAAATTGCAAGAACCGTGTTTGCGACTTAGAAAGGATGGCCGGTATCGGAGGAGAGAGTGTGAGCCTTTCAGGGCTACAGCAGGAGGAATTTCAGGTGTTCTAGGACATTCCTGGGACGAGGGACAATCCAGATGGAAGCTTCCTAGCGGGTTTGCTTCTGCGCTTGAACCCGCTGCAAGCAACGGCTTGAGAAGCGGACCCATGGGGGGTCTGCGGAGAGTAGGGGCTGGCAGATGGGGGTTGCAAGGAGGGAGGAGAGGGAGGGGTTTCCGGGGAGGGAAGGAGGCAGGTGTTCAAGGGGAGGTGGTGCAGCTTGGGGGGAGACGGCGTGTGGTTGTCTTGGCTGCCTGGGGCTTTAAACGACGACAAGAACAACAGCTTCAGCAGCAGCAGCAGCAGCAGGCGTCAACGTCTACGTCAACGTCAACGTCAGCATCAGACACGGATTCGTATTACGACTCGGGGTCGGAGGACACGGAGGAGGGGCCGCGAGTGGCCCGCTTGAGAGCAGTCCACACGTCCAGCATTCGCATTCACCCGTGGGGGAACGCGAGAGGTCCTGAGATCGATTCCTCCCTGGCACAGTCTTCTTCTCAGTTCTCTGAGAACCGACCCGCTGAGTACCGAACCTCTGCCGAAGCAGTGGAGCTGCTGGCTCGGTACCTGCAGTCGCCCCAGGGCCAACGCAAGCTACTTAACGAGGCTGCCCTGCAGCAGGTACCTACCTGCCCTGCTCTCCTTGTCATCCTGCAGTTTTGCTTCTCACATCCATGTGTGCTCGTGCGCATGCACATTCATACGCATACATACCCATCTCACTTCCATCCCTGTGCCCATACTCATCGACCCATCATGTGGCAGTTGGAACCTGTGTCAGAGAATCTGTTCAGGTACATTCGCCTGTGCCCATTCGCCTGCGCCCATTCACCTGCGCCCATTCGCCTGCGCCCATTCACCTGCGCCCATTCGCCTGCGCCCATTCACCTGCGCCCATTCACCTGCGCCCATTCACCTTCGCACTCTCGTTTCATGACCGGTTTTTCTTCGAAAAAAACACTTACTCACTTTGTGAAAAAAATCCAGCTTATCATGCCTATTCTTCCACGCCTTTCCTTTCATGCCTGTCCTACCATGCCAAGCCTGTCTTACCATGGCTATCCTACCATGCTCCACCATCCCCGTACCAGGTGTTACCTGCATCCTCTAGAACTCTTCAGCATCTCCGTGCAGCCAATCATGGACCTCCACGTGTCATCCTCTGATGACACGTGCACTGTGGAAATGCTCTCTTGTCAAGTGAGTACTGAGTTGACCCATACCTTCTCATAGGAAACATCTTGTCATACGAAACATACATAGGACTTTTCCCTCTCATGCTCCTCTGCTGACGGGAAGCCTTTGCCTCACTCGCAGTCACAGCGAGGCATCTGTGAAGTATGAAACTGAGAGACTGTGAAGTGTGAAGCATCTGTGAGAGACAGTCGCAGTAATCTCATCGTGGGAAATCGAGGCAATTAATTATGTTTGGTGGTGGACAGTGGGTGGGTTTGGTGGGATGCCTTTTCTGCACTGTTGGGGGAAGTGAGATGGCTCTGCTATCATAAGACTGCGTTGACTGAATTGCTTGCTATATATTGACATAACCAGTAGCTCGTGATGCATCACCTCCCTCTGTCCCTGTGCCCTTCCTCCGTCCCTCTATCCTCCCTGTACTTTCTCAATCCCAACCTCACACCCCTCCCCACCTCGCCTCTCCCTGCCTTGCCTGTGTTCTCAGCTGGGAACGTCCAGTCAGGGCAACCAGAACCGAGTGTTTGAAGGTGTGTGCTTCTTAGTGGCAAATGTGAGAGAGCTTGAGATGCTGGAAGGGAAGAGAAGAGGGGGAAGGAGAGAGGGGGGCATGGATGTTGAGGGGAGAGAGCAGGGAGGTGGTGGGGGAATTAGTGTTGCTGACGTTTGGACGGTTGTGTGGTTCACCTGTCGATTCTATGGCCAGTTGTCGATCGTACTCCTTCAATAGAACCTCGCTTTCACAGTCCCCTTATTCATGTTCCCTGTCCCATCAATACTAAAATCGCATCGCTGGTTGTATATACATGACTATGGTTTTTAGATATATGTGTGTGTGTGTGTGTGTGTGTGTGTGTGTGTGTGTGTTTATGAATCTATGTATTTATTGCGGCTGCTGCTGCTGCCACAGAACTCTTCCGTAACAGCCTCCTTTTCCTCACCTCTGCTACAGGTTACCTCAAGAACGTGATGACGTGGCAGCCATGTCAGCAAGTGGAGGGCCACGTGGTGCTCTCTATGAGCTCCGATATCCGAGTGTCGCTGGAGGTGCGTTGGAGGGTTGGGGAGGGGTGGGGAGGGGTGGGGAGGGGTGGGGAGGGGTGGAGTGGGGGAAGGGAAAGCGGAGGGGGAAGTGCATGGAGGGGAGGTTCATGGGGGTGGGTTAATTGAGGGGGCGTCACTTTGGGGAAAGAATCTGTTGAGGTAGGAACGGTGGGGAAGGTGTGGGAAGGACGGGCGCAGGCTGTGGGGAAGAGTGGTAGAGAGAGGAGAGAGGAGATAGAGGACGATTGGTTAAGAATGGGTATTGGAAGGAGGGAGGGTGAGGAGGGGGGGTCTTGAGGGCCACGTGTAGTGCTCTGATTGCTCTTTCCTGCCCTTTCTCTCTCATTCCTTCTGCCATACCAGTGCTAAAGCAGCCACCTCAAGTCTCGTCTTCTCCGCTCCGCTCCTCTCCGCTCCTCTCCTCTGCTATCCTCTCCTCTCCTCTCCTCTCCTCTCCTCTCCTCTCCTCTCCTCTCCTCTCCTCTCCTCTCCTCTCCTCTCCTCTCCTCTCCTCCCTCACCATCCTCTGCTCTCCTCTCCTCTCCTCTCCTCTCCTCTCCTCTCCTCTCCTCTCCTCTCCTCTCCTCTCCTCTCCTCTCCTCCCTCACCATCCTCTGCTCTCCTCTCCTCTCCTCTCCTCTCCTCTCCTCTCCCCTCCTCTCCCCTCCTCTCCTCTCCTCTCCTCTCCTCTCCTCTCCCCTCCTCTCCCCTCCTCTCCTCTCCTCTCCTCTCCTCTCCTCTCCTCCCCCGCCTCTCTGCCCGTCTCTGTTGCTCTTGCACAGGTCTACACTCTACCCTTCACTCTCCTCCCACTCTCTGCTGTCGAGAAACCGGGAAACAAGTAAGCTCGTCCCTGCAGAGGCTCGTATAACCCGTGGACCAGCTATCTTCCTGTTCTCTCGCGTTGACTTTTGAGTCGACTCGACTTTTGAGTTTTGAGTCGACTCAAAAGTCAGAGGCTCGTATAACCTGTGGACCAGCTATCTTCCTGTTCTTTCGCGTTTCTATTCCCAACACAGCTCCACTTTGAATCAACTCAAAACCTCCAGAAGCTCCTAAATAACCAGCTCCACTTTTCATTGGACCCGCCTGTTGAAAAATGAAATCACTTTTGAGAATCCTCGGAAGGGATTTCGAATCTCCAGAAGCTCCGAAATAACCTGTTTTGAGGCGTCTCGTAACCTGTGTACCCACCTCACTGCTCCCATATCTCAACACCGCTCCACTCCCTTTGCCCTCTGTCGTGTCTTGTTCTCGAAACCGTGAAACCCAAGACACCCTCCTGTATGCTCACTTTGTGAATCTCTCTTCCTTACATCCTCTCCTGTACCCTGTTGACTCCTCGTCCTCTCTATGACCATAACTCCGTGCTCCTTTCACCCTTCATTGTACGAACCGCCTCTTCCTTGCGCCATTTCACCCCCTCAAGATTCTCTCAAGAGTTGAAAGTCGAGTTCACCCAGCATTCCTCCCGTATCCTTAATTCCCTGATTGTCTCCCGGATTTACATTTCTCCAATCTCCTCAGTCTGCCATATATGAGCATGTTCCTCTCCCGGCCATCTCAAACAAGTTGCACTCCTTTCTAACCTCCTTTCGCCCCATGTCCCTCCCTCCCGCCTCGCATCCCCTGACCTGAATCCCTGTTCTTGTCCACCAGAATGCTCTCGGCATTGCTGTCCCAGCTATGCCCGGCCTTTTTGAACGACGTTGCGGCAGACCTTGCCCAGTGGCACGAGCAGCACAGAACGATGTGATGTGAACAGGGAATACACCACAGTCTATTCCCGACTGTCATAATGCTCTCTGCATCGCTGTCCCAGTTCTGCCATCAGCTTTTCTGTGGACGTTGGAACAGACTTTGCTCAGCGGCATGAGCAGCATCGGGCGCTGAGGACACTGAGGACAGGGAATACACGTTAGTCTCGACTGTCGTAATGCTCTCTGCGGTGCTGTGCTGTCCCAGCTCTGCCCCTGGCTTTTCTGGGTGTTGTTGCAGCAGAGCAGACCTTGCCCAGTGGCACGAGCAGCACAGGGCGCTGCGATGAGAAATGCAGAGTACACTTCATTGCCGCATGCCTGTGTTTATATTGCTTTGATGGGGGCGTTTTACCCACGGTACAGAAGCTCCTGCAGGCCTTTTCTTCGGAACCGAGGGTGCAATGTGGTGTGGTGCTGTAATTGCTCTCCTATTCCGTTACTAGTGCTTATTAACAACAACTTACGTACCTACACTAGACAGCTTGACTTGGATTGGATTAGATTCCCATGCTTAGACAGATACCAGTCGATCTGTATTGAGAGCAGGCTTATGATTAGGGCGACGTCAGGTTTCACATCGTCACACATTTACAGTTGTTGTATCGTGTCTCATAACTGTTCTGCACGGTGGAGGGCGGTGTTCGCAATGTTCACCGTTTTGCACCGTGACGAAACGAAGTTGACCGCAGTGAGCGTACAGAAAGTTGTGCAACATAATGTAATATATATTTGGCTCCTTTCCGTGCTGCAAATCAAACTCACATACCGTAATCTTAGAGGGTTGGTTAAAATTGTACCATATCAAGCAAAAATCACACAAATGTCTAGAATAAGTGTCAGGATAGAGGTAAAACGGGCCTAATCTGACCTGATCAGAGGCTGAGACAGTCACACAAGCCCTACTATCACACAGTCTGGAATCGAATACAGGAAAAAGAATTATCCTAAGCAATTAACTACCCCTCCACACAGTCACAACCAATGAATGCCAGTGGTGTAGTTGCTGTGGCTGCCCATGATGCATATCACCAAAAAGAGTAGCTAGACCAACAACAGCACGAACTGCTGCCGCTACTACCACCACCACACCACCACCACTACCTGGCTGTTGCTGTATAGTCACCGGTACCCTTGCGAGCCGAAAATCAGCAGTAAATGAGAAGCTGATAGCTCCGAGGAAAGAGAGATACCGGTGTGGGTGTGTATGAGAGACTGTATGCACTTGCACGTGGGGGCTTGACTGCACAGGGGGATGCTCGAGGCAATGGCCTGCTTCTTGTATGTGCACATACCATCTTGACTAAGACCTTGAAGGGGGATGGTGGGTGGAGAGATGGTTGGGTGCGTGACAGTTGGGTGCGTGACAGTTGGGTGCGTGACGGTTGGGTGCGTGACGGTTGGGTGCGTGGCAGTAGGGTAGGAAGGTTTGCGGATGGGCGGACTTGAGAACGGCGGACATGGCATAGGTGCCAACAAAGGCCGGGGTGACGGGTGTGGCGGCGATGGTGGCGATGGCGGAGGTGGCGGGGGTCACGGGGGGTTGGGGGCGGTGGCGGAGATAGCGGGGGTGGGGGGGGTGGCGGAATGGCGGGGGTGGCGGAATGGCGGCGTTGGCGGAACGGTGGGGGTAGCAGAATGGCGGGAGTGGCGGCGATGGCGGGAGTGGCGGCGATAGCAGGGGGTGGTGGCGATGGCGGAATCGAGACGATTACCGAATGGGACTGTAACGGGGAGAGTCAGTCACAGTTAGCAGCAGGAGCAGGAGGACGAGGACAGCAGTGCACCCCATCCGCGTTACTGCGACAGCATGTCGTACAGCATGAGCGTGATACCGAACTGCGGGCTCATCCGCAGCACGCGCGCAATCCCACCCTTGAACAGCGCGCCGAGCCCCTCCTCCTCCACTATCTCCTTAACGCAAGCCCACGCGTTAACGTACGCCTCCTTCCCTTCCTCCGGCTCCATCTGCATGCGCGTTTTAACTACGTCCATAGGCGTCACGAGGTACGCGGCGGGGACCGCGGCGAGGCACCCGTCGATGAACGTTTGATCGGGCATGACCTGCTTCAGCGCCGCGTAGCACGCGAAGAAGAGCGCGGTTGACGGCACGTCCCGCGCTAGAGTCACGCTCGACCCGCTGTACAACCCGCGAATACCCAGCTCCTGTACCACCTGCCACGACGTCTTCCCTTTTTGCTGCTGCGGCTCCGCTAATACCGCTCCGCTCGCGCCGGCGGCGGAGGCGGAAGCGGAAGCGACCGCGCCCTCCGCTTCCGAATCACTCGACGACGCTGACGATCCTGTCGCGATCTTTTTTCGCGCCTGCATGCGAACTTTGACGATTTCCACGGGGTTCGTGAACACCACTTGGCAGAACCCACCGCCGCCACCCGCGATGATCTCGAGGACCCACAGACGCGCTCCGGGGATGGTCGATTCCAGCATCGCCAACAGAACCTCGTTAACGGTCAATTTAATCGCCTTTTCCGGCGCGATTCCGACTAGTTGCGCGCCGAGCCCGCTGTACAGCGCCGCGGGGCCCTCCTCGCGGACCATGCGGAGGAAGCAGTCCCACTCGTCGCGGTACTGCACGTGCGCTTGCGACGCTGACGGAGACGGTGACGTTGACGCTAACGTTGACGTTGACGATCCCGCCGCGGAGTGGAACTCGGCGCCGTTCGCGCCGTCTCGCCCCGAATCGTCTGAATCCGAATCTGACTCTTTGATCTTGCGCTGCGCCTGCATGCGCGTCTTGATGGTGTCTAGAGGGTACACCGCCGCCGCGCCCACTGCGCCCGCCACGCCGCCCACGCCGAAATGCTGCAACGACTGCCCCATGATCACAGCGAGTTTCGCGGAGAGACCTGCAAGGAGAAGGCGCGGGGAAAGCAGCGCGTAAAAAGGGGAACGAGTGAGTGGGGGGAAGGCGGCAACGGCCCAGAAAGAAGCGGGCAAGGGGCTCGAAAGGGGGAAAATAATCGTTGGAAAGGGGGGAGAAAGGGGGGGAGAGGAGGGGAATACGGGAGGGGAGAGTTTGGGGTTGGCGAAACGCGGGTTACATGTTACAGGAAATGCTTACCTCCAGATGAGCTGGCGATGGCAGCAGCAGCGGCGCTTTCCAAGGTCAGGCTCGCCGCCGCCGCTCCCGCGAAAGACACCTCAGTCGCGGCGATCGGGCCGCCCGTCGCCACTCCGCCCATGGCAGCGGAAGCCGCCGTCGCGCCCCCCCCAACCGGCCCCATATACACTGCGGGCTCCGCCACGATCGACCCGCTGCTGCTGCGCATTCCGCTTCCGCTTCCGCCGTCGCCGCTTCCGCCGCTGAAGCTCCCGCCGGGCGAGAGCGATAGCGGCACCATGACGTCAGCCGGGAAGTCCGCGGCGCAGTCGGCCCAGGTGACGGAGCGCGAGCGACTCGGCGAGGAGGAGTCGGGACCTGGGATGCCCTGCTTCACAGGCGACAGAACCGCGTCGCACATCCGCTCGTCCGCATTTCTCAGCCTATCCTGCTCCTCCAGCTGTCGGACTAGCATTGCCTTCGCCTCCTCTTGCGCCTCGGGCGAGACCACTCTGCCAGAAGATCCCGCGGATGTCAGTGACACCTGGCGCGTTAAAGACGCCGGAGTTGCGGATGATGACGTGGCGAGTGCGGGAGCGGGAGGTATAGACTCTAGTTGCGAGATAAACTCGTCGGCAAGTAAACCGGATTTCACGGCGCTGTTTGTCGTCGAAACGGCGACTTGAGATTCTGACGGGGGAACGGGAGGGGGGAGTTGGTCCAGCGCAAGCGCCGCGCCTGGCGAGCAGCAACCAGCGGAAAGCGCAAACGCGGTGGACACCGCAACAACGGCGGATGCTTTTCTTAGGTCCGAAAGAACCTGCGCGCTGCGCTCTTTAAGCTGCGGTGCGTTGGAAAACGACTGCGCGTCTTTATCGGAGCGCAAAATGCTTGTCGGCGTCGCGGACGCTGCGAGTGCGACTTGATCAGGCGACGCGGAGGTCGCCCGTGAGGCTTGAGGAAACGGGGAGGTTTGGGGGAGCATGGCACGCGGGTGCGCGGAAAGCGCAGCCGGCGCAGCCCCCGCGGTGGTGGTGCGCGGAAGCGACACGTGGTGAAACGAGTGCAGAGGCGAGGGGAAGAGCGAGGAGGCGGCATTGTGCGAAGCAGAGGACAAGGATTGGGAGGGAGTTAGCACGTGGCGAAGACTAGAGGAGATGGTGGAGGAAGGTAGTAGTCGGCCGGATGGTATGGATCCCGCTGATGATGTACCACCAGCGACGGAGTCGGATGATATAGTAGCGGGGATGAGGTTGAGTATACTCGAGTGCGAGAGCGCCATGGCTGGAGACGAGTGAGAGAGAGTCACAGAGAGAGGTGGCTCTTTGAGACTAGAATGGTTGGCCGATTCGGAACGGGATGGATGAGTCGGAAGGAAAGGAAGGATGAGATCCGAACTGCGACTGACGAAGATTTTTTGGGGTGGACGAGAGCTCAAGCGAGGAACTTATAGGCCCCGACGATAAACGCGTACACCACGAAAGGCACGATGAGTCCTCTGGCTGAGAGAGGCCACTAGACGCGACGTGCTAGTCGGTGCGGGTTCAGCTGAGATAGCTGAGGAAGGATAGCAGTTAGATGCAGCAACTCGCGGAATAAACGTCAATATGAGAGATGACGCTTTCTAATCCAAGCACGGCTTGACGCCGATGGTGGTTGGTTGTGTGCTGCGGCGCTAGCAACGGCGAAATTCCGGCTTAGATCCTCTCAGGCACGGCGTAGAGAAATGAAGATGAGGTAAGCGAAAAGGGCCGAGTATGGAGGAAAAAGAGGGGGCGGAGCGAGTTAGTGCGAGTCACACGATTGAGAAAGAGAGAGGAAGGTCGTCGCAAAGTAGTCGCGTGCGACGGCGTGAAGGAGCGGCGACTGGGCAGGGACTCCCTGCGGCGGAGGCTCAAATCGCACGACGTTTCGAGCGACGGAATTGGCACGGACTTCCAGGTCGAAATTGCGGGATTACAAGTCAGAGTGCTGCCGAAGCACAAATGTGTCGAGATTGGGCCAATGGCGTTGCAGAAAAGCTTGCAAATGATGACAGACGAGAAATGGACGAATGTTGTCGGCGAAACGTTGCGACCAGGCGGGAGGATGCAAGCGATTCGCCTTGAACGCGCATCGCCAATCAGAACCATAACTTTGAATTCGGCGAGCATGGGATTCGCGAGATCGAGGGCTGAGTGACGGCAGCTGACGGCCGCCTTGTGTGCCAAACTGCGAGTTCAACGGGCAGCCTGAAAGTGAACCTTCTGTGGTAGGTTTGGGAAAAGGGGGTCGCGGTGGCTAGTAGGGCAGATAAAAGGAAATATGTTTTTGATATTCAGCGACTCGATCTCACTTTCACAGATGCAAGGAGGGTGGCACGCGCAGACTTGGCCGCACCAAGATTGCGGGATCAGCGCCCCAAAGTGGAGCCGACTGGTTACAAAATGGCAGGCGATGAAACTGTTGTGACGTAGACGTGGCTGTCGCGTCATGTTCGCCGCAATCAAGGGGAACCACTGCTCGCACTGCCTTCTGCTGTGCTGTCCAGGCGAATGTGATAGCTTCCACGTAAATTGGCAAAGTGCACATCCACGGGAGCAAGCGCGCCGTTGCTGTGGTGTGTCCACTCATGTTTCATACGTCATATCCCCCCAAGATCTGTCCGCAAGATGCGGCTGTCACCTACACTACACAACACATCCTAGGGAAGACCTACGGCAATAGGCGCCAACGAACTGAGACACGACTACCATCATGAGGTCACTGGTAGCATCACAAAATTTTCCCGCCAATTCTTAGTCAGCCAAACGTGTCCATGTTCTCGGCTGAAAGACACGTGGCCAGTCAAGGGCATGCTGTCAGAGACACGCTTGAGGAACCAATACCCGCCGACGCTGCATCAGCAATTTATGCAATGCAATTATGCCTCTTGTACCTTCGGGTTTTCTCTCAGCCACTCGAAAGATAGTGCTTTGCACCTAGGATGTCAACATCTGTCTCAACATTGGTGCTTTCTACACCACACTGACAGCCTGTTGTTACGGGTATGGCCAAACAAACTAGTTCATTGCCCAGAAGAATTGGACCCCCAAGTAGTTCTTACTCAAACTCAGCCTATGACTAAAGAGTTAAGGGTGGAGAAGCATGGAGGCATACTAAACTTGAACTGAGATGTGCACATGGTAGCATCTTACATCATAACAATAGAAATACAACAAACATGGAATACAGTATACTTCAATGTAGCCCTAACACAAGCTCTCATGGATATACGCAGCTTCCAGGGACAGGAGCTGCCTCCAATTTAGTTCAATGTGGAACATACGGTAACCGTGTGATTCGATCTTGTGAAGAAATCTCGTTAGACGATCAGCATTTGATCGGTCTAAATCATGAATCTCAATCAGCAGCTGGAGAACAAATAAGGAAAAAACAAAAAAAGGGAGAGAGAGAGGGGGGGGGTGGGGGGGTGAGCTTGTCAGTTCAGAGGAAGCACATAACATATGGGGGAAAGGAAAGAAGCTTGGAGGGTTAAGAAGAGGGTAGTGGAGGGGCTGTGGGTGGTGGCAGGCAATAACCCGAAATTGAATAGCTGAAATTCCGGCCTGGTTCAACTGAGATGTACGAGACGCAGGAGGTACGTGGATGCGTGTGTGTATGTGTTCTCGCGCGTGCGCACGTGCTCTTTACATGCGCGCGTGTGTTCGTGAATGACTGAGCGGGTGCGCGTGTGCACACACGCATGCCCATGAATGCCATTTTCCATTACTCTCTAAGCAGCAGTGCAGCACCTGTCCAAAGGGTGGCGTGGTGTAACCATCAAGGATGGACGGAATGACGTCGTATTCACAGCTCTCGCAATCCACCTTGAAAATGTCCACAAAGGAATGGCCTAGCATCGTTGTCAGATCCTGAAGACGCACAGGGGGGCACAGGGAGGCAAAGTGAGGCAAACGGAGGCTGATTGTGAGGCGCGGCCTCAAAAGGATAGACGATGTGGAGTTGTATTTGCAGCACCCGCAGTCCGCCTTGAATATGTCCACAAAGGAATGACCTTGCATCGCTGTGAGAACCTGAAGAAGCACAGGGGGGCAAAGGGACGCGGCTGTTTCTGAAGCGCCGCCTCAAAGGGATCGACGGGATGATGCTGTATTCGCAGCTCTCGTAACAACGTGAATTGCAGGCAGAGAAGCAGAAGGGCCTTGTCTTATGGCACATGGCAGCAGCAAGGTTGAGAATAGGAAGTCACGGCGTGTGAAACAATGGAATGGTGAGTAAAGATAAGGCATGGTGAGTCAGAATCAGGCATAGTGAGTCAGAATCAGGCATAGTGAGTCAGAATCAGGCATTGTGACTCAGAATCGGGCATGCGACATGCTCCCTGCTAATGATCCTGAAGCAAGTCCCATTGTATGAAAACATCTTCCAGCAAATCACCTTATCACCAGTCCCATGCAACGAGTCACCTTGCAATGAGTCACCTTCCAACGAGTCATCTCGTAACGAGTCACCTTGCAATGAGTCACCTTGCAACGAGTCACCTTGTATTGAATCACCTTGCAACGAATCACCTCGTAACGACTCACCTTGTAACGAGTCACCTTGCAACGAGTCACACCTTGAAGCTGCTTAGAGAAGCAGACTCGTTGGACGAGACAGCGAGGCCGATGGGGTGGAACTTGTATGCCTTCTTGCGCTCCACCTTGGCCTGGCAGCATGGTGTGGGGCATGTGGGGGGGCGGGTAAGTGCCTTGTGAGGCACTTCAAAACCCGATGGGGTGGAACTTGTATGCCTTCTTGCGCTCCACCTTGGCCTGGCAGCATGGTGTGGGGCATGTGGGGGGGCGGGTAAGTGCCTTGTGAGGCACTTCAAAACCCGATGGGGTGGAACTTGTATGCCTTCTTGCGCTCCACCTTGGCCTGGCAGCATGGTGTGGGGCATGTGGGGGGGCGGGTAATTGCCTTGTGAGGCACTTCAAAACCCGATGGGGTGGAACTTGTATGCCTTCTTGCGCTCCACCTTGGCCTGGCAGCATGGTGTGGGGCATGTGGGGGGGCGGGTAAGTGCCTTGTGAGGCACTTCAAAACCCGATGGGGTGGAACTTGTATGCCTTCTTGCGCTCCACCTTGGCCTGGCAGCATGGTGTGGGGCATGTGGGGGGGCGGGTAAGTGCCTTGTGAGGCACTTCAAAACCCGATGGGGTGGAACTTGTATGCCTTCTTGCGCTCCACCTTGGCCTAGCGGTGTGGGGCATGTGGGGGGCATGTGGGGGGGCGTGTAAGTGACACGTGGGGGGCCGTGTAAGTGACATGTGGGGGGGCGTGCAAGTGACTTGTGAGGCGCCGCAAGGGCCGATGGGGTGGAACTTGTATGCCTTCTTGTGCTCCACCTTGGCCTGGCAGCATGGTATGGGGCATGTGGGGGGAACGTGTAAGGCGATTGTTTAAGGCGACCAAAGTTGTATGCCATTTTACGCTCCACCTTAACCTGGCAATACAGGGTGTGTGAGCCTGTGAGTGTGAGTGTGCATGTATGCACGTGGGCGTGTGGGCGTGTGAGCGTGTGAGTGTGCATGTATGCATGTGGGCGTGTGGGCGTGTGAGTGTGCATGTATGCATGTGGGCGTGTGGGCGTGTGAGTGTGCATGTATGCATGTGGGCGTGTGGGCGTGTGAGTGTGCATGTATGCATGTGGGCGTGGAAGTGTGAGCGTGCGAAAGCACATGTCGGTGCGCGTGTAGGCATGCACACGTGTGTGAGGGCATGAGTGTGTGTGGAGGGGCAGGTGTGTGCATGTACATGCATGGAAATGTGCATGAGTGTGTGGACGGGCAAGTGTGTGTGGTCAGAGAGGAGAGGCACAACAAGGACAAAAGAAGGGAGGGAAAAGGCAACAACTGATAGGAAGAAACAAGGTCAGGTCAGGAGGCATGAAAAGAGTACGGGCGCAAACGGGGCAAGGGGGAAAGAATACAGCGGAAGTGCGAGTAGGAGGTCAGAGGTAGGGGTGGGAGGTGGGAGGTGGGAGGTGGGAGGTAAGGGTTCAGGGCAGTTCAAGCAAGGCTGAAGCCACGGAGTGGTGTAGGGAGGTAACTGAAGGCCCCTTCGTGTGTGGTGGGAGGGAGTGGTCAAACACATGCATGCGTGACTTGAAGCGGACAGGGGGAGGGGGGTGAAAGGAGCGGTCAGGCCGAATCAGGATGGTTCAGGGCGGTTCAGGGCAGTTCAGGGCGGTTCAGGGCGGTTCAGGGCGGTTCAGGGGGGAAGGTGAGTGAAAGTACGGCACCTTCTTGCGCGGTGTGAGCGTGTGGTCAAAGACATGGATTCGTGACTTGAAGCGGCTGAAAATCTCCTCCTCGAATGAGTCCTTGCCGTCTGACCCTATGCTGTTGTGGGGGGGAGACGTGATGATGGTGGGGGAAGGGGGAGGAGAGGGGACAGGCACAAAAGAGAAGGAGGGGGTGAGGGAGGGAGAGACGTTTGAGACTTTCCGAAAGCGTCTGAAACTCTTGAAGCGGCTGAAACTCTTCCCCTCGAATGAGTTCTTGCCGTCTGTCTGACCCTATGCTGCCATGGGGAGACGTAATGATGGTGGGGGGAGGAGAGGAGAGGGGACAGGCACGAAAGAGCGCGAGACAGAGACTTCTGAGGCGCGTCAAAAGTGTGTGAGAATGAGCCAGAGCCTTGAAGCGGCTGAGAATTTCCTCCTTGAATGAGAGGGGAGAGGGGAGAGGGGAGAGGGGAGAGGGGAGAGGAGAGAGGGGAGAGGGGAGAGGGAGAAGGAAAGGAAGTTAACGCCTTTGAAAGAAATGCCCAAACACCCTCCACATGGAAAGAGAAAGGTTACCAGAACGCAACAAACAAACCAGAAGGGTTCACAGAGAAGTCGATTTTCACAAATTCATACAGGTACCAAGCACAAGTCATTTATAAACACACAACTGGTAAGTCTAAATAAATAAAGAGTCTCTGTTTCAAAAAAAAAAAAAAAAAAACCCGAATCTCTCGAGGAATCCCCAGCACGCGCATAACAGTCACCTGTAGACGACCGAGGAGGCGTTGAGGAGAGAAGGGCGGCACACCCACTTGCCTCCATCCAGCCACGTGCCAAGGCGCTCCTCCATCAGACAGGGGTATGCTGGGGCGAACACCTGTTGGTGGGGTGGGGGTGTGGGGAGGGGGTGCGGCGTGGGAAGGGGAAGAAGGGAGTGATTCTCGAGTTGAAAAGGAAGCCACGTGCCAAGGCGCTCCTCCATGAGACAGGGGTACGCCGGGGCGAACACCTGCTTGGTGGGGGTGCGGTGTGGGTGGGGAGGGGGCGTGGGAAAGGGTTGGGGTGTGGGAAGGGGGTGCGGCGTGGGAAGGGGGTGCGGCGTGGGAAGGGGGTGCGGTGTGGGAAGGGGTTGGGGTCGGGTAGGGAGTCATAGAAATTGGCCGCGTAAGAGCAAACAAGGACTGCACCTGGTGCAGGGATAGGCAAAAACGTCGACTAGAGAAAGAGGTCAATAAAGGGACTAACGCGCAGTAGGCTTGGCAACACATGAAGTACATACCGAGCTAAGATCTGGCTCGCAGGTACAGAAAGAGGTGACACGCGTGAAGAGATACGGCAAGCAAGGCAGAGCAGAGCACCTGAGAGGCAGTCTCAGGTACAGGTTACGAGTCACGGTCAGTTCAAGAGATCCGATGCAGAGCACCTGCACATAACCTGGATGAAGAAAGCATCCGATGACTTTTGAGTCGACTCAAAAGACTTTTGAGTCGACTAAAAAACGAGGTGACCTTTGAGTCGACTCAAAAGAGATCTGATGCAGACCACCTGCACCTGCACCTGCACCTGCACCTGCACCTGCACCTGCACCTGCACCTGCACAGAACCTGGACAAAGAAAGCATCGGATCCTTTGAAACTGCTTTCTGTAATAACACGCTGCTGTATCTTGAATCAGTTTTTGAGGTTTTTTTGAAGTCACTGCTGCACCCACTGCACTGAATCGCACCACACTGCACCGCACTGCACTGCCCCGCACCGCACTGCACCGCACCTCGAACATGAATGCGGCTCGGGCTTTGTAGGGCCGTCCCTCAGTCATCTTGAACCAATCCATAACGAACTTAACCGGATCCTGCCGTGGGGGCAATAGTGGGAAGGACGGGGTGATCGAGGATTAGCCAATGCTATACAGGTTCCACTGCATTGCACTGCACCGCACCGCACCGCACCACACCTCGAACTGGAATGCGGCTCGTAGGGACGAGGCGACCTTCAGTCATCTTGAACCACTCCATAACGAACTTAACCGGATCCTGCCATGGGGGCTACGACGAGAAGGATGAGGTAGCTCAAGGATTGGAATGATGCATGTAAAGGATGGGGTTGAATGTGAAGGATCATGTTGAGTGTAATGGATAAGGTTGGGTGTAAAGGATAAGGTTGAGTGTAACGGATAAGGTTGAGTGTACAGGATAAGGTTGAGTGTAATAGATAAGGTTGAGTGTAATGGATAAGGCTGAGTAAGGTTGATGCGTGTCAAGGATAAGGCTCGACGGAAAAAGCACTGAACTCAAGCAAACACCCACCCATGCACTCACCCACACACCCGCTCGTGCACTCAAATCTCCTGCACACCCACCCGTGCACCCCTGCCCCACGCCCGCCCATAAACACTCAACCCCAACCCAACCTTACCCACCTCTCCCTCCCCAACCCCACGCATTTTCACTGCTACACCCACCAACAGAACTACATATGAGGTACAGTACCCACAGCCAGGTGACTTTTGAGTCGACTCAAAAGTCACCTCGTTACAATGGTACACGCATTCACTGCTACACCCACCAACAGAACCACATATGAGTGAGAGTCCCACAGCCAGTCACCCAGCCACCTGCGTACCTGCCGGAAACATATTCTACACATTCCTCTCTGCTTACCTGCTCGCCTGGTGAACCCCAGCCCGGCTTGTTTCCTCTGACCCGCTTACTCAGTGACCCATAGTCGTTGTTTGTGCCTCACCCACCCACCCACCCAATTGACTCTTGAGTCGACTCAAAGGTTTCCTCAGTGACCCATAGTAGTCGTTCACCCACCCACCCACCCACCCAAAGCCTCGGGTTTGTGCAGTACTGCTTTTCTCGTCATTTCTTGCCTATTACCTGATTAGCTGATTTCCAGGGCAACATATTCACTGCTTCCATAGCTATGTGAATATGTGGTTACTTGGTTACCTGATTCACTAGTTTACCTGCTCAACTGATAAAGTGGCTACCTGGTTTTCTTATCAACTGGTTTGCTGTTAACCAGAACTACCCTGGCAAATCCTCTGGCTCACTCATTCTGTGCCACGTGGACTCACCTTGCCAACTGCAGCGTTTCTTCGCCCAACGTTGATTCGGTACTGCTGCTCCGACCATTGCAGCAGCTGCCAGGAGGAGGAGGAGGGAGAGAAGAGGGAGGCAGGATGGGACGGTGGGAAAGGGAGACTTGCCAACCGCAGCGTTTCGACGGCCAACGTTGATTCGGTACGCTGCGGTTGCTCCTGGCAGCTGCTGCTCTGACCACTGCAGCAGCTGCCAGGAGGAGGGGAGGGGAGAGAGCGAGGGGGGGGGAGAAGAGGGAAGCAGGAAGGGACGGTGGGGGAAGGAAATTTGGCAAGTCCAGCGTTTCTGCAACCGACGTTGATACGAGGTGACTTTTGTTGAGTCGACTCAGAAATTCGGCAGCTACAGCGTTTCTGCACCCAACGTTGATACGGTACTGCTGCTCCGACCACTGGAGCAGCTGCCAAGAGGAGGAGGGGGAGAAAGAGAGGGGGGGGGAGAGAGGGAGAGAGGGGGAAAGGAGGGGAATTTGGGGGGTGGGTGCGGAAGGGGGGGACGGAGGGAAGGCGAGAGAGAGTGAGAGAATGAGGGAAAAGACAGAAGAGGAACATGGGAGACGCGTCGGACGGTTGCGTTGGGAGTGGTGCGGCTGGGAGTGGTGCGGCTGGGAGTGGTGCGGCTGGGAGTGGTGCGGCTGGGAGTGGTGCGGCTGGGATTGGTGCGGCTGGGAGTGGTGCGGCTGCACGCATGGTAGCTGGGACAGGAGCGAGGAGAGAGGATATGCGAGGAGAGAGGGGAGGATCGGAGGGAAGGTGAGAGGAGAGGATAGGAGAGGAAGGGAGAGGAGGGGAGGAGACGCCACGAGATGGTGAGTGCCGCCGAAAATTCGTCAATAACCATTAATTGGCATCAACGTTCGTGTTTCAAATACCTCTTTATTCCCCGCGTTAATCGGCTCCGACGTCGCGCAGGCTTGCCCCGCTCCTTCCGCTAATTCTGACAAAAGCTCTCGGTTCCCTTCCCCCGCCATCACTTGCGGAGCATCCAGCGCGCCGAGCGCCTGCTGCTGCTGACCGTTGGATGCGGCCGCGCGCTGATCTCCGCCGTCGGATCGCAGGTGGAGGAGGAGGAGCAGCGCGACGCCGCAAAGATTGGCTGTGAGAAGGACGGAGTGGAGAGAGGAGGTTGCGCGCGCCGCCGCCGACGCCGCCGCTACGGGGCGCATCGTAAACAAATGCTGCGGATATTACCGGTAGACGACTCCTTGTGCTAGTTCTTTATCCACGTGGGTTGATCTGTGTTGGTGGTGCTGTCCCCTTGTGACGGAGAGGGAGGGGGGGGGGGGGGGGGGGGGGGGGGGGGGGAGTGGGGAGGGGAGGTGCGGGGAGAGTGGGTGGGGGGAGGGGGGGAGGTGGTGGGGCCCGGTAGTGTTTGCTTATCTGCACTGGGGGGGAGGGGCTGCGGGGGGATGGGGGGGGGTGGGGGAAGATTCACTCTGGGAGTGCCGACCGTTACTGTACAGCCAATCGGGCAGGAGCAGCCTACTGTAACCACCAGCATCCGTTCCACGTGGGTGGGTGATAGGTGAGGAGTGTCAGTTGTGAAACGGAACGGAATCCCGAAGCCCCAAACCAGCAATGCAAGGCCACACAGCAGCACCCTCTCTCGGAGGGGGAAAGGTCAAGTTGTAACGCTCTTTACTAGCACGCACCCAATTGGATTTTTACAATGTACATCCACAGACATTATGGGAATGGGTTGCTGTACCAAGCCTCTTACATTTGAAACATCTTGAAGTTGCTCCACATTAATCTTGATTCAACTTTGGCATACCGTCCACTTTCGTGTTGCTTCGATCCTCTGACTCCCCAACATTATCCTGATGGAGGTGTCTCACTGTCTTGCCATGCGCACAACTGGGCAGTACGCGTGGATGATCTCTCGCTATTACACCATACATCCGATCAAAAGGGGCACTGCTGCCGATCAAATCGCCGAGATCGGTTGTCCGGAAAGGATTTTGAGCTGGAATTCCTTATATACTAGGTGTGCTAGAATGCCATCTATTGGTTCAAGGGCATTTGCGTTACATGAATATTCGCTACTACCGTATAGCTAGGTACTAGTAAAAGAATAAAATGTATATCACTAATGTTTCTCAATTGAAGAGATCAAAGATGCATATTACATGTATGGTACAATTTTGGAGTGATGAATAGGCAAGGGAACCACAAAAAATCCCTCTAGTGTATTTTGTAGCGCTTCATAGGTATGACAAGTTATAAGTGAATCTAGATCCCCCCAACAATCATGGGCCAGCTTCTCATTCATCATCAACTGACAGGTCGGTGCTGATGTTGGTCATGTCATTTGCTGCAGGGTCAGTTATGTCACCACAAACATTTTCATCTGCCTCCCTTGCAGCCTCTTGGTCCTGCAAACCAGTCGTGAAGAGGGAATTTACTCACCCCTCCACCTCCACCTGGCCCGCATCCCGCATGTGGGCCAGGACGAAGTGGTCCTCAGTCCCGTCTGTGGAGTTGCTAGTACCACAAGACAATAATATGCTCAGGCACACCCGCCCACGACTGGGCGACCCGCCTCAGGGTCATGTCCCCAAGTGGCTTCTTCAATTTCCCTAAGACGTTTTTTTGTTGCAAGGGGGAGAGTTTAGAAACCAGAATGGAGCAACACAAAGATACACCAAGGGCAGCGGGGTGTGTGGAACATGGGTTGCGCGTTTCATTCGTGGTTCAATAGCAACCGCGTCATTGTAGAACCGGTTCAATGGGCGGTTTATGCTCACATTTCGCGATTGCAGCAACGGCGTGCAACTGCCTGGAATGATCGCCGGTAAGACATTGTGCCAGCGAAGATTCCTGATAACACCCTCCATTATATGGCCGTGGTAGGAGTCCAAGATCAGTACGGTCTTGGACCTATTAATGACGGGCCGGGGCTTGAAGAAGGGGACAAGCACATGCTTCACCGGTCGCTCACAAGGTTAGCATCCATTTACTTGCGCTCCTAAGCGCGAGCAACGACACCTGCATGTGGGTGTACAAATTCGGGTTAAGGTTTGTAAAGGCAAACTCGCATGGCACTTGGAAACGATAAAGAGGCTTCTTAATGGGTGGGACGACAAATGTTGGGGATGGTTTTACGCTTGAAAACGACTATCGGCGTCAGCTTCTCTCCAGTCGCCGTCACTGCGAGTATGACAGTGATTCCTTATTTTTCATAACCCGCACTTTGGACGTGCACAATGCGTTCGTCACGGTGGTGCATGGCAAGGTCATTCACCATCTCCAAAAATGTGGGCATTTGGTCCGCGTTTATCATATTTCGCTGCCGGTCCCGTGCTTGATAATGTTCTTCCCAACGAACTTTCAGAAGCTCAGGCACTTCGGCTTGCACTCTACACATACAATAAAAGAGAGCTTTAGCTCATAGTACATTAGCGGGAATGTGCATAAGGAACAACGACTTGCTTACCTTTAGCCGTCGCCGACCTATCTTTGCCTTGACGAAGCTGGAGAGCCTACACCGTGCGCGGAACACGAAAGTCTAGCGGGAGAAGGCTTTCCATCCCACATCGAGAAAATTATTCGATATGTACGTCTTGTTCCACTACTGCAGAATTTTGACGGGCACGGCAAAACCTTGTGCACGAAAATCAAGGAATTTGCGGTACATAGCCTTCTCCATCTCGAACAATTTGGCATGGCGCCCTCGCCCACCGAGACTCCTCCTGCATCCAGTAGCCTTCTTTATCTAGTCCTCTACTTTCAGCCACCGCAGCACACTTACAGGCTGTACACCGAGCGAGTCGAGAGATGTGGCGGACTGAAACATTATTGTCTTTCATCCGCTGGAGCCAGCCCACCTTCTCGCTCATGGTACGCGCCACTCGACGGTGCTTCGCAGTTAGGTTGCGTGGACTGGAGGGGACGGAGTCACGTGATACCGAAGGCTCGGAATTGTCATAAATGAGCTCGTCAGTCAGGAGGGGAAAACCCTAGGTAGGATCGTAGCTGTCATCATGGATCTCATTATTAGCCGCCTCATTGTTAGGCAACGGACTCCTTGTCGTCAAGGGGCTAGAATGGTTCTTGGTGTTTGAGAAAGACAAGGGGAGCAGAGGGGGCCATGGGAGGAGCAGAGGGAGTTGGCGATGCAGGTGGAGCTGGTGAGGCAGGTGGAGCTGGTGATGCAGGGGGAGGCTGGCGATGTTATCGAGTCATTAGCGCCTAGCAACTGGAGAACGACTAAGGCTAGTACAATGTGAACGCTGTGAGCTCTCGAAGGCAGACTTCTGGTAGGTACATATGCCGCTGCATAATGAAATGAGCCATGGCGGACGAGGGTTTCTTCAACCCCTCACTTCTTCAACCCCTCATTTCAGATCTGAATGACTGAGTGAAAGAAATGGAGAAGGAACAGCAATGCTTGGCAGGGTGATGGACGTGAGATCCTAGGTGCCCCACGTCCCTTTCATTTCGTAGAGGTGCGACAAGGGGTCAGCAAGGGGGGGCGGGGGGGGGGGGGGGGGGGGGGGGGGGGGGGGGGGGGGGGGGGGGGGGGGGGGGTGGCTGTGATTGCAGTTAAGATGCTCTGCGACTCTTCAATGCTGCACGAACTCTCGTGAACATGCTATTGTGCAGTTGAAAAGTTCAATATCGTTTCGCAACACTGTTCAGTTATATATCCTACCACTATTCCTACTAGTCATCATCATCGCATAATCCACAGTTGCTGTTGCTGCTGCTACCATTCTACTTTGTGTCGTCCTCCTGTTCTACCACATTCTGTTTGATTTTGCTGCTCATACGCCTTCCATGCTCTTTCCGGGTGGGCCACCACTTCTCGCCTTTGCACCATATGTCAACGACTTTGTTCAAATCCATATCATACTCCAGCATGCTCTGGCTCGTGAGGTCTTCCAGCTTTGCATCGCATAGACTTGTCATCTGCAACGGCTTATTGATGTTATGTCGGCTGGATCCCCGCTCACATTCCATAGTGCTCAATTTGTGTTCAACATAGCAGCCAACCCCTCTTTCAACCCTCATTTGCCGAGTGGATTGCCTTGCAAGACAGGCATAAGCATTTTCATGCGTTTTTTCCCGACAGATTGTACAATCTTAAAGGGTTTGATAAACCCAACGCCTTTTCGCAAATCGAGAGCGCATGTGCCCAACAAGTATGTGTACATCTTGTCATAAACGGAAGGCTTCTTGATGGAGGGGATGGGGACTACCAAGCTATTTTCACAACCGGCTCAAACTACCGTGCTCCGGGCCTCGATCGATTTTAGTCGTCACTGACCGCCGACGCTCTTTGCATTGCACACCATCTTTTGCCATACCTTGTTTACCTATATAAGGCAGAGTCAACCTATGCATCGAAATCAGCATGGACCTCATTGTCAGCATTGCATAGCACAACTCGTGTTGTTGCGTATAAACGATTAATTTTGTAGCATTTTGTTTTTTTATCTATTGTCAGAAGACTTGCACTGTGAGATCCTCGATTGATCCTTGGGGGGCTACAGGCCTGTTAGCCCGGGGGGTTATGAGCGCATTGACCCGCTACTGAAACAAGCCCTTTTATCCCAATCGTCTAGTGGTTGGGATTCTGACATGGTATCAGAGCGGTCTCGGGTTCGAATCCCGGTGTATGCACATGCAGGCCGTTGCCGCTGTGCCGAGTCCTGGACCTCCAAGTGTGGGGGGGTGTCAGAAGACTTGCGCTGTGAGATCCCCGATTGATCCTTGGGGGGTTACAGCCTGTTAGCCTGGGGGTTATGAGCGCATTGACCCGCTACTGAAACAAGCCCTTTTATCCCAATGGTCTGGTGGTTGGGATTCTGACATTTATCACATTGTCTCTTTTCGACCCTATTGTGCCATCTTAGCTGATTTCATACTATTGCACTAACATGAAGTGAAATGTATTATAAATGCTCACTTATTTCTTTGCCTTGGTATAAATTGGCTCACTCATGGTAAGGATTTTTCCTAATTCCGAGTCTCACAGTACGCGTACAACTCCACCTTTCGGTAGTCCATGGCCTTGTTCTGTTGCCCATCAGATAATGCGCCGTGGACAGCACATCATAGTACAGCCGGTGCGGCGTGTTGCTTCCACGAATCGTCGAGCCCCCGGGATGGCGCGAAACATCTTCCTGCCATCCTTTGCGCAACTGCAAAGGCTTCTTGGACTTTTAAGGTACGTTGAACCTAAATATATCGATACATGGATGTTGGCAAACCTCTAACACCACCAAAGTTCCCCCTATGGTCAACCAGCGGCAAAAATGTAAACAATGATTTATCATTTTGGGCCAGTTGACATTGGGGCACTGCCCTCCACCTGCCATCGAAAGTCTATCCCTGCCCAGGACTATTTGTGCTATCCCTGGATCCCCTCTCCGAGCGGGGACAAGGATAGCACAAGACCTGCACCCAGTTTGTATGGGAATGGGGGATAGCACTGCATAACGGGTTCACCGTTCTTTTGCAATAAAACAGCTGCACAATACAGCACAACACTTGTTAGTTACTGGATGGAGTTCAGGGTCCCGAGTCTGTTTAAAGGAACGCGCCCTTGTAACAGAAGCTTCGAGGCCTACAATGGAAGCCTTTACAAAGCATCAACTGGTGCTGTGCGGAGGGGTCCGCACAAGTTGTGCGGCAACAGAACATGGCCCAGGCTAGGTATGACGATCCTAATACTGACCGTTAACCCTCGTCGCGTTCGGACTCGACAACCACGGGTCAATACTCAACCTCATCAGCCCGAGGTTCCCGCCTAGCTAGGCCATTCGCTATATCAATGCTAGGTTTCATCGATTGCTCAGTGATTGTAATCACTTTCTTTATTGACTTTCGCACACTCTATTCATTAACAACTAATCACACTCATTATCACACTAGAGAGTTGGTAAGGAGAAATGAACCCAAATGAACCCATTCACAACGTACTGCCACTGACAGAAGCCATCTGATCTTTTGTCTTCCCTGGCACAGCAAAATCCCGCCCAATGGTTCCGCCAGTCCGGCTGCATTGCGCCTCTATCACCTTCCTGCCTCCCGGCGGAAGCGGTTCGGGGAAGTCTCTCCGCGTTCTTCCGGAAACACCGAGGTTCAGCCTGGTACGAATCATGGTTTCAAACGGTTTTGCTGTATGTCGAAGCTGTTGTAAGGTATTGAGCTTTATCGAACCCATTCGCGGCAACGCACGGAGTCAAATACAACCATCTTCCCAGTGCCCAGCCAAGCTTGGACTTGGTTTGCTTGCGAGGCTTGCAGTGTCGCAGGCTGGCTTCCGTAGTGAAGGCGGAGCTTCTGCGCGCAAAATTCTGGGCGAGTTCCGCCGTGGTCAAATTCGCGAGGGCCTTGCTGAGCTGAGTACTTTTGCGACTGTTGGACACTCTTTGCGGTCTAATCCGTTTCTTCACGGTCCAAGACGGGGAAACTCAATAAACCGTGTTACACCGTATGGAACCACCATGTGCCACGAAGAATGATAGCAGGAATCCCCCTTGACAAATGCCTGTGCTGGGCGTGCGTGCCCTAGGGAACACATTTTGCTCTCAACTCAACTCGTGTTGCTGCTGCTCTGTTTGGTGGTGATGGTGGTGCTGCGGCTGCCTTCAAAAAGATCACACCCAGTTCAATTGTCGAGCGCCTTGGGATTGCTCTGTTTTGCTGCGTGCAAGCCCTGATGCAGCAGCAACCATGGCTGCGTTTTTCGGCTTTGTCAACAAATTCTCAGGCTACTGATTTAGTCTCCTTAAAAATTATTCCCGCTTAATATTCTGCATGTAGGCTTCCTTGTCGTATCCCTTAGGCATAAACGCGTCGCCAGCGTTAGATTTTCTGCATCATTTTTTTCCACATAGGTGTTGATTTTTTATCCCTTTCGCCATTTTCATAGTGTTAACCTCTTTTCTTCCATTAACACTTTCCGATCTCGTACCTCTGCTGCTCCTCGTTCATCGGTGACTCATTAGTTACGAGTTTTCCTCTATTGACCTTGCTCGATGCGTCGAAGGAGCTAGCTTCCTAGATTTTCCTAAACCTCTCATCCCCTTCGTACACTTACGTGCTGAGCGAGTAGGCACCTGTTTCCCCCGTAAATCTCCTTTTTGTCGCCGTAACCGTAACCCACGCCTTTCACGCTGCGCCACGGTTTACCCGGTGATTGCGGCGAAGATGGCTCGTAAGCCAGATCAAGTGGCCGTAATAAATGACATTACCAAAAAGTTGTCCGCGTCATCGGTGTCTAAAGACGTACTAATTAAGACCCTTAAGGTGAGATTTCCACTTCGCGTTATTCCACATTTTGCATTCGTTCGTGCATCGCTTCTTATGGGTCTCGGTTTCTCTTGTTTCGTACTATACGTCGTTCCCCCCCTCCACCTATTTTTTTAAAATCCCTGTTTCCCTTTTTGTTTGTTTGTTTTTTTTTTTTGTGGCGAGGAAAATTATTTTAAGCAAAATGTTTTGAGAATTGCTTATTATTTCTCATTTGTATGCGAGTGATTCGCTGGTCATGTGCATCACGTACCTGAGCCAGCAATCGCCGATTTATAATGAGAGTCGAGAGTCGATCTCACGTTTCTCCGGCATTTTTCCTCTGTTCATAGGATGCAGATTGCTTTTGAGTTCTTATTGGTTTCTGCTGGAAGCAAGCCCCTGTCGACAAGTCGCACTATTGTGAATCTAAAATGTCGTAGATTTTGTCCAATCATGCGGCCTTTTTGTCACCCTTTCTAATCCTTAAAGTATAGTGATCCTTAGTAATCCTTCTTGGCTCATCAAGAATGTCCTTACGGCTTCTTTCACGTGTTATTTGGAAACGCGAGGAGTCCTCAGAAGATTCATGCGCCACGCTTACGACAACCGCCAATGGTTTCGTTGGTTTCCCCGGTCGCCTCTCTTTCGCTCATCACCGTTCTTCTTAATGTATCGTTTTCCCCGTCCCCCTGCCCGCCTCTCCCCCGCTTTCCCCCTTCAGTCCGCGGCGAGCGTGCTGGAGGAGCTACAGCAGTCCGCGCCAGAGCCGACGATGTCGGCGTTGCGCCCGTTGGCGCAAGCGCTGGCGGCGCCCAACTTCATGCGCCACCGCGACCGCGACGTGCGCGTGCTCCTCGCGTTCTGCGTGAGCGAGGTGCTGCGCGTGTTCGCGCCCGACCCGCCATACGACGACGCGCCGCTTAAGGTAACTGCTGCACTTTGAGGCTTTATTTTTCTGTGTGGGCTATTTGAAAAAAAAGAAGGGGAAAAAAAAACATTGGGAAGCACCTATTTGTTTTTTCTAGGCGCCTCAAAAGGTGCTGTGCGTGTTCGCGCCCGAACCTTCCGATAAGCACGCCCCGCGGTTGGCGCTTGTGATTGACTGCTGCTGGATCGCTCAGTACTATGTCCGTATGTGACTGTGCGTGGGGTGGGTATGCGCGTGTGGGGTTCCGTTGGGTGTGTGATTTTGTGAGGGAAGGAAGGGGTAAGCGATGGAATAATCACCATGGCATGGCGACCAATTTTATGACCGCTCAGCGCGTCACCCGTTCTACCCTGAGCGTCCGTTCTTCTCCGTACAGTACCTGGATAATCGCTTTCCAGGTAATCGAAAGTATTTTGGATGTGCGACTAAAATTGTCGTCCTCATGGATCGCTGTGCACGTTGTAACATGCAACTCTTGTGTTGTATTGTGTGTATGACACACACTATGCGTTTGACTTCTATGCGGTGCTGGTATGCATATGCTTGCTTGCCCCCCGCTCGTTCACATCCCCTCTCTCATGCCCCCTCTTTCTGACCATCCGCCACTCGCCCATAAACCCCTCTATCCCCCGTCCCCCTACCGCTGATCCGTACACGCCTCTGCCTTGTGCTCCCTATGTCCTGTTGTTGTCAACTCCTTATCAAGTTGTCCTGGTTCCCTCGTCGCCCCCTTTCCCCTCCGTGCTCCTCCCTCGTTCCTCCCTCTCCTCTTTTCCTCAGAGCGTGTTTGGCTGCGGCTGGACTCTCACGAGGGTTCAGGGAACACGGACATTGCCTTTTCAGGCCTTTAAAATCCCCTCACTCTCCCAACCCTCGTTCCCCCCTTGCGTTTTGTCGTGGCAGAGCGTGTTTGAGCTGCTGGTGGGCACGTACGAGGGCCTAGAGGACACGGACAACGACTGCTGAGCTGATGTTTGTCTCTGTCTTGTTTGTTCCCACCACTTTCTCCCTCCGTGCGTCTTCTCCCGGCAGAGCGTGTTTGAGCTGCTGGTGGGCACGTACGAGGGCCTAGAGGACACGAACAACGACTGCTGAGCTGATGTTTGTCTCTGTCTTGTTTGTTCCCACCACTTTCTCCCTCCGTGCGTCTTCTCCCGGCAGAGCGTGTTTGAGCTGCTGGTGGGCACGTACGAGGGCCTAGAGGACACGAACAACGACTGCTGAGCTGATGTTTGTCTCTGTCTTGTTTGTTCCCACCACTTTCTCCCTCCGTGCGTCTTCTCCCGGCAGAGCGTGTTTGAGCTGCTGGTGGGCACGTACGAGGGCCTAGAGGACACAAACCACGCGCTGTACCCGCGGCGGGTGGCGATTCTGGAGTCGATGGCGCGGGTGAAGACGTGCATCATCATGCTGGACCTCGAGTGCACCGACCTCATCCTGCACATGTTCGAGACCTTCTTCCGCGTCGTGCGGTGCGTGTGGCTCTCTCTGTGTGCGCGCGTGTGTGCTTGTTTGTGTGCGTGTGCATGCGCGTGCAATTGAGTATGTGTGTGTGTGTGTGTGTGTGTGTGTGTGTGTGTGTGTGCGTGCATGTGTGCACGCCTGTGCGTCCATGCTTGTGCTTGTTTTGTGTGTGTACATGCGTGTTTGCCGTGTGGTGCGTGCGTGTGTGTGTGCATGCCTGTGTTGCCTGTGTGCGTTTGTACACCTACGCTTCTGGCCCATTGTGCTTGCGGTGCTGCATTGGCCAGCCCCTTGCGATTTCTTGCGTCCAGTCAGTGTCTTTTCCTTTCCTCTCTGCACGCCCATGTGCGCTCCCCCTTCCCCTCGCCCTCTCCTCCTCTGTATGTGTGTGTATGTGTGTGTATGTGTGTGTGTGTGTGTGTGTGTGTGTGTGTGTGTGTGTGTGCGTGCATGCATGCATGCATGCATGCAGCCCGGAGCATGCACTGCACGTGCAGATGGCAATGGTGGAGGTGATGGCGTCTGTGATTGACGAGAGTGAGGACGTCTCCCCACAGCTGCTAGACGCCATTATCTGCAACATGCTCTCTCCGGAAAAGGTACAACGATATAGTATTTTATAAGCACTAGCAGCACTAGATGCTATGGCTTTCCAGCAAAGTGCGAAACGCACAAAGGTTGTGTGTTCCCTTTGTCGCCACCCACCAGGAGGCGTCTCCATACTCGTACTAGCTGTCACTAGTGTTTAAAAAAAGAAACAACAAACGATGCGATGTCTTCCTAGCTAAGAATACGTCACTCACGTCACGAAGTCTGTTTTTTTCTGTGTCATTCCACCCACCAGGAGGCCTCTCCATACGCCTACCAGCTCGCAGCAGCAGTGGTGAAGCGATCAGCAGAGCGGCTGCAGCCAGTGTTCCAGAGGCACCTCGCCCCCGCAATCCGCACTGTGGCCGCTGCTGGAGGCAAGGACGGGGAGAGCAAGGGCAGCGGCGGCGGCGGCGGTGGCGGCGGTAGTCTGGCGTGCAAGCGGTATCACGATGTGATTCTGGAGGTGTTTCGAGTGGCGCCGAGTGCGCTGGAAATGGCGCTGCCTCAGATACACGAGGAGCTCGTGGTAAGGGGTGTGTTCTGTTTTTAGTTGACTCAAATGGTGTGTTCTGAGTTGGCTCAAAACATGCCTAGTGCGCTGGAGATGGCGCTGCCTCAGATACACGAGGAGCTCGTGGTAAGGGGCGGTGGATGTATGGCCTCTCTCGCACATACACTTGCGTGGCTTGGCATGGCATGGCATGGCATGGCGTGGCGTGGAATTGTACTGCATGGCCTTGCATTGCATGACATGGCATGGCATGGCATGGCATGAGCATGCGTTTGTACCCTCCCCTTTCCCCTCGTTCTGCGGTCTCACAGCATGAGGATCCCGAGGTGCGCCTGAGGGTGGTGTCCCTCGTGGGGAAGCTGCTGATGGTGGATGCGGCCACACACCCTCTCCCCTTGCCCCCCTTCCCCCCTCGTCCCGTGCCTGCCGGTGCCTCTCCCCGTCTCTGTGCCACAGCACGAGGATCCCGAGGTGCGGCTGAGGGCGGTGTCCCTCGTGGGGAAGTTGCTGATGGTGGACGCGGCCACGCTGCAGCACCACTACCGGCAGCTCTTTGCCGAGTTCCTGCGCCGCTCCAACGACAAGTCCGTCGACGTGCGCGTCAAGCTCGTCAACCTCCTCGAATCCTTCCTCCTCCCGGCTGCTGGTTCCACTTCCGGTGCTGCTGCTGCTGCTGGTTCTGCTGCTGGTGGTGGTGGGACAGCAGGGGCAGCGGCAGGGGCCGGGGGGAACGCGCTTGTGGCGTTGTATTTCAACAAGGCGCCTGGGGTGGCAGGGGCTGTGGCTGGTGCTGGTGGTGCTGGCGTTGTTGGTGCCGGGGCGGGAGCAGGTGTTGGCGTTGGCAGCAGGGCTGTGGATATGTCAGAAATAAGGAGTGAGTCATGGGAAGGAGAGGAGGGGGGGGGGGGGGGGGGTTGGGGGGGTAGGAAGGAGGTCAGGGTTGAAGGATGAACGGATTCGAAGGGGTTTAGGGAGTTTTAGGGTTAGGGCGGGAGGGTTCGGGCTTTATAAGCTGGAGTGGAGGGTGAACATGGAAGTTCACCGCTGACCTTCTTGTTTCTTCCTGTATGAACTCTCCCCGCATTCGCCTCCTCCTTTCGTGATCCCAGCTTTTCCTGGTGCATCCGCTTCTGCAATTTTTATCCCTGTTCTTCTCCCCTCCTTTCTCGCGTTTTTTGCTCCTCCCTCTTCCCAGCAGCCAATTACCTTCCGGCATCCCCATTCGCCTTGTGAACCCCAATCCCCCCCTCCCCTCTCCCCCCCCTCCTCCCCCCGCCTCCACCCCCACCCCTCCCCTGTCACCCCGTGCTCTGCAGACATGCTGCTGGAGCGGCTGCTAGATGTGGAGGAGCGGGTGAGGCAGGCGGCGGTGAAGGCCCTCTGCTCCGTGTTCGCCCGCAGCCCCAAGCTGCTGCCTGTAGCGGACCTGCGGGCAGTGGCGGACAGGCTGAGGGACAAGAAGGTTCCCGTGCGACGATCCACGTTGCCAGAGATTGCAAGGGTTTACAGGGAGCACTGCTTGCGGTGCGCGGTGCGGGATCGGGAGAGGGAGGAGGCTGAGGGAGGGAAGGTGGGGAAGGGAGAGGAGGCGGGAGCGGGAGGGGAAGGGGGAGGGGTGGGGAATGGTGTGGAGGGGGATAAGGAGGAGGAGGAGGAGGTGGAGAGGTTTGAGTGGCTGCCGAGTCGGATGATCAAGTGCTGCTATTTCAAGGACTGCAAGGACTTCAAGTGAGTGCTGCTGCCAAGTTATATTAGAGTCTTGCTTGTGCATTCTGTCCTGGTCGTTTTCTCCTCAAGGGTATGTGCAGAGGGGCCGAGTCGGATGATCAAGTGGTGCTATTTCAAGGACTGCAAGGACTTCAAGTGAGTGCTGCTGCTGGTGGCTGGCGAGATTGGTGCCTTGCTTGTGTAGTCTGGTCTGTTTCCCATCGTGGGCCTGTGCTGAGGCGTCTTTAGCTTCCCCCCTCCACCCCATCGTCCTTGTGCTCTTTTCTTGCCACCCCGCCTCACTCCACCCCCCACCACCCCACCCCACCCCACCCCACCCCACTCCACCCCTCTGTCTGCCTTCCTGTGTGCAGGCCTCAGACCATGGACGTGTTCTTTGACGAGGAGCTCTTTCTCAAGGTGCTGCCTCTGGAGCTTTCGGCACCTCAAGAATTCGTGGACTGTTCTCTTGCCATTCCACCTCACCCCATCCCACCCCACCGCACCCCATTCCACCCCACTCCACTCCTCTGTTTGCCATGCAGGCCTCAGACCATGGACGTGTTCTTTGACGAGGAGCTCTTCCCTAAAGCCCTTCCTGTGGAGCGGAGGGCGTTCCACTGGGTGTACCTCTTCCACTCCTTTGACGTCAACGACCTCAAGGCCTTCTCGCACATCCTGCAGAACAAGCAGATGTGAGTTCAACCTGCCTCGCCCCCTTCAACGGCCCCCCCTTGTACTCAGTTCCACCCTCCCCGCAATTGCCTGCCATCCCTCTCGTCCGCCCATTTGACGTCAACGACCTCAAGGCCTTCTCGCACATCCTGCAGAACAAGCAGATGTGACTCTGTCTCCCCTGGCCCCTTTTGTCTTCTCCCCCCCCCCCCTTCCAAACTTGCTCACACCTCCCCCCTTGCACTCCGCTCCCTCCCCTTCGTTCTCACCTCCCCGCCCTTGCACTCACTCCCCCCTCTCTTCTCCTCCTTTGACATTAACGACCTCAAGGCCTTCTCGCACAGCTGACATCCCTTGTTAAGTGCTGCCCCTGCACTCCTCCCTCCTCTGTCGTTCACCACCACCCCCCCTGTCCATTCTCCTCCAAACCTTAAACCCAGAACCCTGCGTTTTCCTCTTTCCGTTCCTCTCCCTGGCCAGCCCTCAATCCATCATGGCCACGTTTCTGCGACTACGCCATGAGCTCAAGGACCTGGGCGCTTGTTCAGGCGGCTAAAACCCAACCACAAACCCTGTGTTTTCCTCTTTCCCTTACTTTCCGCGACCAGCCTTCAATCCAGCATGGCAACGTTTCTGCGAACATGCCAAAGAGCTCAAGGACCTGGACGCTCTTTCAGGTGCTTAAAAAACCCCGAACTCCGAGCCCTTTTTCTCTTTCCCTTCCTCTCTTTGACCAGCCTCCAATCCAGCATGGCCACGTTCTTGCGAACACGGCAAGAGCTCAAGGACCTGGAGGCTCGCGAGCGGAAAAAAGCTGGAGAGGAGGCAGAGAAGAGCAAGGGGAAGGGCAAGGAGAAAGCAGAACCAGGGACTGATGGGGAAGGCGGGGAAGACGCAGGGAAAGCGGGAGGAGGAGGAGGAGGAGGGGATGGGGGTCTGGTGGCGATTGAAGCTGAGAGGAGGGTGCTGCAAGAGAGGATGGTGGCGACAGGGAGGCGCATGGCACAGGCAGCGTTTCTGGATGTGGGGAAGGCAGAGGAGCATTTTGCAAAGCTGGCTGTGCTGAAGGATAATAATGTGTTTCGGCTGCTCTCGTCCCTCATGTCCCCTGCTGAAACGCTCACATCCATACAGGCTATGCGGGTAAGTGAGCGCTGTCTTTTGAATCGACTGAAGGATAATAATGTGTTTCGGCTGCTCTCGTCCCTCATGTCCCCTGCTGAAACGCTCACGTCGATCCAGGCCATGCGGGTAAGTTCTGAGTCGACTCAAAAGCCGCCTCATTTTGAGTCGACTCAAAAGTCGCTGCGCTGAAGGATAAGCATATGTTCTGGCCTGGCTGCTCTGGTCCCTCATGTCCCCTGTTGAAACCCTCACGTCCCCTGCTGAAACCCTCACGTCGATACAGGTCATGCGGGTAAGTAAGCGCTGTGTCAGTCAGTGCCATGTTGCATGTTAGAACTAGGTTATAGTGTGGCCGACACGCAACTTTCACCCGTTCCCCGCTCCCTCTCTCCCCATCACCCCACTCTGCTCTGCTCTCTCCCACCACTCGCCACATGGTCTCACCTCACCCCCACTCCACCCCCCTTCCCACTTTCCCCCTTCCCCCAATGTTCAGGAGGAACTTTTGAAGTGCATAGGCGAGCGGTCACACCTGTACGACCTGGTGAAGGACCTCTCCTTCAAGCTCTCCTTTCACCTCTTTCCCCTCCACCACCTTCCTCCCACCCGTCCTCCCGTCCTTCCTGCCCGCCCCCTCTTCCCCCTGATCCGCGCCATACAGGAGGAGCTGCTGAAGCGCATAGGCGAGCGGTCACACCTGTACGACCTGGTCAAGGACCTCTCCTTCAAGCTCTCCTTTCACCTCTTTGGTCGGCAACACACCGAACACGTCTTGGCTATCCTTGGTGCCATCGCAGCCAAAGGGGAGGAAGCAGCAGCTAAGGTTAATCCTGAGAGCGCGGAGGAGGAGGAGAAGGAGGGAGGGGAGAAGGGGAAGAGGCGGGACGGGAAGGGGAAGGAGGAGGAGGGGGAGGGGGGGGGCGGGGGTGGTGGGGAGGGGGAGAAGGGAGGGGGTGTGGTGGGGGGGAAGAGGTCGGGTGCGGCAGGGCTGACTGTGAGGCAGCAGCAGGTGCTTGCAAGGCGGTTCCGGTTGTTTGTGACTGCTGCCATTCGGCTGCTCGTGGTGCGTGCTGCTGCTGCTGCTGCCCAGTGTTTGCGTGGCGTTTACCTGGTGGTGCCTTGTGTTGGCTGATGATGATGCCTAGTGATGCATGTGCTGCTTGTCCGGCGTTTGTGTTGTGTGCGTGGAGTTGGTTGGGTATCGCACCCCCCTCCCTCACTTTATCCACCCGAACCCGCCCCCACCCCATTCCCACCCCCCCGCTTCTCCTGTTCCTTTCTCTTCCGCGCTTCCCTCAATGTCGTGCGTCGCATCACATTGCCTCGAATCGCGTCGCTTCACACCACATCACACCGCATTGCACCACATTTCAGGAAGTGGCAGCGCACTTCCCAGCACTCTTCGAAGGGTGCTTGCTTCTCCAGTCTGCTGCCGCTGCTGAAGGCGCACCACCCCGAGCTAAAGGAGGGAGAGGGCTGCAAAGCTGCTCTCCCCCTGGCGTTGTTTGCGCACGGTGTATCGTTCCCCCGCACTCCATTTCCCCCCCCCCAACCCCCCCCCCCTCCCCCCACGTCTCTCCGTCCCTTTCTTCCCTGCTTTTCCTAATGTGATGCATCACATCACACCGCATCCCAGGAGGTGGCAGCACACTTCCCTGCGCTCTTCGAGGGGTGCTTCTCCAGCCTGCTTCCACTGCTGAGGGCGCACCACCCCAAGCTTAAGGAGGGCACTGCAACGCTGCTGTCAACCCGGCGCTGTTCGAGCAGTGCATCTCCCTCCCTCACTCCATTTCCCCACCCCAACCCCCTCTTCACCCCCCCTACCACCCCACCACATCTCTCTGTCCCTTTCTTCCCTGCTTCCTTCACTTTTTTATGCATCGCATCACACCTCATTGTGCTGCATCCCAGGAGGTGGCAGCACACTTCCCTGCGCTCTTCGAGGGGTTCTTCTCCAGCCTGCTTCCTCTCCTGAGGGCGCACCACCCCGAGCTCAAGGAGGGCGCGGCAAAGCTGCTCTCCCTCCGGCGCTGTTCGAGCGGTGCATCTCTCTCCTTCACTCCATTTCCCCACCCCAACCCCCTCTTCACCCCCCCTCCCACCCCGCCACATCTCTCTGTCCCTATCTTCCCTGCTTCCTTCACTGTGATGCATCTTTTCACACCGCATTGCACCGCATTTCAGGAGGTGGCAGCACACTTCCCTGCGCTCTTCGAGGGGTGCTTCTCCAGCCTGCTTCCTCTCCTGAGGGCGCACCACCCCGAGCTCAAGGAGGGCGCGGCAAAGCTGCTCTCCAAGCTCTCCTTCTCCCTGGACTCCGCCTCCCCCCACGCTGCTGCTCTCAGCAACCAGCCTCCGGATTCGCAGACCACCAAGTAAGATAGAGGGGCAGGAGGTAAGGGATGGCGAGGGGTGAGAAGCGAGGAGCAGGGGGGGTTTATGGGGGATGGAGGGAGGGATTTGGGGAAGAGAGGGGGCTTTTTAGATGGAAAATGTTTTGGGACGGCTTAATCAATTCCTGTTCCCACTTTTCCATCTCTTTGTCACCCCTCCCACCACTCCCGTCGACCAACCCCCCTCCATCCTCCCACTTCCTAGCGACACCATGGAGTGTTTGAAGCAGCTGGTATCGACGGTACGAGGCACCAGATCAATTCTTTTGCACCTTGACTTTGACCAATTTCTGATTTCTCTCTCCCGTTTTCGTCCCTCCTTCCTCCCAGCGACACCATGGAGTGTCTGAAGCAGCTGGCTATGGACGGCACGAGGCACCAGATCAAGGCAGCAGTGGCTGCACTCTCTGCCTCCATCTATGGCGCTAGAGGCCGCTCCACACTCTCATTCATCTACGAGGTACGAAGGTTTTTTTAGTACACGCGGGAGGAAGGGGGGGTGAGGGGTAGATGGAGCTTTCAGGTCGCACTCTCTGCCTCCATTTGTGGTGCTAGAGGCCGCTCCACACTCTTGTTCATCTATGAGGTACGAAGAATTTTGTGATGCACACGAAGCAGGGGAGGGGGGGGGGGAGGGGGAGGGGGAGGTGGGGATCGACATAGCTTGTGAGTCGACTTGGGACGTTTCTCCACATTCTCATTTATTTACGAGGTGCGAGGGTTTTTTTGTGATACATAAAATGCACCACTCGCTCATTCCTCCTCTCCCAACAACAAACCCTCCTTCCTGCCACACGATCACCATCACCATCACCATCACCACCACTATCATTGCCGGCTACCAGAGGGCGTTCAAGCCGCCGGAGAGTGCAGGCGAGCAGAAGCTGCAGAGAAGCCTGGATGCATCCCTCCCACCTTGCATCCCATCTCAGCTCCTTCTATGCCATCTCTGTCCCCACTTCCCATCTCTGCCATTACCCCCACCGTTGCCTACTCAGAGGGCGTTCAAGTCGCTGGAGAGTGCGGGCGAGCAGAAGCTTCAGAGGAGCCTGGACGCGTTGGGGGAGATTGCGCGCTTCGCCCCGGACGTGTGGCAGCCGCATGAGGACGAAATCATCAAGTTTGTCGTGCGCAAGCTGCTGCGGTACTCCGTGAGTGGCGTGGGTTGGGTGCGGTGCAGTGCAGTGCAGTGCGGTGTGGTGTGGTGTGGGTGTGTGGCAAGTAAAGGAGGGACCAGCAAGTGCAGAGGAGTCAGGACGTATGGCAGCCGCATGAGGACGAAAAAATCAAGTTTGCCGTTCGCAAGCTGCTGCGGTACTCCGTGAGTGGCGTGGGTCGAGTGCGGTGCAGTGCGGTGTGGTGTGGTGTGGTGTGGTGTGGGTGTGTGGCAAGTAAAGGAGGGAGCAGCAGGTGCAGAGGAGTCAGGACGTGTGGCAGCCGCATGAGGACGAAATCATCAAGTTTGCCGTTCGCAAGCTGCTGCGGCGCTCCGTGAGTGTTGGGGGTTGGGTTGGGTGGGGTTGGGTGCAATGTGGTGCGGTGCGTGTGTGGGCGTGTGCTAAATTCTAGGACACGCACAGGTAGAAGGAGAGAGCGTGGGTGGATGTATCGCAGCCGCATGAGGACACCCTAATCAAGTTTGTCGTGCGCAAGCTGCTCCGCCCAGCCTGGGTGTTGGGGGTGGGTTGGTAGTGGTGTGGTGTGGCTGTGGTATGGGTGTGCTGGTTGTGCGGTGTTTGTTTGGTTTGTTGCGTGCTGTGCTCCTGGTGCTGTTCGTACACCCTGGGCTGTGCTTTTTTCCGTACAAGTCAGTTTTTGATCCTTACTGCTCTTTCCTTCCGTCTTTCTGCCCTGTTCCTATGCTGTGCCTTGTGTTGGTTCTCCATCACACCCCATTTCTTTCCTTCACGGTTTCAGAGTTTTTTAGCCCAGGCGAGTGCAGCAGCAGCGCTCGACACGCCTTCGACTATGGCAACACTCAAGGTGAGAGCGCAGGGTTGCATTGCATTGCATTGCATTGCATTGCATTGCATTGCATTGCATTGCATGCACTGTGTCCAATGTCCCCATGCGTGTGAGGTTTTTTGAGGCGCCTCAAAAGAACACTCAAGGTGAGAGCGCAGGGTTGCATTGCATTGCATGCACTGTGTCCCATGCAATGTCTTCATGCGTGTGTGTGTGTGTGTGTTCGTGTGGGTATCTGTTTGTGTCATGCGAATGCTGTGTGTTCCAGTGTGTGTAATTGTGCAACTGCCCGCATAGGCAGGCGCACATGCCTTTCCTCCCTCTTCTTGTCCCACCATGCAGGAAAACCCATTGCACCCCCTCTTCTCACCCCACTTTACCCCCCCTCCCTTCCCCTCTCCCTTGCCCGGCTCTCCTCCTTTTTCTCCCCCCTGTGTGTCTCTCCTCCACCAGTCGCGCGGCATCAGGATGCTGGTGAAGACGTTTCTGCCGCGGCAGGCGACACCGGGGAGCAGCAAGAAGCAGTCGACGGGACTGCAGGCCGTGCTGGGGAAGCTGCTGCCTCGGGGCGAGGTGTACGAAGACGTGCAGTCCTCGTGAGTGCTCTGCTCTGCTCTGCTCTGCGCTTTAGATGCATGCACCCGTTCACCCATCCACACATGCCGCACGCATGCACCCAATTCAACCAAGGTGTCCTCTGCTGGCTGGGGAAGCTGCTGCCTCGGGGCAAGGTGTACGAAGACGTGCAGTCCTCGTGAGTGCTCTGCTCTGCGCTGTGCTTCTCTCTAGGTTCAGGCATACGCGCACCAATCCACGCATGCTGCAGGCCGTGCTGGGCAAGCTGCTGCCTCGGGGCGAGGTGTGTGACGGCGTGCTGTCCTCGCGAGTGCTCTGCTCTGCTCTGCGCTGCTCTGCTCTGCGCTCTAGATGCATGCATGTACCGGTTCGCACACATGCCGCACGCACCCACCCAACCTGTGGCTAGGTGTCCTCTGCTGGGCAAGCGACAGCCGCGGGGCGAGGTATACGCATGCGCACACATGCGCGCACGCGCACATGCACCAGCACTCTTGGCTCGTGCAAACCCGCCGTTCCCTCTGTGATTTGAATGTACCAACTCACCCATCGTTTGTAAACCCGTCATTGTCATTGCAGGGACGCGGACAAAGCGCTGCTGCGGTTGACAGCAGCCAAGTCAGTGGTGAACCTCGCCACACAGCTCGACTCACAGATCACTCCCGATCTCTACCGCCTCGCTCTCTTCTCCTCGCTTGTAAGTCCCGGGGTGACCACTTGTTGAGTCAAGAAGGTGCGCTGCTGCGAGTGACAGCAGCCAAGGCACAAGTCAGTGGTGAACCTCGCTACACAGCTCGAGTCACAGATCACTCCAGACCTCTACCGCTTTGCTTTGCACTCTTCTCTTCGCTTGTAAGTCCCGGGGTGGGGTGGCTGTCGAGCCAAGGCAATTCAGAGTCTTTCCGCCTTCCGGCCTTTCGGCCTTTCCACACTACCTTATCTCCATTGTCCTCTCCTCTCCTCCCCTCCCCCCCCCCTCCCCGCCCCTCCCCGCCCCCTCCCCTCCCCCTCCCCTCCCCTCCCCTCACCTGCTGCTTGGTTGGATTTTTTTGTGCACACCTTGTCCCGTCCTCCCCTCCTCTCCTTCCCCCTTCCCCCTCCCCTCCTCTTCTCTCCTCACCCTCCCTCCCCCCACCATGTGCGTGTGCCTTCAGGATGCGGTGCCTCTGGTGAGGAGGGGCTTTGCGAGCAAGCTGATAGCGGGCCTCAAGGACCGCTCTGTGCCCATGCGCTATGCTGCTGCGCTGCCGCTGCTGGCGGCTGCAGAGGAGACAGACAGCGAGCAGCAGACGGAGGTGAGGAGGAAAAGGGGGGTAGAGGGTGAGGTAATGAGGGGGCCTGAATAAGGGGGGGAGATAAGGGGGGGACGAGAGGAGGAAAGGGGAGTCGGAGCAAGGGTGAAGGGGGGAACGCGAGGAAGAGAAGGGTGAAGGAGTGGCAGGTTTTTGCTTCCTCCTTTTGCTGGTTGCCTTTTCCAGAGATCTTTACTCCCTTTCCGGCTGTGTACCTTTTCTTCACTCTGTTCAGGTCCGTAGGTACCTAGCAGAATACGTGGACGTTACCAGGAGGGCGGCTGCTAGGAGATCCGTAGCAGGGTTGACTGGGGACGATGGGAAGGACAGGGAAGTGAAGCGGGAGGGGCAGGCGTGGGAGGTGAAGGGAGGGGGAGAGGAAGCTGGGTGCAAAGAGGCTGGTACGAGTGCGGCCGGTGCTGCTGCTGATTCTGCTGCTGCTGGTGCTGGGGGTGCCGGTGTTGCAGGGTTATCGACGATTATAGAGCACCCCGAGTATGTGCTGGTGTATCTGGCATATGTGCTGGCCCAGCACCCACAGTGGCCGAAGGTTGATGCTGGCAGCTCCAAGGCCGAGGACTATGAGCCGATTCAGCGGTACGGGAGAGAGGGAGGGAGGGAGGGCGGGAGAGAGGGAAGGAGGGAGAGAGGGAGAGGGCGGGGGTGGGAGGATGGGTGGGTGGGTGGGGGCACATGAGGGCAGAGTGGGGTGGGTTGTGGCTGGGGTTTCGTATGGTGGTTCTAGATGGTTAGTGAATTCGTTAATTGAACTTGCTTTCTTCGTCTCTTTCCTGCTCTCGTCTCTCTCCCACCCCCACTTTCACCCTCCCCGCCCCACCCAGCCCCCCTCTCCGTGTTCCGCTCTCCACCCGCCCTCAATTCTTGCCTCACCTCAACACTCTCCCTTCTCCTCTTCCCTTTGACACACACCCCCCTCCCTTCCACCTTCCCCCTGGCATCTCCCCTCTGACTCCCCCCCCTCCCCCCTCCCCCCCCACCCCGCTCCCCTTACACCCCCCCTTCCCCCAGTCCTCTGGAGTACCTGCTGAGGGCATTGCTGCAGGGGGGCGCGGAAAGGGGGAGGGGCGCGGAGGCAAGTGCAGGGGCATCGCGCAAGGACAGGGGCGCGGGGCAGGAGGAGGTGGATAACCTGGGAGCGGTGCTGGCAGTGCTGCGGACCATCAAGGCGGCCAGCCCTGTTGCCAACAGCGTTGCACAGGAGGTGAGTGAGTGGCATGTTTCTATTGTAACCACGACTGAAAGGACAGGTGGGGCTCGGGGGGTGGGGGGCGCTGGGAAGGAGGAGGTGGATAATCTGGGAGCGGTGCTGGCAGTGCTGCGGACCATCAAGGCGGCCAGCCCGGTTGCCAACAGTGTTGCACAGGAGGCGAGTGGGGGGTTGAGATGGCACAAACAAGCAGTACCCGGGAACCGTGCTGACATTTCTTTTCTCCTCCTGCCACCTTCCTTTCTCTCCCATTTTCTATTCATCTCTCCCTCACTCGCACTGTTTTGGATACATGACTCCCCTTGATATGAATTTCTGGTTCGGACCCTGAACCAATTTCTGTTCTTCTCTTCCCTCCCCATTTCCCTCCCCCTCGCACACTTCCCTCGATTTGCCCCCTTACCAGAAGCTAGCAGCAGTGTGCGACATTGGCATTGCGATAGCCAAGGCCATTGGCAGGACTCGTCCCTTCACGCTCACCTACTCGCAGCCAGTGCCTCTCCCCTCTGCACTCTTCAAAAGCCCTGATACCTCGCCGTCCCCTGCTGCTGCTGCTGCTGCTGCTTCTGCTGGAGCAATCACACCTGCAGCAGCAGGAGCAAAAGCAGGAGGGGGAGGAGAAGGGGGGGCAGCAGGGACAGAGAACGGGGCTGGGAAGACTGAAACTCCTGAACCTACGCCTTCTTCCGAGTTGCCACTCACTCCCCTGGTTAGTGCCTGTCTGCCCCCAGCTTCCCCTTTCCTTGCTCCCACCCCTCATTTCACTCACGTTCTCCCTTCATGTCTTACTCCCCTCACTCCCTTCCCTTCCCGCACTCCGCACTCCCAGCCTCACTCCTCAATCCCTCCCCTCAGTTTTCACTCCTCCCTCACTCGCCGCGCTCGCTCACCTCACTTCTCACTGCAGTCGCTCACTCCCTTCACACCCTCCTCTCGCCCCACTCTTGCTGCCGCATTCCTACTCCTCTCTCACAGCCGGACGGCAGCAATCTCCCGGCCTGCCTGTCTGACCTAGAGACCCCGTTCGTGGTGCAAGTGAATCCCCTTGCTTCTGAGGCGCCTAAGCCGTCTCTTGCTGCCCTTCCCATCCCTCTCTCTCCCACCCACAGCCGGACGGCAGCAATCTCCCGGCCTGCCTGTCTGATCTAGAGACCCAGTTCGTGGTGCAAGTGAAGCCCCTTGCGTCTCCTGCCGCCAAAGCACGGCACCATGTGAGTGTTCCAAGGGGGAAAGGAACTGGAGGAAGGAGGGGGGGGGGGGGGATGAGAGCGGGATGGTTGGGGGAGGGGGCGGCTGTAGTGCTCTGTGAACGTTCTGTGCTCCAGGGTTGTTGGGTCACACGTTGGGGCGTTGCAGGGTGATGTGCGGAGGGCTTGCTTGCTCAGCCGTTTTATATGCTCTGCCCGCTCGTTTACCTGGTACGTAGGCAGTAGCTTTCTACCTACCTTGTTGTTCACTCCTCATGCTGCAGCAGCCATGCTGCATGACTGAGTCCTGTGACACGTTGAAAGAGGTAGACACCTTATTCCAACCGCTTTTTGAGGCGCCTTCTTGGTGCCTATCTCTCCCTTCCCCCCCTCCCGTCCTTTCCCCTCTTCCTGTTTGTAACCGTTTTTTCTTTCTAGGCTGCCCGTGCCGGCGGAAAGGGTAAGAGGCCTTCAAGAAGTGCTACTAGGAGGAGGCTGGATGGGCGAGGAGAGGAGGAGGAGGGCGACGAGGAGGAGGATGAAGAGGCAGAGGAGGTGGGAGGGGACGAGGAGGGCGAGGAGGAGGAGGAGGAGGATGATGACGGGGTGAAGGTGTTATCTGAGGAAGGTGTTACTGTTGTGGGGGAGGCGAGGGGGCGGAAGGGGAGGAAGGAATCGGGTGCTGCGGAATCGGCGAGAAAGAAAGCGAAAGTGGCTGTAGAGGAGGTAACTCCTGGGAGGGGGAGAAGTGGGGATAGGCGGAAGGGGGGGAGGAAAGGAGGAGGACGGGAGGGAGCAGCAGAGGAAGAGGAGGAGGAGGAAGCAGAGGGCGGGGAGGAGGAGGAGGAGGAGGCAGGGGAGGGGGATGACGAGGAAGGGGGGGAAGAGGGAACACCAGTTGGGAAGGGAGGGAAGGGAGCAGGGACAGGGGGAGGGAGGAAAGTGGCCAAGGGTCCGGCTAGAGGGGCTGGTACTTCACCTGCTGCTGCTGCTGCTGCTGCTGCTGCAACGGCTACTCCTGTCGCTTCGAAGGGGGGCAAGCAGGGGCCGTCAGTTAGCCATAAGAAGGTACGGAATGAGTGCGTTTTTGAGTCGACTAAAAAGCATGCTGCTGCAATGGCTGCGCCTGTCGATTCGAAGGGGGGCGGGCAAGCAGGGGGCGTCAGTTAGCCATAAGAAGGTACGGATTGAGTGCTGTAGGTGCTTGTGAATGGTTTTCCTCTTTGAGTGTGAATGAATCTTGAAATTACCTCTAGAATGGCAAGAGTGGTGGTGCCATGGAAGCTGGAGTGTGCGTGCTGACAGCACTGGTGGTTCTCATTCTCACGTGCCTTGTTCCCTCCCTCCCTCCCTCCCTCCCTCCCTCCCTCCCTCCCCGCCCTCTCCCCCCCCCCCCCCCCCCCCCCCCCCCCTCTCCCTCCCTCCCTCCCTCCCTCCCTTGCCTCTCGCACGTGTTCTCATCTCATCAGAAAGTACCAGCAACGCCAGCAGCTGCGCCGGCAGGGGCGAGCGAGATTGCGCTGCGCAAGGCGTATGTGGGGCGGCGCATCAAAGTGTGGTGGCCGCTAGACAAAGCGTGAGTAGCAACACGAGATTGGGGCAAATATCGTGGTGGATTTTTGAACTCCGTTTCGATAGGTTGTGGATTTCAGTTAGGTATGGTATGCTGAGAACCACTTAACCAGACGTGCACTTGCTGCCTGTTGCTCTAATTGCACAAAACTAAAACCCTTCCTCCCTCCCTTCCCATCCTCCGTTCTCTCCTGCGCAGCTACTATAAGGGCGTAATCAAGTCATACCAAGTCAAGACCGAGAAGCACACGGTATGGATGCTAGGTGCCAATCCTGATCAAAGCCTGTGCAAACTCTACTTGCAAATCATCAATCCGGGCCGCTTAGAAATGCACGCACTTCTTGTGATGCAATAGTGAACGGACTGTTTGTGGGAGAACGCACTGTGAGACGCTTAGAAAGCCTAGCACATCATCCATTCATCCCTCCATCTCCCTATCTCCCCATCCCCTTTGTCGGTCCACGCCCACAGGTGCGGTACGACGATGGGGACAAGGAGGATCTGCTGCTGCACCGGGAGAAGTTTGAGTTCATTGACGGGCTGCCTCAAAGAGACAGTCTTTTACCGTGTCCTTGTGATTGCCTGCTCCAACTGTCCATCTCCCCATCCTTCCATCCCTCCATTTCTCCATCCCCTCTGTCCGCCCACGCCCACAGGTGCGGTACGACGATGGGGACAAGGAGGATCTGCTGCTGCACCGGGAGAAGTTTGAGTTCATTGACGGGCTGCCTCAAAGAGACGGTCTTTTACCGTGTCCTTTGTGATTGCCTGCTCCAACTGTCCATCTCCCCATCCTTCCATCCCTCCATTTCTCCATCCCCTCTGTCCGCCCACGCCCACCAGGTGCGGTACGACGATGGCGACAAGGAGGATCTGCTGCTGCACCGGGAGAAGTTTGAGTTCATTGACGGGCTGCCTCCCCCCACCGCCGCTTCCGCTGAGGTTCGTTCGTTGCAGTCCCATTCTCCTGTGACAGGGAGGGATTGTCGGACTGTCAGCTTGTCGATGTTCCTTTGTCTGGCGCCGCTGCTTTCATAATTGGTGAGACAAGCAATGCGGATCTTCCTTTGTGGCTATGACGTCTCTTGGTTTTGCTACCTCTGGTGGAGCAACCATTTCTGAATTCTTGACTGTATTTATTTTTCACGACTGTTATCTTTTTGTCTGTCTGACTTTCTGTCTGTTCATTCTACAGAAGCCGGCAACTTCTGCTCCTGAATCTGCCAGCAAAGGAAAGACTGCAGGGTCACACAGAAAGGGCGCGGAGGCAGCAGGTGCTGACGGAGCCACCAGCGTTAGCAAGTAAGAACATCCGTAACTCGTTAGGTTAATATCTTCCAGCATACGTGGGTGTGCAACGGTTGTTTCCCATCCCACTTCGCGTGATCTCTGTATGTGTTAATCACTTTGACCTTGGCCTTTTTTCGTTCTTTTCAGTTTTGTAGCTATTCTGTATTGCACTAGCATTGGGCAGCGGCATTGGACTTGATGTTGAGTGGCTGAATTGCATTTTGACCCTTTCAGGCATCAAATTGCCTCCGCTTTTCCTCGTCTTTGCTCGGCCCCTTTTCTGCAGATCTCACAAGAAAAAGGTTCCTCCTCCTGCTCCTGCTGCTGACCCTCCTGCTCCCGCTCCCTCTGCTGCTGCGACTGGCGCTGCTGCTAAGGCAGATGGGGGGAAGGCCAAGGGTGCAAGCACACCTGCAGCGGATAGGGGGGCTGGCAAAGGGAAAGGGACTTCTGCTGCTGCCACTGCTGGTGGTGGGAGAGTAGGTGGATCAGCTGAGAAGGGAGGGAGAGGGAAGAGAAAGGCAGACAAGGTTGTGGGCGATGAGGAGAGAGAGGGAGGGGAGAGGGAGGGGGAGGGAGAGGGGGATGAGACGGGGAGAGAAGGGAAGGAGGAGGGAGGGAAGAGAGGGAAGGGGGCGAAGAGAGGGAAGGGAGCTGGGGGGAAGGACGATGAGGGAGGGGAGAGCAGTGAGCAGGGGGATGTGGAAATGGTTGATGCTGATGAGGTCGATGGGGGGGAAGAGAAGGGCAAGATGGGAGAGAAGGAAGGGAAGGGTGAGAAGAGTGGGAAGGCGGAGAAAGGGGAGGAGGAGAAAAAGGAGGAGGATGCAGAGAAAAAGGGGGAGACTGAGAAGAAGGGTGGGGAGAGTGAGAAGGGGGCTGAGGAGGTGAGTGAAAAGAAGCAGGAGAAGGAGGAGGAGAAGAAAAGCGGTGAGGAGGGGGAGAAGGGGGAGGGAAAGGCTGGGGCGAAAAAAGCAGTGAAGGCAAGTGTAGGCATTGCTGCTAGTGTTCCTGTAGCTGCGAATGCGGCTGATGCCAAGGCTACTGCCAAGACTGCTGATGCTAAGAGTGCAGAGGCCGAGAACAAAGGGACTGAGGCCGAAAAAACGGAGAAGACCGATGTGGGGAAGAAGGGCGGGGAGAAGAGGGGGAAGGCTGATGGGGAGGAGGAAGGGGAGGAGCGCAATGGGGCTAATAAGAAGCAGAAAGCGTCAGGGGATGGTGAGGGAGAGGGCGAGGGGGCAGCAAAGGGAGAGAAGGATGAGGGTAGGGCGGAAGAGAGTGCTAGAGGGAAGGCTGAGAAGGACGGGGAGAAGGCAGGGGCAAAGGCAGGGGATAAGGAAGGAGGTAAGGCCAAGGAGAGTACTGCTGTAAATGGGAACTCGGCTGGTGAGGAGGATGAGAAGGAGAGGAAGGAGGAGGAGGAGGCAGAGAAGGGGAAGGAGAAGGAGCAGGAGGCAGGTGAAGGGGGAGATGGGAAGGCAGGAGCAGCAGCGCAGGGGGGTCGAGCGAGGAAGGTGTCTATTGGCATTGCAGTGGGTGCGCAGGAAGAGAAGAAAGCAGGGGGAACAGCAGGAGAAGGGGAGGAGAAGAAAGCAGCAAAGGAAGCAGAGGGGGAGGCTGCTGGGGCTGGAGGGTCTGGAGGCGAGTCAGACGGGAAGGACAAGGTGTGCAAGCTCAGATTTTCTATACTTACCCCTGCAAATCACTTCAATTTTTGTTTTTGTTCCCCTCCTTCCCAGCCCTCTCCCCCCCCTACACCTCTCAGGAACTTCCATTTCTGCACCTGTCCTCTCTATTTGTTTGTTTTATTTTCTTCTGCTGTTTATTTTCTTTTATGTTCTTCACCCCCTTGTTCCGTCTGCTGCTGCAGAGGCAGCTGAGGGAGCGTCGGACTCGCGGCAAGTCATAGAAGCAAAGGTTGAAACGGTGGTGTGTTGTGAGTCATGACTTCTGACTTGCTAGCTCGTACTCCTGTTGTTGCAGCTCCCGCCACCACTCCTCCTGCTGTTGGTTTGGTCTTGGGATTGTGGCAGTAGTTACTGGTTACTGACAATCCAACAACACTGCTTCTGTGGCGTTAGAGCTAGAAACAACACTAAATAGGCCACAAAGGACAACAGCATGACTACAGTCTAGGATAAGTGATTCGCTCAAGATTGGAATCAAGGTAGGAGTTTAACTGTTTTAACTAGGTACTTGCAATATTTGACTTGTTGATTGCCTTGGAGCGATAAGCCGTATATTGATAGAGCATAAAAGTTCCATAAAGGCGGTTAGGCAAAGTGGAAATCTATTTTGACGGGGATGTTTTTCTTTTTAACTTTTCTGACAAAGCCTGCAAACCTGCAGTTTACACCCTCTGACTTCGTCAGTGCCTGTGACAGCTGCGCTCCGCGCTGGATTTTCCTTCGGATTCGCGAAAACAAAGTTTTCCCCTAATGGGTAGAACTGCCACCAATTCTTTTGACTTCATGATTCCTCACAACCATTTTATTTCGGTTATGTACAGAACGTGCCCCAAAAATAGTTTGGGGTATAGATAAGAACTACCCCAAACAGCACAAATTGACGAATGGTACTCGACATCGACCCAACCCAAGCCCCTGTTACCTTCTCTTTTTCCCAAGTCCTAGGCGTGATGGTGGGACGCGGGACATGGTTTTTCTTGGGTTTAGCATTTGAGCCCACTTATTCCATCTTTTCCCACACCAGTTTCGTGGCCTCAAACGCTCGGTGGAACTCTGAAAATCCGCAAATTCTTTTGCTAGCTTTGCTAGATGAATGAGGGCATCTGCCAAAACTTTTTCAATGTATTAGTGTTAGTTGCTATGGAACTCCTAGCCAGAAACGAGCCATGTTCTCGGATATGTGCCATGAAATTCAATCCCAAGACAAGCATCCACAAGTTTTATGGATTCCCTCGCCGGCAGTGTGTCAGATGCTACGGTCCGACCGACAAATTTCTCTCACATGCCGACGGACACAACGCAGCGCGGCAATGTGCGTGAAATGAATGGGCTGGTCGGTTGGTTGGGTCTCCTCCGCCAACGGTGCACGCGACCGCGTGTTTTTGGTATTCATGATTCCCCCCAACCAAATTCCCCCATTCCCTTATTCCCCTCTCCTGATTCCCCCAATTTCCTCGCGCTCTGAATCTCTGATGCATCATGGTAATACTGTACTTGCCCGCGGTGCCAGTTACCCGCCAGCAGCACGCGGCTGACTGCAACTGCGTGGCCGCTCACCCCACCTGTTCCCCCCCATCATTCGTCCCCCCTCCGCTCCCCCACCAACCCCCATTTTCCATCTTTCTTTCCCCACACCCACCCATCCACCTTCTTCCCCTCCTCCTCTCCCCGCCTTTCCTCCCCAACCGCCTGTCCGCCATTCTCCTCTACTCACCCCGCCGTTCCCCTTTCCGATTCTCCGCCTTTCCCAACTTCCCTTCTACGCCTCTCCCCTTTTCCCCTCTCCGCCAGCGTCACGTACTGTACCGCCGAACCCAACCGCACCGCAGTACGCCTTCCTCCCCATTTCCAATCCGACGACACCCACGTCTCGCTGCCTCTCCCCCACCTTCCCCCACCGCGTTTTCCGGCGCACAGGGCCATGGGCCATGACCAGCCGCCGCGACAGCGAGGCCGAAACAGAGCACCAGATGCATCCGTTCGGTGTAGGCTCAACTGGGAGAGGAGAGGAGAGGAATCATCGACGGGGCGGCCCGTTGATTTCAGGTGGAGGAGGAGGCGCAGCGGCGTTTGGTTGGAGTGTTTACATGTCTCGTTGTAGGCCGACCGATGATGATTTATTCATTATTTACGTTTTTCCCCAGACCAGAAGCAGCCAGTACATTGACGCGCAGACAGCGAAGCTTACGCACACTGATTGCGCACCAACTGTGGTGCACGTCGTAGCCCCCCCCCCCCCCCCCCTCCTCACAGTTTCAGTAAAGTAGTGAGCGTTTTCAATCCGCGAGACACGCAAAGCAAGCCTTCAGCAGCGCTTGAGCTGAAGCAGGATTCTTTCGTCGAGCCTCGTACACTTGTGAGAATTCTCAGTAGCGAATCTGATACAGCGAGAGCGGAGGTTCGGGTCAGTTCCCTCCGTCCAGACAGATCGATAATTTTTTATTGATAGTTATTCATCTAGTTTCCAGCCTGCGGGCCCCACGTGCGCGTGGTGCAATTATTGAGTTACTGACTTCTTGCCTAGACCACCTCTTACAATTCTGAACAATTGACCGCTGACCCGAGTCGCCAAAGGCCAAGGAAGGGCATTTAGTTTATTCATTTTATTCTTGACGGCAAACCTAGCCGTGCCAGCTGGACAGACGGTAACGCGAACCTTCGCAAGCGTCCCAGGTGTTACGACTACGGGGGCGGCGGGGAACGCAGCGACTGCGGAGACGGCGCGCGGAAACGACGTTATGACGCGGGATTCTACCACAGCAGGGAAGCACCGCCGTCTCATAGGCGCGCGGAAACCGGGTCCGCGGAGTTTGAGCTGGCGGAGTAGGGGAAGATTGCGCGCATCGTTCACACTCTCCGCGAATACGTTCTCCGCCGCGTGCGCGTGGCTACTGTTAGCGCTGATTGCTTCCGCCTTATGCGCGCAAACGGCGTCCGCGAAGCCCTTCTCACGTACGTGCGCAAGATGGCTTCACACATGGCCAGTTCCCCCCCCCCCCCCCCCCCCCCGCAACCCCCTCCCACCTCCCGTTCCCCGCTCTCCTTCATCCTTCCTTCCCTCCCTCTCCCACCCCCACCTCCGACTCCCCCCCTCCCCCGCCGCGCCCTCCCTCCTCCCCTCCAACTTACGTCCCTTCCGCATGTCGGCCTTCGCGAGGTCCTCCGCCCTTCCCCTCTCCCCCCACCCCGGATCCCCCTTCCCTGCCGGTCCGCCGTCCTCCTTTCCCGTTTCCCCTTCTCATTCCCCCTGTTCGCCTCTACCATTCCACCAATCCTCTCCCCGCCATCCTCCCCCCCTCCCCCTTCCCCCTCGTCCGCTCCCCCAGGCTCCCTTCTCCGCAACGGCGGGTTCGACAAACTAGGCGCCGCGCTAGAAGACCTAATTAAGCGCTCCGGAGGGCGACTAGGCCGCGTGGTTCGCGGCGTGAAAGAGGTGCCGGGCTGGAAGGCGTCCAAAGGCGGCGTTAATCTGCTCCGCGTATCGGGGGATATACAGTGCGCAGCCACCGGGGGAACGGCGGGCGGAGCGCAGCGGAGCGCCAATGGCACGTGCACGCCGAGCGGAGAGAGCGCGCCCCGGTATAGCGTACAGATTCCCGCGGTTCCCGCGCGGTCCATCTTCCAGTCGTTAGAGACTGTAGCGGGGTGTGACTATAGCGGGTCGTTCGCGATGCGCGCGCCGACGCTGCGGCACGGCGACCCGGCGTCCGTGCTTCTGACCGTCGTCGACGCCGCGACTGGCGCTGAGCTACTATTCGACGTGTTCACGGAGAAGATGGTGAGTCTTGAACGCACGGAAAGGATGGTGAGGCGGCCTTTTGAGGCGCCCCAAACGGCGTCCGTACTTTCAGACTGACTGACTGACTGGCGCTGAGCTTCTGCTATTCGACGTGTTCACGGAGAAGATGGTGAGTCCTGAACGGACGGTGAGAGTGAGAGGCGACGCGGATCTTACCCCCTCCAATCCGCTCCGCTTGCCCTCACTCACTTTCCGCCCTTTCCCCTCGCTCCCCGTTCCCCACGCGCCCCCGATCCCCCTGTCCCCCGCCTTCGTCCCTCGCACCAACTGCTCCGCGTTTCCCGACAACGCTCCTTCTGACGTTTGCCCATTTCCCCCTTCCCTATTCCCCCCATCCCCCACCCCCACCCCGCCTCACCTCCCCTCTCTCTCCCCTTCTTCCTCCCCCTCCGCCTCCCCTCCCCCCCCCCCCCATGCGCGCAACAGACGACCAACTGGGTGCGCAAGTCGTTCGCGTTCCGCGCGGCGAGCGCGGAGAGCCTGCTGACGTTCGGCGCGGGCCCGCTGAACGGCACCGCTGACGTGGACGCGGGGAACGGCGTCGCGATCGACGCGGTGAAGGTCGAAAACGACGGATGCTCCTCGCAGTGCGTGCACAGAAAGTGGCGGGGAGGAGTGGGAGGAAACGGGGGGAAATAAGGGGATCTAAACGGATCGGGGGAGACTGAGGGGGAGATGGGGGGAAATCGGGGGAGACCGGGGGGTGGGCGGGAGGGGGAGATAGTGGGATGAAACCGTCGGATGCTCCTCGCAGTGCGTGCGACACGGTGGTGGGGAAGAGCGGGGATTGCGGGAAGAGAGAGAGAGTCTGTCTATAAGCCGCCTCACTCACATATCGTCCAGCATCCGAGCTGCTCTTTTGAGAATTCTCAAAAGTTCTCCCTTTCACCCAATCACCCGTTCTCCCTTTCTTCCCTCCTTTTCTCCCCTTTTCCCCTTCACCTCTTTTCCCCTTCACCTCTTTTCCCCTTCACCCGGCCTGGTGTGTTGGATTGTGTTTCAGAGAGGGTCGGCTGGCTCTGGAGAGAGCAGAGGCAACGAGAAGGGGGCTAGGAGAGGTGGATGAGGACGAGGAGGAGGGAGAGAAGGAGGAGGAGGGGGAGGGAGAGACGGAGGAGGGGAAGGAGGAGGAGAAGCAGGAGGAGGTGGAAGCAAGGCAAGTTACAGCGGATGAGGAGGAGGAGGAGCAGGAGGAGCAGGAGGAGCAGGAGGAAAGGGAGGAGGCGGAGAAAGAGGAAGAGGGTATTACTGAAGGCGATGGCATGAGTGAGAGGAGAGAGAGGGTGTTACGTTCCTCCCCACCGCCCTCCTCCTCCTCTCTAGTCTCGTCTCTCACTCAACAGCTCCAGAAGCGCCTCAATAACCTCTTGAAGCGCAAGAGAAAAGCCCCTCCCCCTCCCCCTCCCACTAGCAGCGCCGGCAGCAGCAGCGGCAGCAGCAGTGGTAGCGACAGCGGGAGCAGCGGGGGGAGTGGGGGCACTGGGGGGACGGGCTTGGGCGGAACTCTAGGCACTGCGCCCCCGTCTCCGCCTCCCCCTCCGCCCCCGTCCCCCCCCGCCCCGCCCTCGTGGTATGGCATGTTCAGTGCGGGGAAGCCGCTGAACTCGATCCTGATTGACTATAACGCGGATAATGCTGCCGTGTCTGGGAATTCGGTTACCATCACGCAGAAGAGCGACACTGGAGGTGAGAGAGGGGACGGGGAGAGAGAGAGCAAGAGTAGTCACGTGTATGAAGATTTGTTTTGAGACGTCTCAAAACGAATTCGGTTACCATCACGCACAAGAGCGACACTGGAGGTGAGAGAGAGGGGACGGGGAGAGAGGGAAGGGAGAAAGGGGGGAGGGTGGAAGAACGAAGGGAGAGGGAAGTTAGAGGGAAAGAGGAGGGAGAGGGAATGGAGAAGGAATCATGTGTCGCCATCTCTCAGACGAACTTTTTTGTTTGGTCCACCCTCTTGGGTTCTCCCACTTGGGTCCTCTCCCCTCTCCCTACTTCCTTCCCACTCCCCTTTCCCCTCTCTCCCTCCTTCCCCGCATCTCCCCGCACAACAGAGTCCAGGTGGCAGGCAGTGACCAGTCCATGCAGTGGAGAAGGTCACTGCAGAGGGTCACTGTGGGCGGTGGAGACACAACAGGGTTCATGTGGCAGGCAGTCCATGCAATCCATGCAGTCCATGCAGTCCAGGCAATGCTCTTCACAGCCCCCCGCCCGCCCACACTCACGCTCTTCCTTTGTCACCCTCTCTCCCCTCCCCACTGGTCTCCCCCGCATCACAGGGTCCAGATGGCAGTCCATGCAGTTCACATCAGGCCTGTTCCGTGCGCTTGCCTCGTTCCCCTTTTGAGGCGCCTCAAAAGTCGCCTCGTTCCTCAACCCCTCACGTTCACACTCTTCCCTTCTCGCCCATTCTCTCTGTGCCGCTCCCCTCTTCCCCCCTCTCTCCCCTCCCCACTGGTCTCCCCCGCATCACAGGGTCCAGATGGCAGTCCATGCAGTTCACATCGGGCGTGTTCCGTGCGTCCATGCAGTGCTCCTCTGCCGACACCTCTGGCCTCATGTACTCCTTCTACGTGAGTGTCTCGCGCGCGCTCCTCTCCCCTTCTATTCTCTCTCCCCTGCGGTTGGTGGTGCTCGTTCTGCGCGTGCGAGACGGCGCTCCGTCCGTGCGGCCATGCAATGCTCTTCTGCCGACACGACACCTCTGGCCTCATGTACTCCTTCTATGTGAGTGCCTCCTGTGTTTCTGAGGCGCCTCAAAAATAAATAATTCTGAGGCGCCTCAAAAATGTACTCCTTCTATGTGAGTGTCTCCTGTGTTTCCCCTCTGCTCCTTCCTTCCCCCTTCACCCCCCTCTGCACCTGTGTTTCCCCCCTGCCTCTGCAGACACCTCTAGCCTCATGTACTCGTACGTGACTCTCGCGCTCTCTGCCCCTGAACTTGCGCTTCCCCCCTGCACCTCCCCTTTTGCACCTCCCCACTGCACCTCACCCTGGATTTCCCCCCTACGCACTCACTCACTCCTCACCATGCCCTCCTCTCCCCCTCGCACGCCATCAGTTGGACTCGAGTGCGCGCATAGGCGCCAACTCAGGCCTGGGGTGGGACTTTGTGCCTTATGTGCCCCTCTCTCTCTCCCCAATTTCCACTCTCCCCATGCCCCCCTCTCCCCCGGTAACACCACCAGCTGGACTCGAGCGCGCGAATCGACGCTAACTCAGGCCTGGGGTGGGACTTTGTGGGCACTCACTCACTCACCTATCCCATCTCTCTTATTTGTCATGCTCCTTTCTACCACTGCTACCAGCTGGACTCAAGCGCGCGCATAGGCGCCAACTCAGGCCTGGGGTGGGACTTTGTGCCTTATGTGCCTCTCTCCCCAATTTCCACTCTCCCCATGCCCCCCTCTCCCCCGGTAACACCACCAGCTGGACTCGAGCGCGCGAATCGGCGCTAACTCAGGCTTGGGGTGGGACTTTGTACAGCCCACTTAATGCGCCACCTCACCAACTCGCTCACTCACCAGTATAATTTCCATGCTCCTCTCCCCATCCCCCTCTCTTCCCCCCTGTAACACCACCAGCTGGACTCGAGCGCGCGAATCGGCGCTAACTCAGGCCTGGGGTGGGACTTTGTGGGCAACAACAAGACGACGGCCCTCGCCACGTACCACGTGAATGGGGTGGTTTACCCTCAGAAAATCAGCCTGGGGTTCCACTGCGCGGAGGCCCCGCACGTGTTCACCATCTACTGGGACGCCAACTATGCTGCGTGCGTTGGGGGCGAAGGGGGAAATGGGGGATTCGGGGGTTCGGGGCTTGTGCAATTGGGGGAAGAGTGTTTGGGAGGGGGGGGGGGGGGGGGGGGGGGTGTTGTGTGCGGTTGATTTTGAGAATTCTCAAAATCAACCTCAAACAAAGGGGGGGGGGGGGGTTGTTGCGTGCTAGCCTGTATGACGATTTTTGAGGCGCCTCAAAAATCGTTTGGGGGGCGGGGGGTTGTTGTGTGCTAGCCTGTTGTATGACGTAAGGCAGGCCCCCCATGTGTTATCCATCTATGGGACGCCAACTATGCCGCGCGCGTGCGTTGGGGGGAAAAGGGGGAGGATTTGGGGGGTTGAGGGCTTGTGTGGTTGGTGGGAGGGTGTTGTGTTGTGTTGTGTGCGAGCCAGCAAAACTCAAGCCCCCCCACATGTTCTCCATTCACTGAGACGCCAACCATGCCTCGTGTTTTTTGTGGGGAAGGCGGGGAGGGAGGTGTTGTGTTGGGGTGAAAAGGGGGAGGTGTTGGCCGGTTGGAGGTTTTTGTGGAATTGCTTTGCATTTGTGAAGGCCTGTTGGAATATGTTGAGTTGAACCCCCAATCCTTTCTCGATCTTCTCTACCCTTCTCTCGATCTTCTCTACCCTTCTCTCAATCTTCTCCACCCACCCTTATTTCGATGTTCCCCACCCACCCGTATTTCGATGTTCCCCACCCCACCTGTTCTTGAACCCTCCTCAGGTGGTATGTTGACGGCAAGCTGGCACGAGTGCTGGTGAAGCAGCAGGGGCAGCCGTACCCGTTCCGCCCCATGTTCCTATACGGCACGCTGGCCGCTGCTGCCGGGACAAGCATGGAGCGATACGCCGGCGCGTATACCCCCAGCACCACCGTTTACACTGCTGCTTGGACTGGTGCGTTCCGCTGGGAGGCTCTGGTTTGATTGGGGAAGGGTGAGAGAGGGTTGGGAAAGGGCTGGGGCGTGCGGTGGGCAGGGCACCACCATGCAGCGCTACGCCGGCGCGTCGAAATCACTTCTGAGAGAGAGAGTTCTCGAAAGTGATTCCAATATAAGGGCTGGGGCGTGCGGTGGGCAGGGCACCACCAGCACCATGCAGCGATACGCCGGCACGTATACTCTCATCCCAGCACCACCGTCTACACTGCCGCCTGGACTGGTGCGTTGCGTGCTGTGGAGCAGGGTGGAGTCGGGTGGAGTGGGGTGGAGTGGGGGAGGTTCTGGTTTGATTGTGAAAGGGTAGGCGAGGGTTGGGAAGGGGCTAGTGCGTGCAGTGGAGGGTTGGAGGGTTGATTTCCCCCCTGATGGCGGAGGTGGGGCAACCATCCAACCCGTCGCCCCCTGCCCCCCTGCCCCTGCAACATACCCTGCCAACCAAACCCTTTTCCGTGCAACACACCCTCCCCGCCTTCGCCCTCCTCCCCCAGGCATCACGGTGATTTCCTTTCCCCTCTGATGGCGGAGGTGGGGCAGCCATCCGCACGAAGAAATGGGTTCAACCCCGCGCCCCCTCCCCCTTGCAACGTGCCCTGCCAGCATAGCGCCGGTGACGCTGACGCCCCTGCTTGTCCCCACTCCCCTTCTTCCCCACCCTCTCTTCCCCCTCGTCCCCCAGGCATCACGGTGATTTCCCCCCTGATGGCGGAGGTGGGGCAGCCATCCAACCCCGCGCCCCCTGCCCCTGCAACGTACCCCGCAAGCATAGCGCCGGTGACGCTGACGCCCCTGGCGGTGGATTATTGCGATGACCACTGCATTGGGTGCAGCAGCAGCACAGACGGCAGCGCCTCAATCAAGATGGACAACTCCTGTGGTGCGTTCGGAGGGAGAAGGGGGGATATGGGGACTGTTGCGGCTGTTGGGGCTGTTGGGATTGCGCTGTGCTCTTGAGCCGCCATACGATGACCACTGCGTGGGGTGGGGTGCAGCAGCAGCGCGGACGGCAGCGCCTCGATCAAGATGGACAACTCCTGTGGTGCGTTGATGGTGTGAGGGATGGGTTTAGGGATTTTCAGGGTTGTGCTGCACTGGGTGCAGCAGCAACAGCGCGGACGGCAGCGCCTCGATCAAGATGGACAACTCCTGTGGTAAGCACAAGAAGAGAGCCCGGGGAGGTTGTGGGCCTGGGTGGGTGTTGTGGGAATTGTGCTGTGCTGTGGTGTGCTGTGCGCTTGTCGGCTTGCTTGTGATGACCACTGCGTGGGGTGCAGCAGCAGCACGGACGGCAATGCCACGATCAAGATGGACAACAGTTGCGGTGGGTTTGGAGGGAAGGGGAGTGAGTGTGAGGAAGGGAGTGTGAGTAAGTTTTAGGGAGGAGGGTCAGCGCCTAAGGTTGTGGGGTTTCTGGGGTTGTGCTGTGCTGCGGAGGTGGGTTGGGAAGGCCACGTGTAGAAAGAAGAGTTTTGAGACGGGTTTTGAGACGTCTCAAAACTCTTCTTTCTACACTGGGGTTGTGCTGTGCTGTGGAGGTGATTTTTGAGTCGACTCAAAAATCGCCTCATCACACGTGGGGTTTCTGGGGTTGTGCTGTGCTGTGGAGGTGGGTTGGGAAGGCCACGTGCGCCCCTCCCTTTTCTCAGTATTGGCTTACACTGCCCGCAGACTCCTACTCTTTCCAACCCCTTATCTCTCTCACCGCACCGGACTGCACCACACCACACCCCACCCCACGCCACCAACCCAGCAGGCTCTCGTTTCCGCTCGTCCCTATCGCACAGCTTCGGGTTCTTCAGTGTGGACTACCATTTTCTGCACACTCATAACCTCTCCACCCCAACCCCCATCTCTCCCACCGCACCTCAAACCCCCCCACCGCAGGGTCCCGTTTCCGCTCGTCCCTGCCCAACAGATTTGGGTTCTTCAGTGTGGACTATCAGTGCCCGCACACTGCTAATCTGTCTCCTCCCTTTTCTCTCCCACCCCACCCCGCCACACTCCACCGCACTCCACCGCACTCCACCGCAGGTTCTCGCTTCCGCTCGTCCCTGCCCAACAGCTTTGGGTTCTTCAGTGTGGACTATCGGTGCCCGCACACTGCTAATCTGTCTCCTCCCTCTCCCACCCCACCCCACCACACTCCACCGCACTCCACCGCAGGTTCTCGCTTCCGCTCGTCCCTGCCCAACAGCTTTGGGTTCTTCAGTGTGGACTACCGCTGCCCGCAGGGGAAGGGCAGCGGCCTCGTCTCCAGCTTCTACGTGAGTCCAGCGGCCTCCCTGCTGCCCTTAGAGTTGTTATGTGTCCAGCGGCCTCCCTGCTGCCCTTAGAGTTGTTATGCTGCGTTGCGTCGCTTCTTCAGGCAGGTCTAGGCAGGTCAAGCGGAGGGGAAGGGCAGCGGCCTCGTCTCCAGCTTCTACGTGAGTCCAGCGGCCTCCCTGAGCGCTCTTGAGGTGCCTCAAAAGTCCTTTGAGCGCCTTGAGGTTTCCCTGTCTTGTGAGGTGTTCTGCTGCCTTGTCAGGGTGCAAGTTGTCGTCGGTTTGTTTCCTTGTCAGATGTTTGTTTGATTGTTTGCTTGTGTGTTTGTTTGTGTGTTTGTGTGTTTGTGTGTGTGTGTTTAATTTTCGGAATGGGTGCACACACGCACAGCGTGCAGTGTGCAGAGTTACGTGACTTGTGTGTGTGTGTGTGTGTGTCAGCTCCGACAGCTCTCGAAGAACTGTCATTCCTTAGGTGCAAGCAACCACACACTTAAGAACTGTCAAGAGCTCCCCCCCTCCGAAACCATCCGACAGTTATCATCGCAGGAGGGCAGCAAGGTGCAGGACGAGATCGACTTTGAGTGGCTGGGCAAGAACAACACGGTCGTGCAGACCAACTTCTATGTGCGCGGGGTGGGCGGCAACGAGAAACTCGTCACCCTGGGCCATGACTGCTCTGCTGCATTCCATAACTACGCGCTGTACTGGACCAACAAGCAGCTCATGTACGTGCGGAAATGGGGGGGGAGGAGGAGGGTTGGGGATGGTATAGGGTAGCCTGGGCCACGGCTGTTCTGCCACGTTCCATAACTATGCGCTGTATTGGACCAACAAGCAGCTCATGTACGTGCGGAAATGGGGGGAACGGGGGGGGTGGTATTGGGTAGCCTGGGCCACGACTGCTCTGCTGCGCTCCACAACTACGCACTCTACTGGACCAACAAGCAGCTCATGTACGTGCTGAACGGGGGGGGTGTGGAAGGGGAGGGGTGGGCGTGGTATTGGGTAGCCTGGGCCACGGCTGCTCCGCTGCGTTCCACAACTATGCGCTGTACTGGACCAACAAGCAGCTCATGTGCGTGTGGGGGAGGGAGGAGGGGATGGGGTTCTGTGGGGTGGGTGGATAAGGGGTAGGAGAACGGGAGGGAAAGGGGGCTGGTATAGGGGGTGGCTAGCCGGGCCATGACTGCTCTGCTGCGTTCCATAACTATGCCCACTACTGAACCAGCAAGTAGCTCATGTAAGTGCTGACGGAGAGAGGGGGGGGGGGGGGGGGGGGTGGAGGGGAGGTGTGGATGGTATCGGGTAGCCTGGGCCACGGCTGCTCCGCTGCGTTTCACAACTAAGCGCCCTACTGGGCACGCCATGGCATAGGGTAGCCTGGGTTTTGAGAATTCTCAAGAACCAGCTCGCATAGGGTAGCCTTGGGCGCACCGACATCGATTCTGTACCTGAATGTCGTTCTGTTCTTATCGCCCCCCTCCCTCTCCCGTATGCCCCTCCTCTCCCCCCCCATCCCCTCCCCCCCCCTCCTCCTCCCCCCCCTCCCCCCCTCTGCAGTTGGTACATTGACTTTGTGCAGGTGCGGGTTCTCCTCAACACCACGGACATGGACGGGGCACCTGAATGCCGTTCTTCTCCCACCATCCCAACCTTCCACTTCTCCCACCCTTGTGCCCCCACCCCCCCTGCAGTTGGTACATTGACTTTGTGCCGGTGAGAGTGCTTCTCAACACCACGGACATGGACGGGGCACCTGAATGACATTCTCTTCCCACCATCCCATTCTTCTCCCTCCCTCCCTCATTCCCTCTTCCCTCACCCCCCCCTGCAGCTGGTACATTGACGTTGTGCCTGTGAGAGTGCTGCTCAACACCACCGACATAGACAGGGCGCCGTACCCCTCCAAGCCCTCCTCACCCTCCCTCGCCCTCCCCTTCCTGCCCTCCCCCGCTCTCACCCTCCCCCCCCCCCAGTTGGTACATTGACTTTGTGCCTGTGCGAGTGCTCCTCAACACCACCGCCATAGACGGCGCACCGTACCCATCCAAGCCCTCCTTCCTCTACGCCAGTGTGTGGGACGCCAGTGGCATCTGCAACGGCTGCTGGGCGGGCAACAGAAACCCACACATTCACTTGGTGCCTGAACCTTGTTTCTTCCCACCCTTCGCCCCCTTTCCCTCCTTCCCTCCCTCCCTCGCTCCCACCCGCCTTCTCTTCCCCTCCCCCCGTGCAGATGGTACATTGACTTTGTGCCTGTGCGGGTTCTACTCAACACCACCGCCATAGACGGCGCGCCGTACCCATCCAAGCCCTCCTTCCTCTACGCCAGTGTGTGGGACGCCAGTGGCATCTGCAACGGCTGCTGGGCGGGCAACAGGGACCCTGGCACTGCCACCGACCCCACCTGGCAGGTGTTTGCGGAGTACAGGAACATGACTGTACGCTCGCCGCTCTGGGGATGATTGGAGGGAGTCTCACTGCTTTGGGGGGGAGGCGAGCAGCAGGGGGGGGGGGGAGGGGAGGGAGGCTTTTGAGGCGTCTGGAGAACCCACGTGGCAGGTCTTTGCAGAGTACAAGAACATGACTGTGCGCTCGCCGCTGTGGGGGTGATAGGAGTCTCACCACTTTGGGGGGGTGGGGGGAGGGGTGGCGAGCGGCAGGCGAGCGGCTTTTGATGTCTTTGCAGAGTACAAGAACATGACAGTGCGCTCACCGCTTTGGGGGTGAGGTGAGGTGAGGTGAGGTGAGGTGAGGTGAGGTGAGGTGAGGTGAGGTGAGCAGCAGTCGGGCGAGTTTTGAGATGTCTGCGGAACCCACCTGGCAGGTGTTTGCGCAGTGCCGCAGCATGACTGTGCGTTCTCCGTTCTGGGGGTGAGGTGAGCGACGGGGGGCGACTTATGAGACGTCTGAAACACTCACCTGGCAGGTGTTTGCGGCGTACTGAAGCATTACTGTGCTGTGCTGTGGTGTGCTCTCCACATGGGGGATGAGTGGCGGGCAGTGGTGGTGGCCTCCTTGTCCTCGTTGTAAGGATTTCGTTTTCGGCGGCAGTGAGGAGGACGGCAGGGTAGCAAAATATGGCAGCTGTTTCCATTATTTAGGTTAGGCCAGTTGCAGCTTCTGCTGCTGCGGTGGCGTTTCCTACATTGGTTATCCGGCTCCTGAGTGGAGTGCTGTTGATTAGAGAGTAGGTGTAGGATGTGCCTGTCATGCAACCTAGCTCGGCTGTTCTGCTAGGTTTGCAACCTGGCACTGCTTTGTGCCATTGTTAATTCCAGATTTTGTACAAACTAATTCTCCTTGTTACGTGCGATCATAAGGTAGAGGTACTTTTGCTGGCTGCTTCCAATGTCTGTTTCTTTGGGGGGTTCATTTTTTGTATGGATCGGGCACTACGCGAATTGGCCGGCCAACTGGCCAACGTGTTTTTTTTTTTTTTTTTTTTTGGAGGTGTAAATATATTATCAAATATAGATACATCCGCAGTCGTAACTGTATATCTTGGAGGGTCTAGGCCACGCCTTGTGGGCGCCGCACCGCCCCCCTATGGCATGCTACGGAGGCTGATAGAAAGTGCGCGGGTTGCGCCAGATGGAGAGGAAAGGAGCCGCCCAAATTGTTGGCCCACCATCACCGCAAATCTTCTGAAGCTGCAACTTCTCATCCGCAGCCACATGGCTCCAGTTGTCTGTCTTCCAGAAACTTCTCCCTTCATCGGCCGCTGCCAGCCTTCCCCTTGCTGCCAGCACCACCCTCGCATGCGTCATGAAGTCCAGCACAGCACATCTCCCCACCTTCTTTCTCTCGAAAGGAGCTGCGCGCCAAACTGCATTGCATCGCGCCAACCAGATCTGCCTAAGCACCACTGATGTCAGCGTCATCTCCGGAAAACCTGACGCTGTGCCCTTTTCGCCAAACAGTAGGTCCCCCAGACAGTCCACCGACCTGCCCGGGTTCAGCATGTGCAACGTCCGCTTCAGCGCGCCAATGATCGGTTGTATGACCGGGCAGCTGTAGAGACAATGTGCTAGGGTTTCCTCCTCTCCACAGTGCACACATGCTATCTTGTTCTGGAAGAAATCCAGCCTCCCCCCAACCTGCAGGTTCATGCTGTGAACCCTTAGTAGGACGTCCCTCGCCTTGCCCGGTACATTTATCGAGTCTCTGGTCTCAATGACCTTCCGCCGTCAATCTTTTTTCCCCACACGTCCTCCCACTCCGCTTGTCTCCAAGAACGCCCTTTCGCCTTGGATAGTGCGGCCCTTACCCCGCGTAGCGGCACCAATTCTCCCCCAGCGAACAGTCCTGGTAGAGACAGCAACCGCACCTTTGGATCTCCCACGGGGCCAAGCAGTATTCCTTTCTGAACCGCCATCGGTTGGAGTCTGCACGCTTCGAAACACGTTTTCTCCGCTCTTGCTTTTTTCCCTATTCTCCCGTCTTCACCGAGGGACATGCTGGACGCGACCACCTTCCTGCCGTCCACCCCGTCCACTGCCCATGGGAGTCTAGCCGGTTGCCCTTGCAGGATGTACCTCACCACTCCCGATGCTTTCACCACAGCTTCGGCCGTTGCCGGCTCCTCGATCAATTTCCTCCACTCCGGCGGCATGGCCCCGTATGCCTTCCTTGCCATGACCGCCGCCTCCTTGCTTCCCAGTTCAATCGTCAGCACCTCTTCTTCTTTCACCCCCCTCCGTCCCCCTGGCCCGTCCGTGAGCAGGTCCCGAACGCGCGTGGTGATGAGGGCCGCTGTGCCTATTTGGTGACCGAAAGGGCTCTCCCCTCGATGCATGATGTTTCTGTTGAAACAAATAAACTCCTCTTCCACCTCCCACCTGCTCCTTGGTGCCGGCAGTGTCGCGAAAGGTGATTTCCAGAACACTTTTGCCGCCGCCTTCCATCGTTCGCTACCGTGCTGCCACTGCTTTATTGCCGACGGGTGCGCGTACAGCGTGGCCAGCCCTTGCGGGAAAGCCGCCGCCTTCTCTGCCAGCCAGCGGCGCGTTCCGTCCGGCTCCTTCAGAAACTTTCCGATCCTGCGGATCGCCAGCCCGTCCAGGCAAAGCTTCGGGTCCAGCTGCCCCAGACCTCCATCCTTCAGCGGCAGACACGCCAGGTACGCGCTCCACAGGATTAATATTTTTTCTTCTGCCGCCTCCCCTGCCGATACGAACGCGTGACATAATTTCCTGATTTTTTCCCACGTCTCCTTTGGCGGCGAGTAGACTTGGGTTTGGAACATCAGTACTGGCAGGACATAGCAGCTAATCACTGCCACTCTTACCGTGGTTGTTAGATATTGCGCTTCCCACTTCCTCAGCTCCTCTTTTATCCTTTCGTACGCCCTCTTCCAGGATGGATCCGGGTCACCGTTGGGCGTTATCCACACCCCCAAGAGCCTCTCCGGCTCTCCCTGCTCCGACCATTTATACGGGACGTCTGCCGGCGCCGGCTCTCCCCGGTTGCTTCCCAGCGGTACCACCACTGACTTTTCACAATTCACCTTCAGCCCTGACTGTTTCCCGAAGGTGCCCAAGACCTCCACCACCTTCCGCAGTTGGGCTTCTCCATTCAGCAGAAATGATGTGTCGTCGGCGTATCCCACGTATGCAAGCGGCTCCTTCCCGACCGGTCCGATGCCCAGCTTCTCCCGCTGCGTGGCTCTGCATAACGGCTCGAGTGCGCAAAGAAACAGGTATGGCGCCAGTGGGCACCCCTGCCTGACCCCTCTGTTCATCTCCACCCTGTCGCTTAACCACCCATTAATTATGACCCTTGTCCCTGCGTCTGCATGCAGGCCCCTGGTCCAGCCGATGAAATTGTCAGGCACCCCCAGCTCCTTCATGACCCTGAAAAGGAAGACCCTCGAGACCGTGTCATAGGCCTTCTGGAAATCTACCAGCAGCAGTAGCCAATCTTCCTTGCCGCTGTTCGCTGCTTCCACCGCATCCGCTACCACTGATACTGCGTCCGCCAGGCTTTTCCCCGGTAAGAAGCCGTGCTGTTCTTTTGACAGGACTTTGCCCAGCACCTTTTTGAGCCTTGTAGCCATAACTTTTGTAACCACCTTGTACATGACTGACAGAAGTGTGATGGGGCGGTAGTTCCCCAGTTGATCTGTTGGCCCCTTCTTATGCAGCAGGACGGTCACCGCTGTCGATAAGCTCTCCGGCATACTCGCCTTCCTGGCGAATTCCCCGACAAAACTCATCACATGTGCTTTCAGTAGATCCCAGTGCAGAATGAAATATTACGCGGGCAAGCTGTCCTGCCCGGGAGATTTCCTCTTCGGGAGGCTCTCCAGCGCCTGCTTGACCTCCTCCTCCGTCCAGTCTGTGCCACGGAGCGCTGCATCCGTCTCCGAGAATCTGGCGCCTTCCGAGAAAGCCCCCCAGTCCACCTCTTCCTCTGGTAGCACCTCGCCAAAAGCAGCTTTGAAATGGTCCGCTGCCACCTTCAGCACCTCCTTTGTCCCCTGGTACACCACTCCATGGTGAGAGATCTCGCGCACCACCGTCCGTTTCTTCCGTACTTTGATTCTGGCCGACAAGTATGGCGATGGGACTTCTCCGGTGAGCTCCACCTTGATTCCCGCTAACACTTGCATCCGATCTTTGCAGCTCTGGAGATAAGCCCCTAGGTGCGCCTCCTTCCGCATCAACCTGTTTTGTGCTCTCTTGTCTCCCGGATATCGCATCACTTTGTGCCTCAGTCGCTCCACCACTACCTCCAGGTGCTGCACCGTCGCCTTCACCCTCTTTCGCTCCTCCCGTGAGTATTCTCTCAGGCCCATGCTGAGCAGTTTCAGCTTCTTTCCCAGGTCCATCTCTTCCTCGTTCTCCAATTTCTTAAGGATGTTAGCTGTCACCGTCTTAACTCCTCTCCGTCGTGCTTGCTTTGCCTGCATCCTCCACATGCCAGGGCCCTGATCTTCCGGCGCCGACACCGCGAGCGCTACCTTAATGCCGAACCAGTGGTCCGACAGCCCCCTTGGGATCTTGACGTGGCGCGCATCCGCCAGTAGCCCGAGCAACGAGAACGACACCAAGCTCCTGTCGATGCGAGTGCTCGCCTTTGTCGCCCTGTCTCTAAAGGTGTACTCCGGACGGCTCGGATGCAGGACCCGGAATGCGTCTCTGAGGTCCTCTGCTCTCCAGAAACTCAGCAGCCTTTGGTTTTCATTCCCCGAGCCCGAGCGCGATGTTTTGTCCAGGTCGGGGTCCTCCACTAGATTCAGGTCTCCCAGAACCACCAGGTGAGAGTGCGCCGGCTGAGCCTGGACAAACAGCGGGAGGCAGCTCCAGAAAAAGACTCCTCTGGCACACGGCTGCGCCGGGAGGTACATCGCTATCAGCCTGAAGGAGATCTGCGGGCACGACACCGTGACTCCCACCAATCTCCCCGACGGGTGAGTAATCGCCTCTGTGAGCTTAATCTCCTCATTGAAAGACAACACCGCCACCCCTCCTGCTCGTTCACTGTTTCCCACCACCGCTACCGAGGCGGGTTTAAACTGCGTCCAGAAATTGTGATCTTCTCTGATTCTCGTGTCTGTGAGCACCACCACGTCTGCAACTGTTCTGATCCACTTTGCGTGTGCAGTTCTTTTGCCGTTGCTTCCGAGGCCATTGACATTGACCTCGCACAGTGTGAGATTGCGGGTGTTATCCATTAATCCACTGAGACAGGGCCCCTTCGCATCCACGGGCTTGGTACAACAAAACTCCTACGCACATCCTCGCACCACGATCAGGTAACCTCCTTACTTCTCGCTTGTCACGTCTGCCTCGGTCATGAATACTCCGGACAGCCGTCTTTCCCTGCACTGTCTCCTTTACAGCCCAAACTCCTTGCGAATCGGAAGGAAATTCATTTTCCCCCTGCTCTTCCTGCTTGCTGCGTCCCCCTGCAGGATAGCTGTACAGTGCTGCACCGACTTCACATGCGCTAGCGCCTGCGTAAAACTGGATCCGTGCGCCTTGCCGCACGCCTCCTGGACGCACAGCCAATCCTCCCTGCTTCCTCCCGTGGAGACCAAAACAACCGCAGGATCGCGCAAAATCTTCTTCACCCGCACGTCTAAAGGCAGGGACGCAGCTGCTCAGGTATAAGGCGACGAGACCGTCAGCAGGGACGAACAGGACCCCAACAGCCTGAAAAGCAAGGTTAGTGGTTGATGGTTTACCGTTGATCGCGTGCAGACGCTCGAGAGTCAGGTTCCACTTGCCGATGTTCTCCTGCCGCTCCGTAACAAAATCATCGTGAAACTTCGTCATATGCATGCCAGCGCAGAAATCACAGGTGAGCGAGGGGTAATGCACGAGGAGCTGCTTGTGATGCACTGAGTCGACCAACAAATGCCACCAGCGATACTTATCCCCCGGGTGTCCCTTAACCAGACCCCGAATCTTGTCAGTGTCTGCGCCGGTAACCGGATCCACCACCCTGTGGAAGGCAGCCTCACTGAGGAACGGCGTCTGACCCCGCTTCTCCAACACCGTCTTCACCAGGTATTCATACACCATTTCCGACGTAATAGCCGCCGGGACACTCTTCAGCAGCACTTCGATGGAGTCCGGGTTAGTCGCTCGCTCCTGAATGTAGACCGGGTTTTCCGGGTGCTGCCAGTCCAGGTAAATGCTCTCCTCATTCAACATCTTGTGCTGGATCTGACGACACCACACGTAGTTCGCGTCCGATGCTTGCTGGAAAGTGACTTGCATCCTCCCATACCGCTTCTTTGACAGCCACGCCGGCAAGAGGACTTGGCACCTTGTCGTCGTCAGTACGTGAGCCGACATAAACTTCCTCCACAACGCAAGGAGTCCCTTGACCGTGTCGATAGTACGGGGAACCTCCTCCTCGTACTTGATCGGAACCAGCAGCGTGATGGAGAAACCCGCGCGCGCAGCAATTTCTCCAGCTTTCACCGGGTCAAAACGCTCCTCAGGATCATCACTGAGATACCCGTCATCCTCTTCTTCCTCGTCTTCACTTCCCTCCTCAGGTGCATCAGGAGCAGCGGTCGGCGATTTCACCTCTTCCTCTTTTCCTTGTCCTTCGTTAGCGTTGTTGTCCCCATCTCCAACAGGCGCATCCGAAGAAGGAAACTTAAGTGCCGACAGCCTCTTCGCCAGCGATGCGCGCACACCACCGTCAAAAGGACCTTCTACATCCTTCAACTGCGGCTTCGGCGTAGCCGGCTCTGACTGATGTCCCTTAGCTGCCAGATCCATCACTTCAGAAACCGCAGACTTGGTTACCGGCTTGACAGTCTTCTTCGTCACACGCGGCATGGTGCGATGATGAGAGCTGGAGAAACTGCGACCGAGGCTTGATGAAGCACGCGTAAATGTGTGGTTTAAACTGACTGCTCTGAGCACCGTTCTCTTATAGCCGCGATGTAGCTGCAAATGCCTTATTTTCTTCCTTGGCTGATGATGCATGAAACCGTTGTCCTTGGTAGTTGAGTGTTCCTTGGTATTAGTTAATCGCGGTAGAATCTTTGTTGTGTCTGATGTCTCCTCGGGAATATAAGTTTCTGACATTAGCATAGGGAAAACCTTCTGGGGATCACTTCCAGTAGTTAACAACGGGGGTGACGGAGTGCCTGACAAAAAACTTGAAGTTACAATGCTCGACATTTGAGCACATAAAGAGTATCTTCTTGTTTGTCTTGTCATGTAGATTCCGAATCCGCGTTTAGAATTAGTAACTGATAGGAAATTGATAGACATTGAGGCTTCCTTAGTGCCTGACAGAATCCATGGCGGAGAGACACTTCGTGTCTGACACGAGGTAGGAATTGGCCAACGTGTTTGTTTCGTGTACCAAGGGCACCTTTGAATTTTGAAGGTTTACAGTTGGGTACAGTACCTAGGCGACCATTTCTGTGATCCCTGATTTGAAGGGCAAAATGACCTAGTTGCCCTCTACGCGTGGTTCGAACTTGGAATTATCAGCCCCGCACTGCTGACATTCAGTTCAGTTCAGAGACCCAGTCCTGCGCGCCCCAGCCCCCCAAAAAAAAACAGAGGGTGGGGAGAATCCAGACGAGAGTTCGCGTAAAACAAATGAGATTTTACTGTGCGCTTGCTGAAGCAGCTAAGCGGACCGAACCGAGCTGACAAGTTTGGAAGTACGAAATCGTTACGGTACGAATGGGGTTTGCGTGTACCGTGTACCGTACGAGGCAAAAATATATCAACTTTTGTAACATGCGTGGCAGAACTGTCCAACCAGGTGACAGCACGTTGGCTGGACAACATTTCGTGATGCTGGTTGAAGTGATGCTGCTATTGCTGTACAACAAGTCGGTGCGTGGGTACACTTCTCGTTTCATCTGTAATGCGAGATTGCAGGGGCGGTGGCGCGCCGCGTAGGGCACACCCCCTTCCACTTGGCGTGCGAAGCGAACCCGCATCTGTGTACGCGTCAGATGCGCGACCCCTCAATTTACGGCTGGGGGCACTGCATTCACAGGCGCGCGTTTACGTGATGCTGGAAACCAATGCTGTAAGGGTAATTACTCAATGAGAATATGAGCTGGCTGGCTTTGCACCTGTAGTATTTCATTTTTCAGGATTCCCACCCTGAGAGCCAGCATTGGTATTGCAAAGCTTCCAGCGCTATCGTCGCTCCTTTTCCAGCGTTGTGGATTGTCCTGTCACACTGATCGTTGTCTTGTACCATATGCGATAGTCTGAAAACAGTGGTATGGCAACTACCCATTGTATTTTGCTTGCCCGGCGACTACGTACAGGCTGTATCTGGTCACAAAATGGCCCCACAGTACAGTGACAACCCCTCTGTTGACAGACTGGCATTCCACAATTGCGGAGGACCTCATGGAGTCGACCCAAAACATTTCAAATCATCCTACCCGTCATAACATGTTTGGAACAGTATCTTATTGCTGCACAGAAGGTGATATGCCAGCCAGCCACCTTTCCCAAGGCGGGAATGTGAGTGGTACGATTCCACGGGCATTGCTTGTACGTTCATGTTGACACGTACACCCCACAAGACAATGGGATTGTACTTGTACTGTGCTTCTGCTGCCCATCCTTCCCATCCCTCAAATTCAGGGATAACTGGTCCTATCACCACCGAAAACAAGCCAACCTAACCCGAACCATCTGAACCGATATGAACTTGCTGCAAAACCAGGCCCTGCCTCATGATGATGATATAAGAGCAATCCAATCTCATGGCGCGAAAATCAACTTGTTCCAACAGGGTGCTTGCAAAGAAGCAGCCAACGAAATTGCCTGCCAAAGAGGTTCCTCCTTGGACAGCCCAGAAATTCATATTTGCATACTGCTCAAGTTTGCTTCGCGTGGAAATGGCTTCTTTGATGCCCTTTTAGTACTAGTACTATTAGTAGCACCGACACATGTTAGTACAAGTTGCAGTGCCTTCATAACAGATTCGAACCCATCGGCGGCAGGCCCGGCCGCGCGCAGGTCTCAGAGCGTCAGCCGTCAACCAGGCAAATTTCGTTGATGAAAGGCGATTGAGAGAGGCTTTTGCATCATGCTCATGATGCGCCGGCTGATGCCCAGTCAGTCAGTGTGGCCCTGATGGATCATCATGATATGATATGATGGAGCAAGTCACCATGACAAGCTTCGGCCGACGTCACGCCCCTATACTCACAAATCCCGCCTCCGCGCCCTCTCCTGCTGCCCCAGCTTCCACTGCTGCTGTCACGCGTCCCCATGATACTCCTCAAGAGGCAGCCGGCGCAGCGGCAGGCCAGCAGAAGATTTCTTCTGCAGCTGTTGTTGTTGGTGCTTCTTCCTCCCATCGTCCTGCTGAGTGGCCTTCTGCCATTTCCAAAACTGATTCCCGTGACGCTATAATGACCACCATTTCTTCAGGAAAAATACGGTCGGATCGGGACTCGTTTCCACTGACAGAGCCCGTGGACAGGGAACCGCCGGCGGTACTACTAAGCAGAAAGAGTATGAAGAGGAAAAGGGAAGGGGATGATGATGGGGTGAATGGAGAGCAGGGGGAACTGGAGGAGGGTGAATTGCCAACTTCAGTGATAAAGGAGCCGCCGGATCATGAGGAGAGGGATGAAGAGGAGGCGGAGGATGCGGAGGCGGGCTACTTGGAAGAAGGGACGCTGGGGAGGAGAGAGAGGAGGAAAGACGGGAGGGTCGTGGGAATGCATTCTCCAGTGGAGAGGAAAAGCAATAGAAATGTCAAAATGATGGTGCCACTGGCAGTAGTAGTAGGAGAGGAGATGCAGAAAGTAGGAGACGGAAGAGATCAAGAAAGGGAAGAAGAAGAAGAAGAAGAAGAAGAAGAAGAAGAAGAAGAAGAAGAAGAAGAAGAAGAAGAAGAAGAAGAAGAAGAAGAAGAAGAAGAAGAAGAAGAAGAAGAAGAAGAAGAAGAAGAAGAAGAAGAAGAAGAAGAAGAAGAAGAAGAAGAAGAAGAAGAAGAAGAAGAAGAAGAAGAAGAAGAAGAAGAAGAAGAAGAAGAAGAAGAAGAAGAAGAAGAAGAAGAAGAAGAAGAAGAAGAAGAAGAAGAAGAAGAAGAAGAAGAAGAAGAAGAAGAAGAAGAAGAAGAAGAAGAAGAAGAAGAAGAAGAAGAAGAAGAAGAAGAAGAAGAAGAAGAAGAAGAAGAAGAAGAAGAAGAAGAAGAAGAAGAAGAAGAAGAAGAAGAAGAAGAAGAAGAAGAAGAAGAAGAAGAAGAAGAAGAAGAAGAAGAAGAAGAAGAAGAAGAAGAAGAAGAAGAAGAAGAAGAAGAAGAAGAAGAAGAAGAAGAAGAAGAAGAAGAAGAAGAAGAAGAAGAAGAAGAAGAAGAAGAAGAAGAAGAAGAAGAAGAAGAAGAAGAAGAAGAAGAAGAAGAAGAAGAAGAAGAAGAAGAAGAAGACGAGGGAGAGGAAGCAGGGCACGAAGGAGGGGAGAGGCGGAGGAAGGGGGTGAGTGGAAGGACGGCGGCAGTGAGCACAACCACTGGGTTGAAGGAAAGTAGAGAGGGGGAGATGAGAGAGATGATGGAATGTGGAGGAGGGGCAGAGGCAGGAGCACGGGCGATGGGGGAGGGGAGGGGAGGAGAGAAAGAGGAAACGGATGAGGTGGCTGTTGGGCTAGTAGTGGCAGCAGCAGGTGGGAGAGGGGTGTGTGCAGGGAGAGAGAGTACCACGGCAGCAGGGAGAGAAGTACTAGGAGGAGGTTCGGCAGGCACAGGTATAGGATCAGGAACAGGCACAGGAACAGGATCAGGAACAGGCACAGGAACAAGAGCAAGAACAGGAACAGGATCAGGATCAGGATCAGGATCAGAATCAGGATCAGGATCAGGATCAGGATCGGGATCGGGATCAGGATCAGGATCAGGAACAGCTCAAGCAACAGTAGCACTGGTTGTAGCATCAGCAGCACCTGCACCACAACCAGCAGCCGCGGGAGCACTAGCAGCAGCAGCACCACCATCACTACCATCGCAACCAGCAGCAGCAGCGGCAGCAACAGAGCCATCATCAGCAGTAGCAGCACAGCCATCACCAGCAGCAGCAGTAGCAGCAGAGTCACAGGTAGACTCAGCTCTGGCAAGAAAAGCCCTACACGCAGCTCTGGCTGCTGAAGCAGCAGCAGGAAGAACAGCAGGAGAAACAGTCATTACAGGAACAGCAGCAGCAGTAGCAGGAGCAGCAGGATCAGGAGCAGCAGGATCAGGAGCAACAGGGGCAGCACGATTAGGAGCAGCAGGGGCAGCACGATTAGGAGCAGCAGGGGTAGCAGTATGTGGAGCAGCAGGGGCAACAACAAGGTTCACTAACCAAGAGGGCGAAGGAGGCGAACCCCCTCCCCCAGGCATAGATTGCCCGCACGCCTTCTCGTCCTCTCCGTTCCCTTCAGGACATGATCGCCCCTTCTCGACCTCTCTGCCTCACACCCATCCCTCACATCACCTCTCCCCCCAAGCCTCCCCCTACGCCTTCCCTCTTACCTCCTCCTTTCCTTTTCCTCTTCCCACCGCCAATCCCATTCCCCATCCCTCCGCTCATCCTCCCTTCCATCCCTCCGCCTATCCTTCCCCTTATCCTTCCGCCAATCCTCCCCCCCATTCCGCTCCCCACTCCTGCGCACATTCCTGCACAGCTAATCCCCACTTTCAAGCATTCAACCATCTCGCCCTCCATTCATCCTCTCTTCCCACTATCCATCCCTGCGCCCATCCTCCCCCTCATCCTCCCACCCATTCCCCCTCCCATCCTCCCACCCATCCTCCCGCCCATCCTCCCCACCATCCTCCCCTCCATCCTCCCCCCCATCCTGCCCCCTATTCCTCCTCCCATCCCTCAGCTCACCACTCAGAAAATCTCCCCCCGCATCACTCCCCCTGTTCCGCTAATCCCCCCTGCGCGCACTTCCCCCCCGCCCCTCCCGCCCATTACACCTCCCCTCATTGGATTCAGACCGCTCAGATCTCCCTCCCTTGGTCTGCTTCTCCTATCCTTCTGCTTGTTCTGCAACCACCACCTGCTGCCGATCATTCTCACTCTGCTGCCATCCACCCTGTCTCCTATCCTCACCCTCACCCGTCCTACCAGTCTCTCCCTTCCAGGCTCCCCCCCTCTCTCCCCTCCTCCGTCCCCGTTTCACTTCCCCCCGCATTCCCCCCAGTTTGCTGCCCTCCTCGTCCCCCTCCTCTCCCACTTTCCTCTGGCCCCGTCGCAGCTGCTGTCACCGCGACCATGCATCCCACTGCATGCACTCCCGCACCTCTTATGCCGCTCCCCATGCACCAACCCTCGTTTCCATCAGCAGTAGCGCCAGCAGCAGCAGCCGCACCAGCAGCAGCGCCAGCAGCAGCAGCAGCAGCAGCAGCAGCAGCAACAGCAGCAGTAGCAGCAGCAGCACTACAGGCACCAGTGGGGTCAGCTTCGTGTCGTTCCTGCCCGTTTGCTTTCCACCACTGCCCTTGCTGCCCCAACTACACTGCGGCTGCTCCAACAGGAGCGCACCAGAACCAGCAGCACGTGACAGTGCTAGAAGCAACAGCAGCAGCAGCACCATCAGTCATTCCAGAAACACACGCAGCAGAAGCAGCAGCAAAGGCTGTGGCATCAGCCTCAGGAGTGGTTCCATTGGAACAGCAGCAGCGGGCGGCAGAGAGGCAGTTGTGGCACAGTCAACCGCGGTCAACGAGAGGTCAACCGGAGCAGCCAACGAGAAGTCAACCACAGCAGTCAACGGGCAGTCAACAACAGCACACCCAACAGATTCTGTTACGCCAGCAACATCACCAGCCAGTCTTGTCTCTGGAGCACTGTCAGCAAGGTAAGCCGCGCTGTTCAGTTCAGACCAAGCATTGCATTGTAAGTCAGACTCAAAAGTCTTGTCGTACCTCCTGGTCAGATGTGTTCTTGGAAGGCATGAGCAACCGGTGTGGTCGGGCCTAGTTAACCCGACCCAACCCAGGGTTATGGCCAGGCCGGGTAGGGTCGTTCCTCTGGTGGCCTCGACCCGACCCAACCCGGCCTGACCCGACCCAACCCGACCCGACCCGACCCGACTCTTGGGTAGAGATTTGCCGATCTGAACCGACCAGACCCCGGATATATCATATATGCTGACCCAACCCTTTAAACCATGGCGAGGTCAGGCAAATTCTCCGGCCTTCCCGACCAGGAACAACCTGACCCGACCCGGCCTGAGAAAAATTAGGTCGGGTCAGTTCGGGCTGACCCGTTAATTCCTCCTCCTGCGTATCTCCACTTGTGCGGCTTTCTTGAATTCTCTTCCAACTCACTCCCCCAACAACCCACCCTCCCACTTCCATCCCCCACCCACGTTTGCATGGCCTTCTTATTATCCTCCTTTCTGCAACTCCTAGCCTTGTGGTGTGTCCTCACCCTACCTACGTTTTCTTTTACTCCTCAAAACAAGAACCAAATAGAGAAGAAGGTTTGGAGAGGAGATTCGATCTCTCCCTTCTCTCTTTTCCCGTGTCCTTAGCAAGTGACCATCAGACGGCGTTGCCCTCTCTCCACCCCTCACATGCACCAAGGCTAGCCGCACACACACAATTTTATTTTCCAGCTGTTCCAACACACACAAACGCTCGTGGGCGGCGCACGCGTGCGCGCGCGGGCGCACACACACATACACACACATGCACGCACAGGTATACATACGCATGGACGTGCACAGGCATGTGCATAAACAAATGCCTTTCTTCCTCCTCCTCCACTTACCTTTCCCCCACCACACCCACCAGATGACCTCACTCTTACCCTGTCTCTCACACCAAGGGCCATCAGAGAGTCTCCAACCCCTCCGCTTCTCCACACACTCCGTCTTGATCCTGAGCACAAGCAGAAGCAGCAGAAGCAGCAGCATCAGCAGCAGCATCAGCAGCAGCAGCAGCAGCAGCAGCAGCAGCAGCAGCAGCAGCAGCAGCAGCAGCAGCAGCAGCAGCAGCAGCAGCAGCAGCAGCAGCAGCAGCAGCAGCAGCAGCAGCAGCAGCAAACAGGCACCGTCTCTGTCGCTGCTTCTGCTGCATGTCTACCATCTGACCTGGGAGCTTCTGCTGCTGTGCTACCATGTGCGGTGGGTGTCAAGAAGAGAGAGGTCTTTCCTGCAGCAGGCTTCCCATTCAAAGGCTCTCCATTGGAACGTGGAGCGGAGGAGAGGAGGGATACGAGTGGGGGTGACGGAGAGACTGGGGAGGGAGAAAGGGGAGGGAAGGAGACACAGCTAGAAGCGCTGCTGGAGGGAGGGGAGGGAGGAGAAGGAGAAGGAGGAGGAGGAGGAGGAGGAGGAGGAGGAGGAGGAGGAGGAGGAGGAGGAGGAGGAGGAGGAGGAGGAGGAGGAGGAGGAGGAGGAGGAGGAGGAGGAGGCAGGGGAGGAGCAAAGATACGAGGAGAGGGAGGATGCGGAGGTTCACACCACTGGTTGACATTCCCACACCCTGTGAAACCACTAGGAGAAGACTCAATAACCTTAGTAAAGCCATTGGAAGAGCCAAATGCCAACTCTGCTCATGACTCTGCTCATGCAGCGAGTGATGCCCGTGTGCGGGAGAGACCTCAGGCACTTTCAAGGCATCGCGCTGTCCCTCCTCCTGGCGACCCCTTGGGAATGGCGACTGAGTTGGCTCCTAGGAAGAGGGAGAGGGAGGGGGAGAGGGAGATGGAGACGGAGAGAAAGAGTTGCACTGAGGCGGGGATGCCTGTTCCTGATGCGCCTCACACACAAGAACCAAGGACAGGCATGGATGATTCAGAGGCGCATGAGAAGCAAAACGCAAGTTCCAAGGAGCCTCTCCCTTCCCCAATGGGGTTTTTTGAGCCCATGGGGATTGAGCCGACTCAGAAGCCCCCTCCAAAGCCCATGAGATCAAGAAGTTCCTCCCCTGTAGCCCTATCTCTGTCCCTCAGTCGCTCAGTTTCCTCCCCCATCTCCCTCTCCTCATCAGCCTTCTCGGGACGTTTCAAGGACAGTGGCAAGGTGGCTTCTGAGGTGCCTCAGAATACAATTGAGTCGACGCAAACGGGAGCTTTGCAAACTGCCGAAGCAGCGGCGGTAGCAAGGACAGCAGAAGCGGCATCATTTTGTGCACAACCGCAAGCACAGCCAGAGCCACTGCTACAGCCTCAATCACAGCCAGCACAACCAGCAGCAACAGAGGCAACAGCGGCAGCAGCAGCAGCACGAGCAGCACCAGCACCAGCAGCTGCACCACCACCACCATTACCCGCCCCAAGTCGTGTGAACACACCATTGCTCGTCCTTCCATCCACCTCCTCCCTAAACTCCCCCACAAGACCGGTGCCTCCCAGAGCAGTTAGTAACGCACAGCTGGGCTGCGGAGGCCTTCCATCCACCTCCTCCCTATGCTCTCCTACAAGACCAGTTCTGCCCAGGGCACTTCTTTCCATGGCATCTCTCCTCCCTCCTGCAACCCACGCGGGTACAACAGGAGGGGGACAGGAGGAGCCCGGCAATGCTCCCACTACCCACACCAGTTCAGCAGGACCGGGTGCCACAAAGGGGGAAGGACGAGTGCTGGAGAGAGGAGCAGATGGAGGAGTGGATGGAAGAGTGGAGCAAGGAAGGGAGCGAGGCAGGGAGGGAGGAGGAGAGGAGAGAGGAGAAGGAAGGGGCATCAGCTTGCTACAATACCCACCTTTTCCAGCCACAGCCTCCCTCAATTCGGGTCAAGGGAGCAGAGCAGGCGAAAGGATGAGGAGTGCAGCATTGGTGGGGGGAATCGTAAGGAGTGGGAGCATGGAGGGAAAGAGTTCGCTGGGAGGAGCGTTGTTGGGAGCTACATGTGTTGCAGGTGCTGCTGCTTTTCCTGCTGCTCCTGCTGATGCTGCCACTCCTGCTGCTGCGGCGCCTACTGCTGGTGCAGCGGCTACTGCTGCTGCTACGTCCGGTTGCAACTCGTTCATGTATGGGCCTGGTGGTGGGAATGCGGTGGCACATGGTGCTGCTGGTGCGAGTGCGGTGGGACATGGTGCTGCTAGTGCGGGAGCAGTGGCACATGGACCCACCAATTCGACAGCAGCACTGCATGTGACTGCTCCGTCTCGTGTGCGGGTTACTTGCTCGAGCTACGCTGGACAGCAGATTGGTGCGTTGCTCAGCTGCTTTACACCGTTTCTTACCCTGCTCTTGTAACCTCTTCTCTTCAACCCTCTTCTCTTTATCCCTCTTCTCTTCGTCCCTCTTCTCTCAATCCCTGTGCCTGCACGCAGAGGGGGAGTTGCAGGAGACAGAAGGCGGTCGACTTGTGATTCGCTGCGACTGCCATGCCGCGCAAATGTCGCTCACTCGCTTCACACAGGTACACATCCCGGGATTTCAGTGCGGTCCAAAGTGGTTCAGATGGATAGAGCACGATGCAGGCAGACTGGGGGAGAGGAGCAGGGGCGTCCTGCCGAATAAGGGAATGGATGATCACTGAGTCTCTGCTCAGATGAGATGGTATTGTTCCCAGCAACAGCTCCCAGTAATGAGCTGGTAACTATTTTTCAGGACGTTTTTGGTACCTCAGAAAAGGACGTGTGTTTTGAGTCGACTGAAAACAGTATTAAGATGGTCACTGTTGTTGAGGACGTTTGCAGTACGTCAGAAAAGGCCTGCTTCCCTCACTCTGTCTTCTCTTTCTCATTCGTGCCGCTTCCAGCACGCAGGGAGGGAGGACCGCAACCCTGGAACGACGATATTTGTGGAAGGCAAGACACTGGCGCAGTGGCGCAAGGAGAGACGCAGCAGCCTCGCTCCCCCCTGCACCCCTCCCCATGCTGCCGCTGCCGCCGCTGCTTCTGCTGCAGCTTCTTCGGCTGCTGCCGCTTCGGCTGCTGCTGCTGCTGCCTGCCCTCCATCTCTTCCTCCCCCCTCCCCGCTTGCCTTTCCTGCTCCTCCCCCTCCTGCATCTGCTGCGTTTGCCACGGCTTCTGCTGCCGCTGCTGCTCCTCCCACTCACCCACCACCCCTGGCAGCATATTTTCCAGCTCCGCCCCACTTCCCACCTCCCTCCTTCCCCCCGCCACCTCAACCTTTCCCTGAGCCAACCCTCCAGTCGCCTCAAAACTTCCCCACTCCACTGCGAATGCCACCTCCCTCTCCTTTCCCTCCGCCTCACCCGGCCTCTCCCGCCCTGCTTTCTCCATGCCACTCGCATCCTCTTACACCCTCCTTTCACCCTCACCACACAGACCACTGCCTGCAATCGCCCGACGTGAAACCGAGTATCCTCATGCACACTCTGACCAGCAGCACCAGCTTGACTGAATCGACGATTGCCAGAGCCAGCAGTTGCAGTGGGGCTGCTCCTGTCTCTTCTCCGCTTGCTGCCTCTCCTGCTACTGCTACTGCTCCTGCTCCTCCTCCTCCTGCCCCTGCTCCTGCCTTTGCTGATTGTGTGACAGGACATGGCACTACTGTTCATCCTCCCTCCTTCCATTTCCCTGCTCATACTCCCACCGCTCACTTCTCTCCCATTCCGTTCATCTCCCTCGCTCCACCTGACACCGCTGCTGCCCACGTCGCTCCTTCGGTCCCAGCAATCCCAGCAGCCCCAGCAACCACTGCTGCTGAAGCTGCTGCTCCTGCTGCTGCTGAGACTGCTGCTCCTGCTGTTTCTGTCGCAGCTGCTGCTGTTGCTGCCACATCACCATCTGCGTGTGGTGATTGCTGGCCTCTCAGCCTCTCCTGTTCTCCTCGCTCCTCCGACATTTGAGGCCCTGAGAGTGCTGAGGCAGCACTTGGCTGAAGCAGATACAGGGATATGGCATGGCATGGCCTTGCATGTCAGGGCATAGCATTCCATGGCATGTCAGGACAGCGCATGGCATGGCATGGCATGGCATGTCAGGGCTGGGCAGGGCATGGCATGGCATGCATGGCATGTCAGGGCTGGGCAGGGCATGGCATGGCATGCATGGCACGGCATGGCATGGCATGGCATGGCAGGGCATGGCATTTCATGGCGTGGCATGGCATGGCATGGCATGGTATGGCATGTCATGTCATGTCATTTCATGTCATCGCATGGCATGTCAGGGCATGGCATGGCATGTCAGGGCATGGCATGGCATGGCATGGCATGGATGGCATGGGATGGCATGTAAGGGCAGCGCATGGCATGGCATGGCATGGAATCGCATGGCAGGGCATGGCAGGGCATGGCAGGGCATGGCATCATCACCGTTTCTAAGGCATGCCATGCATGTACATATCATACCATGATACCACTTACCTGCCATCTACCATGTACCATTTACCAATTACGGTACCGTCTATCATCTGGCATAGATAGAGTACTCTAGCATCTAGCATCTAGCATCCAGCACCTAGTATCTAGCATGTGCCACCCCTCCCACACGAGTGTAGCATCATTCTTTCATTCCAAGGCATCTGGATCCATCACCTACCGTACCTATGTATTACACTGAAACAAATTTAGCCTACCGTAAAATGTGTGTGGCTAAAACTAGTAGTTAGGTGAAACAATGCACGAAGTTTTGCTTTGACTGGCAAGACGATCCAAAATGATGGTGATGAAAAAGCAGTAAGGCGAGGCAACACAACACACGAAGTTGTGACATGCTGAGGAACAAAACATGAAGCAGCTCAAGAAAACACACGCTTGGAGAGCATTCCAGAGCCGTGGAGAGTGATGGAGAGTGGTGGAGAGGAGGGGTTGTAGAGAGGTAGAAGGATGCGTCTTGGAATAAACTCGAAAGTTACCTCAACCGGGAACCTTGTGTTCCATGCGATTACATTTCAGGTGCTTCGGAAGTCCTAAAAAAATTGTTTCTTCGTGGTGCAGCATGCGCGCGTGCATGTGCCCTGTGTATGGAGTGTTTGAGAATATTTAAAAACACCATGCAACAAGCTATCTTCTATCATGACGCCTGTCAGCATTCTAGTCCAATAGAATGTAAAATAGAAAACGTGCACACGCACACAAACGCACGCACACACACGCACGCACACACACACGCACACACACGCACACACACACGCATACACACACACATACACATACACACACACAACCACACACACACACACACACACACACACACACACACACACATACACACACACACACACACCCACACTTTTCCCCCCTTCCCCCGTCCCAACGAGATTCACTCTTTCCACTCACCCGTTGCGATATGTATAGATATGCCAACCAGCGCACCATATCTAAATCCTGCCCACGCAGGCGGCCTTACACCACCTCCTAAGGCTCAGTTGAGTCAGTGGAGGGACGGTCCGAGGGTATTATCACATTCACCTGCCGGCCAACCCCACGGGCAGGGGGTGCCTGCCTCAGCTTAGTCAGCTCAACCACCCGTCCCCGCAGCCAGTCACTCTACGTCAAAGATAGGGGTTGTTGTGTCTGAATTGCTGGCGCTCCAAAGCCCTAGCTTCCCCCTTGCTGCCCCATCCTTCTAGGTGGCATCTTCCCACCAGCTGTGGCTGCCCCTGAACCCTGAACCCCTATCTTTGAAACCCTGTGGTTCTAAACCCTGAACCAACTACCCATCATCTAGGACCGACTATCCATCCCCACACCCACACCCCTTGCTGATAGCATAAATATAGAGGGGGGAATCCCTCGCTCCTTTGGTGTAAGTGTTCTTCTCTCCCTATGCATGCACCTGCGCCCTCCCCACCCCCTGTACACCCTACTTACTCCGGTTGGTTCTCCCTACTTCAAGGCGTGAGCATGGTCGGGCCTCATCACCTCTATTTCCGGTTGGTAAGCATACCACAGTTGTAGAGACCGATCTACTCCCGCCACCGTCTTCCACTCCCTTGGCGACACCACAAATCACCCCCCAAACGGCCAGAACACCGGTGCCTGTGAGGGATCCGGACGCACAGAGTGAGTACGCCATCACCGACACCACTAAGGAATCCCCACGGCTTCATGCCTCTAGCGCGAGACCCATGCACGCTGGATCCCAACCCCCCTTCTTCCCCACCACGTGCAGGAAAAAAAAAAAAAAAAAAAAAAAAAAAAAAAAAAAAAAACAACAACAACAACAACAACAACAACAACAACAACAACAACAACAACAACAACAACAACAACAACAACAACAACAACAACAACAACAACAACAACAACCTACCTCAATCCACGCTCAGAATGGCGAAATCACACCCTACCAGATTGTGGGCCGGATTGTGAGGATCGAAAATTGAATTCAGTAAAAATATTATTGTTTACATTGCTATATATAGGCACGATACAGGGCATGTAACCAGGATGTTACATGAATGTTCCGTGCATTGGGAATCGTCGGGAACGGAACCTTTCCGAATTTGGTAGAAGAATTTCGGCCGAAATCACGCGCACGCAAAGTCATGCGGGATTAACCGAAATTCAACCGAATTCGGTGCACGCAACATAATTCGGTGCTATAACTATACTAAATGTTGGAAAGCAACGAATCTAGGAAAACAAGCATAAAATGATAATAGAAAATATAAATATGCACGAATGAGTAAGAACGGTCGCTGTACTCTCACACGGATGTGGACCACTCATCTCGCATGTATAAGGCACCACACTGGCTGACAATTGGGACGTGACTTCTTCGATTGTACAGGAGGCCAGCTGCTGCCCCGTTTCAGCCCGCTTCCTCCCATGCGAGTGGGAACCCCTTCTGTCGGAGGCACTCCGCTGTCGCATGCCCCTCCCCTACCACTCCTCATGACGTATATATGTTGCCTCCCTTACCAAAGATGGTCGCGCTTTGAACATTGACTCCTTTTTGCAGCGTGGAGTGAGACCTTTGCGTATGCGTAGCCTGGCGACGAAGGACCCGAACAAATCATGCAATACAAGACTGATTGCCCACTTTCCACTAGAAGGCTCCCAATCTAGGTATCACATACATTCATCGAGCCATTTTCACCACCCCCGAAGATCGTGGCGAGGACCTACAGGGTGGGTTGCGGAGCATCTCTACAATATGTTCATTGCATTCCCGAAGAGCCTGATGTCTCTCTCTCATCTCTCTTCCGGCTATGGCTTTAGGGAGGATGCACTCCTTCTCGCTCCCTTATGGCGTCGCCCAGCCTTGTCGCACTCTCGAAGCCCAACTACGACGTGCGCCCGATCAACATTGAGGAGGTCCTGGTTCGCGTCATCTTGCGAGTGGTCCGTCTTCAGCTCCGATACCATATTTCTTGAGTGCTTCAGACATCTCCTCAGACTACCCATGCTGGCTCGGAGGTTGTGATTAGCGGCGTGAACTCTGCTCTGACTAACTACCTAGGCTTGTTGAAGTTAGTCGTGGCCAGCGCCTTTAACTTTTCTACCGAGATGTAATGTTCGAGGCCCGTCTGGGGAGCCCAGGGTTCCAATGTCTTACTCCATTCATTTGGCTCTTCCACAACTTCCTTTCTGATCCTTTTCTGCATGACAAGCACAGAAGTCATCATTAACCTCTCTGAGAAAGGCATGTACCAGGGAGCCCTGCAGAACCATTTTCTCTACGTGGTAACGCAACGCAGTCCATTACATATAGTCATAGGAGAGAGCGTCATCCAACTCTGGTCCTACATGGATGACACAAATACGAGGCCTGCGTGATAGGGTGCTACACCACTTCGAAGAGATTGTGGACCCGCTTGCGCGAGATGGGTCTTCCTATGAAGTCGGACAAGTGTCTAGCCTATCACTTTTCTGCAATCTCTCCAAAAGATGTGGAGGGTTTCACAGGACGAATGATTGATTTTGTGCGCATGGGGCCGCTAACGGTAGCAATGTGTGCCACTAGGCATCCCCGATTTTGTAGAAGATGCAGTTCCCTTAACGTCTAGACAGGATGGCATATGTTATTCCCACGACTCCCGGAGTTGCGGCAGCCATAGACAGCAGCTCGCCTACTCTCAACTTGTATCAGCGCCCGATTACAATATACGGCTTGAACGATTCCCCCTTTTCTGGCTATACGCTCGAGATTGTCAAGTGGTACGCCCGAGATTGTCAAGTGGGATTGTGGGCTAGAGGAGGCCTTCCATAAAATTTTCGTGCTAAGAACTTGGACATGCGAAGAGGAAGTGTGTAAGGCTGCTGGCAGAGCAACCTTCATTCCTATTCTCTTGCAGGCTTCGACATCCGCCGCATTTAGCTGTGGGATTGGCCTCGAGTTCGGTTGGAGGGGCTACAAGTAGAAGGACATGGTTGGTGAGGTGGGTCAGCTCGCCCACGCATCCCAAGCCATTTTCCTTGTAGCCCCTCCAGCCGAACTAGAGGCCAACCTTAGTATCCTTCCCACTCCCCCCTCACCATGAGTAGCCTCTCACAGAGCAAGGAAGTTTCGCTCGTCACTCCCCACTCTAGGAGCAGCCTCTCACAGAGACTGAAGGCGACGACACCCGGAATTGAATCATAGACATTCCACCAAGGACCCAATTTACTAACCAACTGAATCAAACGACGTATTTGGTATGGTGGTTTAGCGCACCCACGCCTCCCAAGTCATTTTGCTTGTAGCCCCTCCGGCCGAATCCGAAGCCAATTCCAATGTCCTTTCCATACTCCCCTCAATGGCAGCGGCCTTTCACTGAGGAAAGAAGCTCGCTCCTAAATACTATGCGCACATACTCATTGCTCCCTCCCCATGATAAGGGGGTGTTGTCACCCTCTCATCTCAACAACACTAGTGGAGCTCCCACAAGACGTCATTCCTCTTTCCATATTGTACTCTTGTCTCTCCGCCGCCCCTCATGAACACTGTACAACATGCCACTCTTTCCACGATGAGACGACCTCTCTCGATTCAGTGCGTGCTCGCCACCGTGATTCACTGCCCCTTGCCCGTTTGACATCCCTTCTTGTCGAAGTGAAAGGCCCCGCCCTCGCTTGGGCGCAGACATTCTCTGCGACGACGTGGTGAATTCGACGAAGTGATCGTCGCATTGGATCAGCCCGTCCTCTGAAACCGCGAAGGTTTTTCGAGGAGGTTGTCCTCTGATTCACCAGCCCAACGACGAGCTCTGGTCGACGGGGTGCTGTTCGACGAGCTCGTCCTCTGATCTGCTAGTGAGTCGCGCGATCTTTGACGGACGGAGTGCTTCCCGAGAAGCCCCGTTCTCTGATCGAAGGGCGCCGTTCGGCGAGACTCGTCTCGGCGAACTGGTCGGCCGAATTCGCGCGACCGCGGAACTCTGCGAAGACATGCGAAATTCGCCCATGTGGTTCTTAGCGAAATTTCACCTGCGGAATGGCATTACGTGCTCGACGGTGGACATCTGACGAAACCGTTGGAACGTTTTCTACCTGGCACCTGCGCAATGTCTCTGATGGTGCAACCGCCTACCTGCACCTACTCGGCAGGTACACATCTGCGCAAATATTCACCTGCGAATGCAGCGCTGGCAGGCCGCCCTGCTGCAGCGCTGGCATGTCGCCCTTCTGCTACGCTGGCAGGCCGCCCTGCTGCAGCGTTGGCGAATCGCTCTGATGCAGTGCTGGCAATTCGCCTTGCAGAATGCTTGCTAGGGGTTCCAATGCCATTCTAGTCATATCAACTACCATGCCTCTTTTAAACTTAAATTCTGAATTCTCAATGTTTTCTTTCAATTTCCTTAGTGGAACTCTGGCCGAATTTCTTTGTTAACACAACAAGTTGTAAGAACTATGCTAGAGCGCTACGATCACCTGCACAACCCCGTGCCCTCCTCCGTAGTCCACTCCCGTTGTAGGGTGAGTCTCCGCACTTCTGAGTTCATGTTATCCTGTTTTCATAACTGGTTGAGACGACTTTCGGATTCGGATTCGTGTAATTATAGCATACCTGGATTACAAAAAACTCATTAATATCTACTCCAACCTACCTACCTACCTTGTGACCACGGTAGCCTAGTTCTAAGTAAATTGTGACCACATACCTACCTTGTCGGATTGCATATTGTCTCATAATAAAATATGTTGAAGAGTGCAACCCATCCCATAGACCAGGAAAAGAAGAGTGGGGAGGGGGAGGGGGGAGGGCGGGGCCCAAGCCTGTTCAGGGGGGAGGGCGGGGACCAGGGCTGTCGATTGGTTTTAGGCCAACACTTGAGTGGCTGAGGTCCGCTGTTTCCAGCCCTGAAATTTCCGAGAAGCGGCTTTTTCCAGCCCTTAAGCGTCCGGGAAAGGCCCCAACTTAACACTTGAAATCAGGGAAACACCTACGCGTTTAGGGCAAGAGTTTACTTGGACATCCACAAATGTACACTGCTATAACACTGGAGGCCGTAATTGGCTTAATTGCCTAACTACCCTCCATCAAAGGTGAAGTGGCAAGCTTGCGGCTCTAACAAGGGGTGTGGGACAAGGGAGAGTTAAGAGGAGGGGGCTGGAGAGAGGAAGGGGACTCCGGGAAAGTCCCCAAACTTGTACGGCGAATCAGGACTAGCCCCCAAATGCGCCCTGTAAGTATCAGGGGAAGGCCCTGACGACGCCCTTTAAGAATCCGGGCTGTACTGAAAAGCAACCCTTTAAATTCGGAACCTGGACCGATGTCAACCCTTAATGTTCAGGGCATTAAGGGCAAATGGCCTTGAATCGACAGCCCTGGCGGGGACATAACTTATGTACCTATGGAAATTCGGGGAAGGGCCCAAGCCTGTTTGTCAGGATTCTAGGGACAAGACCAACTCAGCCCGTACAGGGAAACGGACAATCCCGAAACTAACCTTTTAAATATAAGCGGTGAGACGAATCCAGTCCGGAATATTCAGGGGGAAACGGACAAATTTTCGCGTAGCGACAGCCCTGGTTGGGACCAATGGGTCTACCGAACAGTGCCCATGTGATGACAAATCTGACAGCAATTCGCTGAAGTTTCTCTTTCCATGCCAGCTCAAATCTGATGCGTACACGACAACGGATCGGTAGCTTAGTTTGAAGATGACAAATGCTGTTCAATCCCGCACTGTGCACTAAACTGTTGACCGGGGAGTTTCCCAAGCCGACCAAGCCCAACGCAGGACTTTCGGCATGACGATGATAATGAATCACTCTGCCAATGCGCAATCTGATAACCTATGTCGGATCGGAAGGGAACTGGTGTCTGAAATTATTGCTAGAAACTTCCAACACAGTGCCACTAGGGTGAAAAAGGTTTGTTGAAAGGGGCTAGGGAGCACCACCCTATTGCTCACCCCACTGGGAGCAGTTCCCTGTTGTGGTGAGGGGCGAGGAGCAATCTAGGGTCCTCCGTGCTGGAAGTAGGAAAACAAAACAGGTCTGGGCCTTTGTTGAGGGTGGGTTAGGTAAGTAGAGGGAGAACCCCTTTCATGTTACCCCTGCTGTAAGTTGTAACCCGCCACCCATGGTAAGGTATGTAGGGGGAGAACCCCTTTCGTTTCCCCTGCTGTCAGTAGTAACCAGCCATCCATTTGTTTACGATATCGAGGTAGGGATGGGCATAAACCATAGAAGGAAGTGACGCGGGTGAATGTGGTTCTGCATAACAGATTTCGGGTCTAGTCGCCAGTGACACCAAGATGTTATGCAGTGCTTTCTGCGGAAACAGAGAGCCAACACATACAGTATTTCTGAGTGTTCTTTTTACTAGGGCAGTGTATCGCACGAATTCTCAACCGCAAAGTAGGGTGCAATATCTGTCATGTCCAGAGGAAGTGCTGTCAAATTGTCAATACTGAACTCTGGTCACAAAAGTAGCAGCCAAACCACAGCCCTGTCCCACTCGAGGTTGGCGGTAACTAGTAGCATATACACTTGTTAGTATTATGGAGACACAAACTTTCTTCTGGGCGGAATTGATTGACAGCTCCACGAGGTGCCAGTTCTGTTAAAAGCCCCTATGCCCGAGGGGACTGAATATGGAATACATACCATATTTTGTATCGTTTGAAAAACATCATCTCTCACTAATATGAAACTTCTAAACTCTAGAATATAATGATTTGATCGATATTAAACAGTAAAAAAACGGGCAACGCGTCCACAATGGGCAAACAGTAGATGGATATAGCAAAATCTGTGAACCTCAGTAGTAACTTTCATACAATTTATTATAGTTTATCTTGCAGATTTTCTCCAGATGTTCCAGATTACAATAAAAATGGAATTTATCTAACAAAACGAAATATATTCACCAAGCCATCTGCATAGTTATTGATTTATGTTGAAATGAGTATATATAGGTTCATTATGGTTCCGCTCATAATCAATTAGATTGAAAACATAACAATGGTACAAGAATATTTTATTTGAATCACGCTTTGGCAATAAATTACACATAAATATACAGTTTTTATAAGCTCTTTATTTTAAAAGCTAGTTGATAAAACTAAGGTAGCGGTATGAACTTAATCTTCACAAAGATTTTGTTTTTCTAATTCTCGTTATCACATTTGAAGTCTACGACTATAATCATATATTATTCTGTGTAAACAAACTTCGCTGGGCACAAACATTTAGTTCGCCCATGCCTTAGAGCGTATTCCTACGGCCTCATATCAGACCACCTCGAATCGAGATTGTACTTTTTGCCTAGTAAAAGTAACGAGAGGCTTTGGATTTAGGGGATTTTTCAGAGTGAGCTTGATATGAGGTCAGATTGATACGAGGATAGGAATACGCTCTTAGCTACAAGGATCTGGTTGTAAATTGTAAAACATAACCACAACTGTAGCTATTTCTGCAAGTTTGCCATCTGTTCGATCTGGAGGACTTTAAACAATATGCCGTTGCCTGTGTTGAGTTGCAACTAGACGCTGTTACTTTGGAGCCTTGGTTCAAGACGTGATCAGGCCTGGCAACATGTGTAGGGTTATTTGCGTTGTTGAGCGCTCCATTATACTCGACTGGAAACCAGGGCTCAGGATAGCAAGGCGTTTTACCCTGTTTGCCCTGCATTTCAGGGTGAAAAATTGGACCCACACTGCTAGAATAGGGTTGGGCTGGGCGTCCACCCTGTCATCGTCAGGCAGGGCTGAAAATAAACCCTGCAAATGCTGTTTTACGCTTATGTGCAACACTGCCTTTTCCCGGCTGGTTACGGCAGACACCCTGCCAACTTTTCCTCTTTTGTTGAACTTTACTAACTGCGCGGCTATTCCTCTAAGTAGCGTTTGTGGGTGAAATTTTCAGAATCGGAACGTACTTGAAACACCAGAGATTCAGCTCTAGCACGGTGAGTGGCGTTTGTGACTGAAATGTGTCTAGTAGCGTTTGTGACTGAAATTCCAGAATCGGCTAAGTACTTTCAACACCAGAGATTCAGCTCCAGCACAGAGAGTGGCGCGTTATCGTAGTGACCGCACCTAGAAGACCCACCGACAGGCCTCTCATCTCCCCACCTACACCACTAAAACCTCAACCACCACGCACTTACGCATAGAGTCGACCACTTAGAAGACAGCCAGTGTTGCTGGGTTGATCATGCTTACCTTTTTATTCTTGGAAAAAACCATCCATAATTTATTTGCTATTGACCATGCTTCTTTCTCTTTGGCTGGGAAGACCCAGTTCGACAAGATTTTCTGGCTTCTAGGAATCATCGATTTGGCAGGATCGACTGCTAGACCTAAAAGTTTTAGCTAGGCAGTGTTTTCGGATTTCTCACCCTGCCAGATTCGACCTCGAAAAAAAAATCACACTGCCATTTCTTGGGTACGACCGCCAAGGCACACTGCAGAGGCAGGGTGTAACGGGTCACAACTCGGATCAGGCAGCGTGCCCCAAAATGAATCGAGAGCCCTGCTGGAAACCCATACCAAACACCTGTTAGCGCGTCATGATCGAATCAACCAACCAGACCCGTGGGGAACAACGAACAAGATCCACGGAGAAAGACTCTGCGGCATTGGCAGGGGACGACCAGCCACACATTGCAGTGACAACACAGCTGCTAATGCACCCAATGCTCACTAACTTTCCTAGCTGACTGACCAGTTAAATTAAATTACGCCCTCGTGCATGATTTGAAGAGCACCTGCACGCGCGTTATAAGTCGATATTCCGAACTTTGTATCTGCCTTGTCACTCGCACGCCTTGTCACTCGCACATCATTGCTTGTCGTTGAGACAAAAGGTCTGGCTGAAATTTACGTAGGTTACAACAATTTGGTAAGAATCCCAATAGCCCATGAAAGTCAGTGCTTAGCTTAAACACAATACCTGGAAACGTGTGGTCTGAAAAGGGCAGTACGGTGTATCGCAACAACTCCCGACTTCCTGGCACAGTATCGAGTCATTGATCGAAGGTATCCCACTGTCCTGTCCCACTGCTTTCCACGCGCCGAATCCTGTGTTTCACATAGAAACCATTCAACGCTCCTGAATCCATGGATGAAGTCCGTCCTCCCAAATATCACATTTTCCGCCGCGTGTTTCACGGACTATCGATGATAGTCGAGGAAAGTGACAGCGGCAGAGAAAGCAGCAGCGCTGAAAGGACCTCGCGTATCCTTGGTCGTGCAACGTTCTCGTTTGCGATCACTTAGTACTCATAATGGCTTCACTAAAAGCGAGTCGCAGATGCCATGATTCTCTGAGACACCTTGTTAGTACCATGCTGTGCTCCAGCGCGGGCGGAAGTTAGAAACTTCTGCCAGATGTTTCGTTGAGTCAACGGTCGAGTCGAACTCCATGATGGGTTCTCATTTTTCAAGCTCGTCTGCTCGTCTGCGGCTAGTACTAAGACAACTTGTCTGATTTGAAATCACAGTGAACTCTGTCTCTGGTCGGTCGTTTCAGCCCCCCAAAGCCGGCGGAGCAAGCAGACTCAAAGGCCGCTGATAGTGCCACCGGCTTTACAACTTATAGTACTTTTAGATATTTGTGATTTAATTACTAGTAGGTAGTAATTAAGCCACTGCAAGCGACGTCAAGAGCAACTCGTGGAGTCAACGTGTGGATTACAGAGCACAATACTAACAGCTACTACCACTTTCACTGCTGTTGCTCAGCAGTCGTCTACTACATATTTATTTTTCTGAAGCACGTGGTATGGCCAACGTTACAGCCACTGCTACGAGTACTAGCACTCCTGTGTGTAACACACCCGGCGGCCAAGCATACACGATCCCAAGAAGCAGCTCACACCACCCGGGAAGGAGCCATTGTTACTCCGATGCGGTGGCTATGATCAGTAGTGCTACTATGTCTGGTGCACCCAATTTCCCCGCCGGTAGTGGCGACACCACGGCAAGCCT